>JAQFVV010006271.1:4742365-4787729 GCA_028023455.1 Epiperipatus broadwayi
ATTTCATTTGTCTTTATAAAATTAATAATTTGGATTTTCAATAACTAATGTTTTATGACATTAGTGGACCTTGCTGGCATAGCTTAAAAATAACTTTAAAACTGTAAGTGGTTATAAAAAAAAAATCAGTTAATTATCAAGCAAACAAGCCACTTTAATTAAACTTACAACTAAAATCATACCTATAATAAAATACAACGTGAATTAGCCAAAACCAAACTATTTTAACTAATTACACAAATGAACAAAAGAGTTGATTACTCAGATCGAAGATCCTTTCGCAGAATCAATTCCCTATGTCTTACGTATTAGATAGGTGAAATAAAAGCAAAATAATTTCGGATTAATAAATATACGAATGCAAAGGAGAGAAGAAACGTAAATAAGAAAATATGAGCCAGATTACAGACACTCGTATGTCTATTCCAACAGAATATGAAAGGAAATCGATACGTCCACATGTCGTGTCCATATATCGATAGGAGATAGGACTTACAGAGAGCCCTCACATTCGCCTCTACAAATTCTGCTGACAAACCAACTCTATCTCATCCATGCTGTCCGATTCACAGAGTATGTGAAAACGGAAGCTAACTTTGAATCACAAAATCAATGACTGTTTTAGGTCTGTTCATGATACTCCAAGCATTCTTTATTATCCTGAGATATTATATATATTAAATAGGAATGAATTATAATTAAATAGCCTTAAAATGATCTAATACTGCATAGAGATCAACCTGCATAAACAACTACTTTTGGTAATATTTAACCTACAAAAAAAAACATACATATAGAAATAAGGGAATTTAATTCTCGAAAAAATCCCCCCTTCCCTCTTTCCTAACTTAAAAAAAGGCATGATAATTAACTGACGCTATCCAGCGGCGCTGTTACTAGGTCAAAAATCTATAGTATATTTTATTCTATTTTGAATGACAGAAATATAAAATAACTGAATCCCATTCTGGGAAATCTATAATAAATTTATTTGAAATTACAGTAGATTTGTTTAGAAATATATATATTCGACATAACATCACTCGCAAAAATAGATCAACTTACTTTACTTTTAAAATCAAATCATTCTTTGTTAAAATTCCCTTTCCCTAATAAAACATAATTTGCTCTCTTATCAAACTACGCTCTTTGGACCCCCACGAGTGAAGTTTGTCAAAATAAAAAAAAATCAAAGCATCAAATCTCATACTTTAATTAATAAGAAAAACAAATAAATATTTTCATATTTAATAATTAAAAATATTAGAAAGTTATCGTGAACTTGAGTTATTAAAAGGAAAAACATTATAAATAATTTAAAAGAACAGGTTAAAGAGACAGTAAAAAAATTGATACTTGTGTATAATTCAACCGATGACGTATTACCGTGAAGGCACATCGGTCTAAAGTTGCGATTTTTAAGATAACATCTCCAAGTGATCTGCAGACACATTTAGTCGCTAAAATGTATCCGCAGATCACATGAACACGGCACGTTAAAAAATGCAACATTAGACCGATATGCCTTCAGGGTAATATGTCATCGGTTTATCACGTGGTAAAAAACAAAAAAAAATGGCAAAAATATAAAAATTTAAAAAAAAATTAAACATAAAAAAAGAGGAAAAATGTAACGCAGGTCACATGATAAAAAAAAAAAAAAAAAGGCAAAAATCTGACGCAGGTCAGGCAAATAGTAAAAAAATAAAAATAAAAATGTACATGCATGTGTCAAAATAATTTAGAAAAAACTATATTCTAATTTATAAAACCACCCTATATTATGCTCAATAATAAAAAAGCGTGTAGCGCTGGAGTTGGCGGGGGGGACCCTTTGGGTTTTTGACAAGCCATTAGGCTTGGCGTACACCTATACCTCTCATAGCTGTAATTTTTATAATTGCCCATGAATTTACGAAAAATAATTTTCTGTATGATATAATTCAGAAATTAAAAATTGCCGATGAATTTACGAAAAATAATTTTCTGTATGATACAATTCAGAAATTAAAAATTAAATTAAAACGTAATTCAATTGTAAAAATATTAACAAAAAATTTTTGTAAATTTTAAATAAACAGCTAAATTAAAAAGATGTGATTTAATGCAAATCTGGTATTAATGGTGTCATTTAATGCAAATCTGGTATTAATGGCGTCGCACCCTGTTATTTTTATAACTGCCGATGAATTTACGAAAAATAATTTGAGAATTGTAGAAATATTAACAAAAAGTTTTTATAATTGACGATGAATTTACGAAAAATAATTTGAGAATTGTAGAAATATTAACAAAAAGATTTTGTAAATTTAAAATAAACAGATAAATAAAAAACAGTTTACCGGAATAAATTACGATAAATAATTTTCTGTATGATACAATTCAGAAATTAAAAATGAAATTAAAACATAATTCAATTGTAGAAATATTAACAAAAAATATTTGTAAATTCAAAATAAACAGATAAATAAAACACTTTACCCGAATTAACAGCTCAAAATAGTAACTGTGATGCCGTGGATAGCAAAATCACAATAGACAGAAAAATCAAAAAATTTCCCAAACCTCTCTACGAATTTTAAATCTCGCGGGTGAAAAAAAAAATTGACTCTCTGATGGATTAATCACGCCAGTCACTTGGTTACCATGACAACATTGTCATGCAAAAAACGTCGATGTCTACCGGAAGGGAAATCGGTATATCAAAAACGTCATCGGTTGAATTATACACAAGTACCAAAAAATTCTTAATAAACATTAACTTTTGACATTTTTTTTTTTAAGATTTACAAACTAAATTTAGATTGTAATAATAATTTTAAATTTTTTTTTTTTTCATATGTCATAGCATCGGCCGGGACGCGAACCCCCAATCGTCTGCAACCAAGTACTTGCTTGCAAAGCGATTGCGATGACCTCTCGGCTAACACCGCTTGACAATATTTTTTTTAAAATTTTGACGAGAGGATTTAAGCTCTTTGGCATTTTACCTGGAGTTCCCCAGTATGAGTTCATGGGCGAAGGTTGATGGCTGTTGGCATTTGAAGGCACGGAAGATTTCAGGTCTCAGGAAGGAAAGGGAAGTGATTTACCCCCTTTTTACTCATCATAGCGTGCTTTCTACAAATCTGTCTGTTCTCTGGTCTCGTTCTGGTCACTATCTGCTCAAAAAAGGGCCACTATTTATTACTTCCTGCTGCCTCAGATGATCTTCTTTTTGAAACAATAGAAATTGTTTTTATTCTAATTTTAGAAGGTTTGTACCTCGATAAGGATCAGTATATTTCAATATAATTTTATGTTAGGTTTTTTATTTAGATAACAATATAGAATCTCTACTAATTAATGAATAGAGATTCCACAGTGAATGGATTTTGGTAGTTTATCAATGCTTTTAATTTAAACATTTATTTTAAACTTCTTATCAAGGTACAAATCTTTTCAAAAAGGCCATCTTGGATTCTTGAACTAAAAATAAAGCATTTTAAACATAGATAGTATATCTAAAATATATAAAAAAAATTCAAAGTTAATTATTTGAATTTTTTTCTTTTAATAATAAAAATAGAATAAGTGTGTTAGTACAATTATATATATATATATATATATATATATAGTGTGTATAACAATTATATATATATATATATATATACATGATCCAAAATAAATTTTAGGATTTATCCAGGATCGTTAAAAAAATGTTTAAAAAATGTTGTTTTTTTTTTTTTTTAGAATAATAATAAAAGCAAATGTTAGTAAAATAATTAGGCGGGTCAGACTGTGAAACGGAAAATCTGATCAGATTTACCATGTCAATATCCTCATATTCCTTCTTTTCTTCATAAATTCTCTAATCTCAGTAAAAATTCTATTGGTCAATTGCTGTTTTTTACCAGCTATCTTTGTTGCAGTTTTTAAAAGTGTATCAGTTATTTTCCTATTAATGTCATTCAAATCTGAATCATGTTCAAAATCTGCAAATACTTGAAACCGATTTGTAAGTTCTAATTTAAATTCATTAGAATGTTTTGAAGATTAGGAATATCAACAGTAAATATTGTTTTTCTTAATAATTTTTGTTTTTCTAGTTTTGCATTAACATGTATCTTACATCTTACTTATGGATGATCACTTCCTGTGTTAAATTTATTAAGAACATTACAATCTTGAAATATGTATTTTCTGGTAGTCAAAATATAATCCAATTCTGCTGTACCTTCATTTGGATGCTTCCATGTCCATTTCCTTTTAACATTTTTCTCAAAAAAATAATTCATAATATAAAGTTTTTTTCTTTTTCTGCAAACTCCACTAGTATATGTCCTCTTTCATTTCTATTATCATAACCAAAATTACCTACAACATTTTCATCTTTCATTTGCTTACCAATTCTAGCATTAAAGTCTCCCATAACAATTTTAAAATGTTGTTTACTCTGATCAAAAGCTTTTTGTACGTCCATATAAAAATGTTCTCTAACTTCATCACTATGAGAACTTGTTGGGGCATAAACCTGAATTATCTGCATTTGGTATCTGTTATTAAGTTGTAAAACTAATCTTGCCACTCTGTCCAATACTCCATCAATATCCACAATGTTCTTCATCCATGTTTTATTTATAATGAAATCTACTACACTTGTATTTCCAATATTTGGGCCTTTATAGTAGAGTATATGTTCATTTTTTAAATCAATTGTTTCTTCACCTTTTCTTCTAATTTCACAAAGTCCAATAATGCCCCATTTAATATAAGACAGTTCTTCTAACTCTTGCAAAGTTCCTTCACTTGAAAGTGATCTGCAATTGTAAGTACCTAAGTAAAAAGTCATCATCAAATGGCAGCCTGAGTCTGCAATCATGGGATTCTTAGCTTCCTCCACCTTCGGCCACCAACCGCTGCCTTGTTTGGTGACTTTACAATCTCCTAGGAATATGGGCCATGATTTATTTTTGTCTTTCATGATAGTATATATTGGAAAAAATATTCTTAGACTCGGAGGTAAAAAGCCAATAACTCACCACACTGGATAATGCGTGTTGGTAAATGGCCCATCCATGTTTGTATACTATATAAATAATCACATAGTAATAACAGCTGCAACGACAAGAACATATGGAGTGGACATTAGGAAATTTGCCTGCTTGGTTTCTTTAAGGCCTCCAAGAGGAATCAAAGGGTCTTCTTTCAGTTAATAGCAAACCTTTCCGCAGCCCACTTTAATATATATATATATATATATATATATATATATATATATATATATATATATATATATATATATATATATATATATATATATATATATATATATATATAGAAACAAAATAGGAAACAAAAAGATGATAAGTCAGCTATTAGGATTTGTGTTCCATATGTAAAAGGAACTACAGACAGTATCGGACGTATATTAAAACGCTATAATATAGATACAGCATTTTCTGCTCATCAAAAGATCAGCAATATAATAACCAAGCCTAAGGATTCAATCCCTCTTGAATCTCATGGTGTCTATCAAATCTCATGTAAAAATTGTAAAGCTTCTTACATAGGTATGAGTAATCGTCGCATCAGTGTTAGGAGAGATGAGCATCTAATGCAGTTAAACAACATCATCATCATACTCTCACTCCATACTATAGATTCGTCATAAAATAGATTTTTCTAGTACCAGGATCATATCAGATGTATAATCTCTACCAATGCAAAATCAGAGAAGCCATTGAGATACTTAAAAGGCCAGATTGTATCAATAAGCGAGATGATACGTGCAAACTTCCTCCTATTTGGAAAGATTTCTTTAAAAAACATTCTTAAATTTAACATTTTTGCTATTGGTGGGATTTTTAATGTTTTATTCAAACCAGTGATTGTAGCGCCTCTACAACCGCTCTACCTTTTTAAACTTTATGTTGTTACAAGTCAAACGTCAGTGTATTGGTATTAAAAGTTTTTACACATGAACCCAAAATATGTATTTTATATATTTAACCCGTGCAAATCTTGTTTTAACATTACTAACCTCTAGGGGAGGATTTAAAATCGTATATTTGAAAGAACGGGAGTAAGAAATGTAAGTTACTTTGTAATTTATCTTTTTGTTAGTGCAAAAATCACAACGTTATACCCACTTGCTGTAAAATTGTGTTTCACAAGAACAATTATAATGTTAATAAAATTCTAAGGAAAACTAGCAATATTATTTTAAACTCTTTTATTAAAGAAACTCGAAAAAATTTAGACAAAATTGATAAAGTATTGTTACATTTACCTTTATTCCTTAGTAACAAAATACATCCTTTATGGGACTAGTTTTGATCGTATTGCAAGTTTTTTTTTAAAGATTCGGAATTGGTAACAGCAAAGCAAAAGAAAAAATTGCAAATGCTAATTAGAACACAATCCCCAAACATTATGTATCCAAATCAAAAAACCGTTTACAATTTATCTAAGAAAGCCCTCTCTACAGATGAAATTTCGGTTTTAGAAAAAGGTTTCAATTTTGCTTTAACACCTTCCCGGATACCTTTTGAGAAAATTGTCTGTAATGTTGAATCAGCTCTCGATAAAATTGATTCTACATCGGCTGATTTAGCTAGAGCTGAGATTTGTAATATTTTAAAAAAAGCTAAGCTTCCTAAAAATAATTTTTCAAAGAAAGAAAGACAAGCATTAAATAATATAAAATCGGACAAATCAATTGTTGTACTTCCAGCTGATAAAGGTAATGCCACAGTTGTAATGGATCGTGACATTTACCATAATAAAATTTTAGATCTGCTTAGTGATAAAACTTATAAACTATCAAAAAACACAACACATATTTGGAAAAAACAACAAAAGCTATTATTAATAAATCACCTATTGAAACAGAATAAAAAATAAAATAATCCTCGTGAAAAATCTTGCTGTCCAAAATTTTATGGACTTCCAAAAATTCACAAACCAGATACCCCTCTTCTCCAATAGTAAGGCAAAGGTTCTCCAACTCATATTTTAGCTAGATACTTATCGGATTTCATGAAACCTACAACCCATCTATTAAATCATATATTAAAAACTCTCTTCATTTTATTTCTGTTTTAAAAAGTTTAAAAATTAATGCTAGTGACATTCTGGTCAGTTTTGATGTCGTGTCTTTGTTTACAAACATTCCAATTGATGAAGCTTTAAATATAATCTCACAACGTTGCAATTTACCAGACCATATTATTGCTTTGATTAAACATTGTCTCTTAAACACATATTTTGTATACAATGGACAGAATTACAGACAAGTTTTGGTACTCCTATGGGCCACCTATCTCAGGAGTAATAGCTGTTTATTCATGGGATATATGAAATTGTGGTTTAGAATAACTTTAAAACCTTTTTGGCTAGATACTAGTGACACTTTTGCATTGGACATGAAAAAATACATTAGATGATTTTTCTTACATTTAAATAATAGCATCCTCATATTAAATTTACAATGGAGACAGACGATGGAAAACTCCCTTTCTTGTGTTCTAGTCACCAGAACACCAAAAGTTTATTTTTTCTATTTACAGAAAGGAACACACAAGAAGAATTTAATTCATTCTCACATCACCCAACTCAGATAGTTTCTGTACCAAAACTTTTTAAATAGAGAATAACTTTCAGATGAGCACACGAAAGAAGAAATAAATCATATAATAGTTTTATTAGCAAATAGTATAATTACAAATTAAAAGCTTATTTAACCCAAAAAGACAAAATAGAACAAAAAGAGAAAGAGCTAAGGATTCCATAGTAAAAGGAACTAAGAAGACAGACGAATAAAACGCTATAATATAGATAAGCATTTTTGCTCATCAAAAGACAGCAATATAATAACCAAGCCTAAGGATTCAATCCCTCTGAACTCATGGTGTCTATCAAACTCATGTAAAAATGTAAAGCTTAATAGGTATGAGAATCATCGCATAGTGTTAGGAGAGATACAGCTAAGCAGTTAAACAACACTCATCATCATCAGCACTCTCACCCCATACTATAGATTCCGGTCATAAAATAGATTTTCTAGTACCAGGATCATATCCAGATGTGATAATCTCTACCAATGCAAAATCAGAGAAGCCATTGAGATACTTAAAGGCCAGATTGTATCAATAGCGAGATGATACGTGCAAACTTCCTCCTATTTGGAAAGATTTCTTTAAAAACATTCTTAAATTTAACATTTTTGCTATTGGTGGGATTTTTAATGTTTTATTCAAACCAGTGATTGTAGCGCCTCTACAACCGTCTTTCTACCTTTTTATAACTCTGTGGATGGCTTGTGTGACCAAGTCGAAACGTCAGTGTATTGGTATTAAAAGTTTTTAACACGGATGAACCCGCAAAATATGTATTTTTTATATATATATATATTGAAGCAGTCGGATCTAAGTTTGATCCTAGCTTCATGATCTTTCACCTATAGCCAACTTCAAACCCTTGTACCTACCTTGAATTTCCGATGCAATGGGGCTTTATTCGTTCCATCCACACTAGATTCCTTAAAGAAAACTATTATAAATGTGTGTTAAAATTAACTCATTTGAGATTTAAATTAATCATTTTTACTAATATATTCATAATAGAATTATTCCTGAATTTATATATATTATAACTGTGTGGATTGTGCATATATATTCATAAATATTTAAATGAACATATTCGTTCTAAAGTTTCATAGTATCGGGAATGTTTTATTTTACTTTAAATAGTTTGTTCAAATTTTTAGTGATTAAAAGCTACATTCTTTCGATAAGCTTTCAGATTGTCTTTTTCCAAAAACAATGGGTAAAGTTTTTATTAATTAAAAAAAAAAAGATAAGTATTTAAAATGTAAGGATGGTCACTAATTAAAATCATTTTTCTGATTTTAAAAATTCATTTTCTAATTAAAAAATGAATTCAAGTTAATGAGTTTGAAAGCCTTATCAAAGGAATGTATCTAAAAACAACTAATAAATTGATAATGAAAGAAGTGCTTGCCTGAAGGCATCAGAGGACAGATAAATAGCCCAGAAAAAGTTTTCAAGCAGCTATTATTCCTCATTAAGAGAAGCCATATATATTTCATTAGAGAAGAAGCCGCCCAGTTAAATTATGAAGTAAAATAGTGTTTCTACCATGGTGGGGGGGGGCTTAACTTCAAGAGTCTGACTACGGCTCCTTAAGTTCCCTGAAAATCTTCAATGTGGCTGCAATATAATAATTCATATACCAATCGTAAGCTGCCGAAACCTTAGAGAAATCCATCGACATGCTATTCACATAATTTTCAAAATGCGCGCATACGTTTCATCCAACTGGACTCTGCCCTGTGGAAACTCAGAAGCCAACCATGAAGAAATGGTAATATCTTTCCTTTTGAACCTGGCCAGTTCTGAACTTTAAGTTAAAACATCTTTAAGCTATCTACTGTAAAATTGTCTTTTATTAAAGTTATTTTAAATTATGTAGTAATTCTCTATCTATCTCTAGTCATTAAATTTAATATCTGTTAACTTTCCTTTCTTACAATGGCGGTTCGTTTATTTAACCCTATTATATATTTGCTAGATGATTATTAATATAATTTATTTTTTATTATATGCCAATAATAACTTCAACTTGATAATAATTTCCTTCGTTGCATTTGCCGTGTTAAATAATATATTTATTTTTATAGTAATTCTTCCCACTAGAACTAATTTGATACAGTTCTATTAATTATCGAGTTGAAGGATTTATACAATTTTTGCTATTTTATTAATGGCTAATAACAATAAATTATTAGCTCAATTTCTAACCTATGCTCCTGGCCACTTTACTGAGTTTATAATATCTATTTATTCACATTAATATATTGTTTCACAAAAAGGTCGATAAAGGAGTTAAATTAATATATTCTAATTCAAATTTTATACTTTCTAGTAATATTCAGGAAGGGCATGGGATTTAGGGCATAATTAATATAATTTCTAATTGCATTAAATACTTTTTGATTAAAGCATGTTCGACTTTAATTTAACTTGATCAGGTCATCACGTAGAGCACTCTTTATATAAATTGGGTTTTATTATTTAAATACGATGATTACCAAGTCATCATTTTCCGAACATTGCTGATGCGAGCCATCTCCTGTTTCATAGGCTTGTCCTCGGTGATATTTCTATTAGTTTAATTATCTAGGAAGAAAGCACTTCCTCCACTTGCTCATTTTTTATTATATTGGAACACCAAAGATTCATGGCTATGACTCGGCCTGGTTTCCCCTCATACTTAAATCACCGACCAGGCATCATATTTATTGTGTTCATTTTTATAGCTCATAAGTTGTCAGTACCGTTTATTTCTCAGTTCCAGTAAAGCCCGCTCTAATGCTTTTAAATCATGATGAATTGATTTTATTAAAGTTGAACAAATCCATATTTATTTATAATTAAGTAAGTTTTCTATTAAAGATTAAAGTTATGCCCTAAATACGTATCTTGCTCTTTGTGAATTGATTTACGAATGTGAAAATAAATATCACATTCTTTCCTTTAGAATCAGAATAATAATTTCAGTCATAGCCAAATACCTTTATCTATCTTTATTTTCTTGTCAGGGCATAGACATATATTTATCATATAATATTGCGTAATAGTGTTGGCATATAATGCCATTCTTGTTGTAAATATAAAGTCCGTTTAAAGATTAGAGGTAATCAATATAATCACAATCTAAAAGTTGAACAAAATTATAATTATTATTAAACATTTTATTAACCCATTTGTTTTTTTTTTACTTTCTTTTTATTCAAATTATTTTAATATTAATGCTCACTGTCTGTATTGGCAACCTGAACATATATATATATGAGTTGACTTATAAAGATTCTTAGTTATTTTATTATACTTCATTAGAGTTAAATCAGTGGTCTCATTAATCATCATCACCCATTGAGCTAGTTCCTTGGCACATAGTCATGTATCATTGATATATGTCATCCATTGATTTGATCTGAGCTCATGAGTTGGGTTTGAATTCAGTTTGAACCGCCTGAGTTTGAATCCGACTTTGAGTTTGGGTTTGTTGATGTGTTGGCTTCTTTTTGACTGGTACAATATATATATATAAACTGGGTTAACTTTTAAAAAAGAAGACAACAGTTTGATTACATGAAAGGAAAAATATCATCTTCATGTTTAAGTAAAATATAGGATTACAGAGTTAATTTTTTAAAAAAAAATCATACTTGAAAAGTTCTAGAAATAATATTTATTTATGACAAAAATTATTTACTGAATCTATGTATTATTTGTTTTAATATAGATATTACTTGTTCTTATTCAGTACATGTTGTATACATTAATCATATTTAAATTATGCTTGCAATGTTATAAGACTAAAAATGTATGTATCTAAATTGCTTACAAAAATTTCCAAACAATTTATAAATTAACATTTTAATAATTATAAATAATATAAAAAATTCAATATGAACTACTCAGAGAATTTTACTACTTGCTCCTTGACAATAAAAAAATATTATATACTTAAAAAATTAATGATACCTCATGTAACCTGTCCGACAATGGTGCAAAATATTGGTCAAAATTTACTAACATTAAAATATGAGAAGTTTTAATATTTATCGAAATATGATTTAATAAACCCAATTATTATTGAGTAAATTAAATGTTTTGTGCACAAATGTATATTCCGTTAAATAAAAATAAATATCATTTAATATATCAATCCTCTGAAGGATAAAGGGCTCTAAAAATTCAATTGAGATTTTCCATAACACTGCATCATACCTTCCTATTTCATCTATCCATCCATTTGCTTGTATATTTCTACATATTTTAAAATTCCTTGGAATACAGTTGAAAAATTCAACAATACATTTACTATCATCTCTTCTAGCCATATGTGCAGCTGCTCTTCACTTCAATCTATTAAATCTTTCAATTATATTAAAACCTATTTGTTTCTCTCATCCAGGTATTTAAGCTTACATCCTTATTTTATATAACATAAATCTCAGCATATCACTATTCAGTTTTATGAAGTTTACATGTTGTCCTTTTGTCATGTAATCAAACACATTCATTAAACGCCTTCTTTTTCAAACCTTGAGGCATATGTTTTTTTCTAATATAAGGTTATTTCAATCAAAAAAAGTTAATGTAAGTTCAATTCTATAATTTATTTCATATTTTTTTTCCAGTTGTAAAGTATTTGTAGTTGTGATTTTTTTTTACTTGTATCATTACAAATCTTTAAATTCTTTTTTTAACATATGTTTTCTTTTAATTTGATAAAGCACAACAATGCCCCAATTACTAATATGCAGTTAATTTTACAATTCTTGCAATCTTATTTCACTTAAAAGTGATCTGAAGTTTCAAGTACATGAATAAAGGGATATTCTCAAATGGAAACCTTGTTTTGCAATAAGATGATTCTTAAAGTCCGCCAACTGCTGCCTTGTTGAAGTTATTATAGTGTCTATGAAACAGTAGCATTCATACCATCAAGACAAGTCATATTTCAGTTAATATCAGGCAACTGAGAAAAAGTCCATGGTGTTTCTTGATCTTAAACTGATAAGGAAATAGCCAATAAATACACAACACTGGCTAACGTGTGAAGGTGAGCAGCCCACCCATGTTTGTGTAGTATATGAATAATCATATAATAATAACAACAAGAGTACAAGAACATATCGAAAAAACAATAGAAAATTTCCCTTGCTCGATTTCTTTAATGCCTCACAGAGGAATCATGAAATGTCCTGTCAGGTAATAAGTTATTCTTTGCTCTTCACTAATAAATAATAATATCGCAATAATTTATATTATCTTAAAGGTTAATATATTTAAAATAAATAGTAAAAAGGTGTTTTTTTCCCCATTTTATCTACATATATCTAATATATATATATGTAAGTTTTTATTTATATATGTATAATATAATATGTAATATCAAATAACTCTAAACGTTAAGAAATTTCACGACTCCCTCTGTGAATAAATATATAAAAATCCGAGTCTTAAATAGCCAGTTAGTCTACGACTTCTCGTTCAACTATACTTCTGTTTGCAACTCGTCTTCTTGTCCAACTATAAGACTTGATTTTGGTTTAGGCTACCATTTCTTCTTTTATTAATTTGCTTTCCACTGTAATTTCCTGTTTGAGGATCAGACTCGTATATTTACTCACAGAGGGCGTAGCTGAAATTTCTTACGTTTGGAGAATGATTTGATAATTGATAATTAATTTCAGATAGTGTTATGCACTAGGATTATTTCTTACGTGTGAGTGTGCGTATATTAAATTATATGTTGCTACAAACAAATATTTACTGTCTTTTTTATATTATTTTAGCAACTAATTAGCACTAAATAATACTTCGAAAAACTAATTTTGAAAATAAAGTCATACTATTAATACTACTAATGCAATTTTTATGCATAAATATGAATAAATCAATAAAAATATTTATAAAATATTTTACGGATTATTTTGTGTGAAAATGTAGTCATCAGCTCAACAATTCTGGATGTTTACCAAAGCATTATTAATTTTGAGATACATTATTTTTCATTAATACGTTTATTACCATTAATCATAATAAAGATAGGAAAACAAGTATAATTGTGCTTAGACACACGATGAAGTGGCCGTAAACTATCCAGATCTGGGCTTGTTATACTTCAATTTTTAATCCCAATCTGTTTTTTTATTTTTTATTATCTAATTTGGGATATTGTTAATAGAGACAAGATAATACTGCAGTTGCTTTCCATGCTGGGAACTGTCTTTTGATTTCAGCTGTCTAACTTTGGGACACTTGTTTGATCTCAAGAATAAACTGAAGAATATGTTTTTTTTATGTTTTTATCCTAATTTAGTATCTAATAGTAGTCAACATATGAATGCATTCCAAATATGATCTAAATAATAAAATCGTGGAATAATTTCGCTTTAATTGTGTCATGTGACATGCTTTTAAAAGCATAAAAATGTTATGGCTCTTTCTATTGATCCAGGAAGAGACATATGTCTAAGGGCGTTCATATTTATTTATTATTTTTATATGATTAATCATAATTAAAAATATTATAAAGTTATTCCTTTAAGATGTATGATATAAATTCAACCATTTCAATTATATAATTAAAATCATAAGATATTTTAACTACCCCATATGAAAAAAATAATAATAGAGGAAAACGCTGAAATATCTAAAATAATACACTGTGGTACATTGAAATATGCATAACCTCTGTTTGGTAAAACAGAAGAAACTCATTAAAAAAAATTAAAAGAAGATAATCTAAAGAACTGCTCATTTAAAAACAGTACATGTTGAAAGCTATTCTTTAATTTTTTTCATAAAAGGAATATAATAAATCCTTAAAACACTACATGACCATCATTTCTTATTCTTTTACAATATGTTAAAACAGTAGTAAAAGTCATTATGGTTATTAAAAACATCAAAGATATCAAAGTATACAAATACTGATCTGGGTTTGTTCTAATTAACACATTTAAAAAGTTTTCAAAGAACTGCCACAACAAAATACCATTAGCACAAACTTTTGGGAGAATTATTATTATTATTATTATTATTATTATTATTATTATTATTATTATTATTATTATTATTATTATTATTATTATTATTATTATTATTATTATTATTATTATTATTATTATTATTATTATTATTATTATTATTATTATTATTATTATTATTATTATTATTATTATTATTATTATTATTGTTGTTGTTGTTGTTGTTGTTATTATTATTATTATTATTAGTAGTAGTAGTAGTAGTAGTAGTAGTAGTATTAGCAGCAACAGCAGTAGTAGCAGTGTTAGCAGTAGTAGTAGTAGTAGTAGTAGTAGTAGTAGTAGTGGTGGTGGTGATGGTAGTAGTAGGAGTAGTGGTGGTGGTGGTAATAGTAGTAATAGTAGTAGTGGTAGAGATAGTTGTTGTAGTAGTAGTAGTAGTAGTAGTAGTAGTAGTAGTAGTAGTAGTAGTAGTAGTAGTAGTAGTAGTAGTAGTAGTAGTAGTAGTAGTAGTATCATCAAAGTATATCAAATACTTTTTTTCAGAAGTTGAACTTTCAATAGCTATTGAAATTTATAATTACAAACTTGATTGAAATTTTCATATTTAAAGTTTTCCTTGGAACATAATACATTAAAAATAAAAATAATTCAATAATTAAAGTTGTTTCAGATTAATAAAAATAAAAGTTACAATGTATGTTTTAAAATAATCCTTTAATTAATGAAAAAGATTAAATGGTATAGCTATCCTTATATCCATCATAATAAAAGACATGTAATCAAAATAACTTTTATTTTAATTTTGTTTATAGTATTTAATACTTGATAAGGATTTCATTATTATCACCTTCTTAAGAAATAATAAACTTACTGCTAAAAATAATTTGAATATATGTATAATAAATTTATAGAATCTCAAAATTACACAATTTATTTAAATGAAGTGTACAAAATAATAATCTCAAAGTTAAATGTCTTTCTAAAATATATGTTTTATAGAATATAAGAACCATGACTTACTTCATTACTCCTTTTATTGTGTAGTAATGAACATGGTAAAAATATTAAATATTGTAATCTTGCTTATGGCAGCTTGATGATTTTCTAAATGCAGCTTAGATCGTATATAGATAGATTATTTGACTAGTGGTGTTTTGATAATGGAATTAAATTTATGGGGGAAAAATCATTTTATCTTACAGTTTGAAAACGTTTTATTTGCTTTGATTACATACATAACTTATAATTAATTATACTTAAGATTGTTAGATAAAATAAAAGTTATTCTATAATGTAACTTATTATTTATTGGTGTATTAAAATGAAAGTTCGTTTATATCTAATATGAATTGAAATTTGACTTTTATTAATTAATATTACTTGTGAGAAAACCTAATTTATTATGTTCTAAATAGGTAAGAATAAAATGCTAATTTGATATTTATATGATTGTGGACAAATTGTATGATGCAATGTTATTGACAATCTATAGTCATTGCTCATATTATCATCATCTTTTTCAGTCCGTATCGATCTACTGCAGGGTATAGGTATCTCCATGTTCAATCAATCTTCTCTGATTTCTAGCCTATTTCCTCCACATCACCCCAGCACACTTTCTCATTTTATACAACCACCTCCTCCGGGGTCTCTTTACAACCTTTTTTACAATTTTTTGGTATTCAACTTTCCATATATTATCATCCCTTCTAGAAATATGTTAAGCACAATTCCATTTCAGTCTTGTAATTATTTCAGTTATGTGAATAATGTGTACTTGTTCTAGAACCTATGCATGCTATTTTTGATTTCTTCTTGTTACTACTAACATATATATTTCATATTCTGTTCAGTGATCTGAAGTCTCTGTTGGCTCTTCTGTTATGTGTCCAAGTCTCATATCCATAAGTAAAAATAATAACACACAACACAGAACTCATATTTCTTTTTCATATATAGTATATTATATTTTCCGCAAGTATATATTATTGCATATATTAAAACTTATGTAAAAATATGTTCTGAATCTTTAATTACATTTAAAATAAAAAATATCTGACTTCTATGAATAATATATTCAAAATAGTTTAATTAAAAATTTGCAATTGATGTAATTATTTAATATTTCAGCACTATAATACATTTTTTAAATTAATTTATTAATTAATTTTAGATATGTATAATAGATTTACATACATGCTTGGTCGTATGCACACTGCATTACAATATTTTATTGTTTTATAGTTTATTTATGCCTTTAAAATAGTGTTCATCGATTTATTACTACATCGGCAATGTCAGGGGGAAATAGTAAATCTATAAGTAATTAGAATTTAAGAATCAGAAATAGATAGAAATAATGACAGTAAGTGGAGAGGGGGATACTTTGAAAATAAGAGTTTTAAAACATTGCTCTTATATGAAATTTAATATTAATTTTATTAAAGTGATCTATTAAATATTTTAAATTGTAGTACAAAATTAAACCGAAAAAAATACATAAATAACGCATAAATGTTGAATATCTCTGCTTTTCATGACTAAGTTTGAATTAAACTATTTTTTCAAAATTTTTTGGTATGCTATTACATAACTTGTTTAACATAAATAATGTAAACAATAATTATTTTGTAGAAAGGCAAAAAATAATGACACACTAAGGAAATGTATGTGCAAGCAGTTTAGTATTCTGTAAAACTATTAATATTTGGATTTTATATACTCTTTCCAACGGCCTTTGATTACAGATCACCTGCATAATGTCTGTTCTGATGTGAATATATTTGCACATGGGAAAAATAATTTTAAGAAGAAATTACAAGAATCATATTTGTATCTTCTTTATTATTCTATGTGGTTATTTGACACAGTTCTCCACTTTAAAATAGTTTTAAAACATTTATTAAATAATGTTAATAAATAATGGTAAAATTGTTATAGTGGACTCTATATTAATGGCTATACTGAGGCCCAAATGTTCTAATGAAAAGAAAAACATTAGTGTCTTTAATGACTTCCAAAATGTAGATTATAAGATTAAACCCTCTAAAGAATCTAGGAGTAAATCTACAGCAATTGAAAATGTTTCAGATAATCAAAATAATTTTTTCTTCTTCAGCTACCAACAATTCAATAATAAAACCCATGTTAAAGTATAACATTGCCACATGAGGGAAAGTGATGGTTCGGAATTATCTAATGATTTCCAAATTGTAGGTGTAAAGATTGCAACATCTAATGAACCTAAAAATAGTACAGCACTGCCAGAAAATGTTCAAAGTGATCTAATGTACTTTCTACTACCATTAAAAAATGTATAATTCTTCTTGCAAACTTGCAAATCTGCACCAAAACTTTGCAACAAGGAAAAAAATGTTGATTCCCCAATTTACTAACTTAAAAAAAAATCATATAGAGAATACTGAAACCTCAGTATCCTCATGGAAACATTTTTTTACTATTGGGTAAACAGATATGATCTTGTATATGAACGTGAAATGGCACTGCCTAATGAATCACAAAAGAAAAAAAAATTCAATGTATGTTTAAAAGACATGCACTCTCTCATCGTTATAACTAATATAACTCCATTAAATAATCCAGAATTGGCAAAACAAATTAACAACAATAATTTACATAACAACATAAATCTAAAAAGCATAAAACCCATAAAATCTTCAAAATATTTAAAAGAAAATAAAAATTCCAAACTACGGTGATTAAAACAAATCAAAATTCGGTCATAAATCATAACAATATGCACTCACTCATTCACCCTGAACTTGACAAACATTTTGGAAATAGCAATGAATTCAATATCACAGGGCCTGAATGCAAGGATTCTACACAAATACTTCATTATTCTAATCAAAATAAAATCGCAAGCCTATGATGAATGAATTGACATATGCAACAAGGTCAGAGCTAAAATAATAATGAATACACATCAACAGGCATTACAACCTGATAAATACATGAAAGCAATTAAACTTTTACAAGTTCTATGGTCAGCTAAAACCAACTGATGCAAACTTCAAGAAGCTGCAATGAAATATTATAACCAACTTTTCAGCTGACACTTCTTACAAAAAAACTATTATATATACTGGAGCTAATTTTGTTATCAGCCCTTTTTATAGAATTATCTAAGGTGATAATAACACCTTATTTTTATCTCTCTAATCCCTTTGAAAACATACATGTTTTAATTAATTTAAAAAAATTTCAAAAACAAGTATTGTGTTTTTACATTTCACAATCAGTATAATAATAACAACAATAACAATAATAATAATAATAACAACAACAACAAATAATAATAATAATAACAACAACAAAAAATAATAACAATAATAACAACAACAACAATAATAATAATAATAATAATAACAATAACAATAATAATAATAATAATAACAATAATAATAATAATAATAATAATAATAATAATAATAATAATAATAATAATAATAATAATAATAATAATAATAATAATAATAATAATAATAATAATAATAATAATAATAATAATAATAATAATAATAATAATAATAATAATAATAATAATAATAATAATACAAAATATATTTTTATTCAGACCTTTTAAAAGTTTAATTTATAAAACAATATTTTAAATCAGAGTTATTATTTAACCCTTTACTTATTATTATTTTATTTCAGAAAATGTAGAAAAATATCTACAAAAATATATGTTGTGTTTATTTCTACTTTTCCTTTACTTTATATATATATATTCACACACTATATTATTATGGGTGTAGTATGTAACACAACTGGTTACATTATATATATAATCAGTGCTCAGTTTCTACTAAGGTAGTAAATCTTTAAACTTTAGTGGACAAGCTTCAATATTCTTCACCCACCAACTAATCAGCCATCCATATAATTGAAAATCTGATGATGAGATACTTAAAGCTGTTGATAATGACAATATTTCACATGAATGTGGTCATTTGTATGGTTATATAAGATGGAGTGAAGGGAGCTTGAAACTCTGTTTAAATCCCCTTAAATTATAATCAATTTCTTTTCAAAATGTAAAAAAAAAACAACAACTTACCACTACATGCAACAATAATTGCACAGAAAACAATGACCACCTTCATTTTTGTCCAACTTAGTAATGTTCGAACTAACACTATGCATTTTATAGTTTTTCAAATAAAAATAACTTGTCATATCTTATTAAATAGATATTTAAATGATAATAAATTGAACTGACAGTAAACTTTATTCAAATATTCTGATGTGAACCGCAGATTCTAACATGAATTTTTATTCATATTTTTTTTTTTATAGAAAAAGGAAATAAAAATAATTTCACAAAATAATATAATTACTAAATCACATTACCATTCCAATGTACATCAACCATAGTGTACCCATTTGACAATCAAATAGTGAGCTGCAAATAATTATTTAGCAAATATTTGTAAAAAAACTAAATCCAAGTTAATTGTATGATTTGTATGAATAGCGATGTTCTAACTTTAAGAATAACAATGTAACCGGTATATGACATGTGTTTCCACACTGGTGAAAACATACATATACAGCTTTTGACTTACAATTGTATTTATCTTTTTTTTAAAACCATGTATATACATCTATACATAGAGGGTGTTTTAATTGTGTTCTCATTTTAAAAAATGAAAAAAATCGAATTAAAATTGTAAAATGAAAAAGTTAAACTTAACGACTATAGCTTATTAGCATTAAATATATATATATACAAACCATTATACAATTACAAATACGCAGTAACGCCATCTGTTTAAAGATCTATATCTCAATAATAGCAAACCTTAAAAAGATACCACTTTAAGGTTGTATGCTAAACGATATTAAATATTGAAATACAGACCAACTCAAACACAGAGCATGAAATTTTAAATAAGCAAACCATCTTAAATTTTGCTAATAAACTAACAAGTTTACAAAGAAATTAAAGATAAACTAAACATTAGATATTAATCTTTAAACTTCTCCCAAACTATAAATGAAAAGAAAGTTACTGTTAACAATAACTGAAATAATTATAGAAAATATACAAACCATTATACAATTACAAATATCCAGTAATGTCCTCTGTTTAAAGATCTATATCTCAATAATAGCAAACCTTAAAATGATACCACTTTAAGGTTGTATGCTAAACGATGTTAAATATTGAAATACAAACCTACTCAAACACAGAGCATGAAATTTTAAATAAGCTATTATTGAGATATAGATCTTTAAACACAGGGTGTTACTGGATATTTGTAATTGTATAATAGTTTGTATGTTTTCTATAATTATTTCAGTTAGTGTTTACAGTAACTTTCTTTTCATTTATAGTTTGGGAGGAGTTTAAAGATTACAATCTAATGTTTAGTTTGTCTTTAATAACTTTATAAACTTGTTAGTTTATTAGCAAAATTTAAGTTCGTTTGCTTATTTAAAATTTCATGCTCTGTGTTTGAGTAGGTCTGTATTTCAATATTTAATATCGTTTAGCATACAACCTTAAAATGGTATCATTTTAAGGTTTGCTATTATTGAGGTATAGATCTTTAAACAGAGGGTGGTACTGGATATTTGTGATTGTATAATGGTTTGTATATTTTCTATAATTATTTCAGTTAGTGTTAACAGTAACTTTATATATATATATATTGTTACGGTCAGAATCGTCTATCTCGCTAACACACTGCATAATTCAAACCCCAGACACTAAACTGAACATTCTAGGAGGGGGTGCCTTCTAGATATACTAAGTTCGAATCTAAAGTCCAAATTTCACAGCGCCACCTACGTGATAATGCATCTGATGCTACAACTAGTATAACCTTTTACCGGTGCCTGGTGGTCAGGGAGAAACAAAAGACTCTATACTAAGATAAGTTTGGGTGGCTAATTAACGTCTATGGATTTACAAAAAAAATGCAGAAAGTATATATATCTAGACCGAGACAGTGATAGGAATCAAATAAAATAAGAGATAAAATTTAGTTTTAAATAATTGCACACAATTTATTTATATCAATATATAGATCAAACGCCACTGTCTGCTTATATGAGACAGGGACGCGTATTAAATAACTGTTGGCATTTATATTTCAGTAATGACAAAAAGATTTTAAAACAAAGTGATAGATTCTATTCCTCGGGCTAATAGCATTACGATAATGTGCTTGACAAGATAGGAACATGTGCGAGGTGCTTTGAGTAAATAGACAAGTTTAAGACAATATTGGAAATTAAATGTTCTAAAATATTTATTGATTTCGAGAATAGTAACGGACTAAAGCTTACTAAGCAAACGTGGGAATGGGATCAAAGCATTTATTTGAGAATAAAAATAGATTTGTATTGGGAGGTCAGTATTGCTGATAGTGAATTTATAAAGTTGGAGCGTGTGACTCATTTAAGTCACGGATGCTTTGTAAAATAAATATAAAATGAAACAAAAAGGAAGATCCAGAATAATTACGGAGGGCATCTCGCCGCTAACCCGTAGGAAAGTATTTTGGCGAAACAGCCGAAACTTAGTGACTGTGTAACGATTGCGTTTAATTCCCAGGGGTGCCATTTGTGAACACCCTCTGCCTGGAAAACTTGCAATGAGCGAAAGAACGGACTTTGCCGTGTAAAGAATCCTTGGAAAATAAAAACAAAGCAGTCTCAATAACCAATTCATGTACCAGCAATACGAGACTAGTGTATATAAAAACATACTAAATGGGTTTTACTTGTATTAAGAGAAATGCCCAATCAAATTCCCTGAAATTCATTTAAAAGGGTCCGCACATTCTCGACATCAATGATGAACTTTATAATTAAAATAGAACACGGTAATTAAAATAAGAAAATGCTTGCTTGCGGGTTTGAAAAGTAAGTATAGATTTATATATGCAATCATGCATTAAGGGACATATTCAATCATTGACTTCGCACATACTCTTATATTAGATTAAAATCAATAGCATGTAGATTTTAAACGATGTGATTATATTACATTAAAGAAAAGAATCGCCCTCGAACGAGTGATTTGCAAGACAATAAAATTGAAAAATTATAAATTTAAAATATGCCTTAATAGCGGCGTCTTATTTTCAATAGAGGGAATAATTCACTTAGTCAAAGACGATTCTGACACATTATCATAATAAAATAAAAGAAAGCTTTATAAATAGAAAATATTAACCCAAGGATAGAGCAAAATGTTGAGTATATTTAACTACATGAAAGAAATACATAATGAAGTTGTGAAATATAAGAAAACAATGTTAAATAGCTATAGCATGTTAGTTAGTGATCACAAGAGCTCTTGGGTTAACTTAGGTTACCTCTGGAGAAGCATTTGCAGGTAGATGTTCGGCAGGTTTTATAATTCAGCAGCAAAATCTGGAATGTTCATATTTGACAGTGGCAGCAGCAGTTTCGGGATCCGTGTGATAAATATTTTGATGGTATGGAGCAGCGGCTGGCTATTCCGAAGGGAAATAGCCATCTTAAACACCTCTACTCGGACATGTCAAGGTTAGCAAATTATTACAATTTTAGAACAACTCATAAACTTTTAGACAACTCAGAATTCTTTTAAAAGCCTAGAAACCTTTAAGAGCTTAGAAAGCTTAGAATAGCTTAGAAAGCTTAAAAAGGAGAACAAAAGAAAAACATCCTTTTTATAGTAAAATTTAACAATAGACTTGCCCCGGAGCGTACAAAATTATTGGACTTATCTGCTGTAATTAAATCTATCCGAAAGTCTAAAGGAATTCAACATTAATTAATTTCTTTTGTTAACTTCCCCATCGACATTCGAATTACAAACTAGATTTAATTAAAATCACTGCTATTAATTAAAGAAAACTTAAGTGGACAGCTGCTGTTTTTAGATAAACTTATATAATTAAACTATTGTCCCTCATTTATTTTAACAGAAATATTTGGGATGATTTTTATTAAATAAAACGAAAATTATTTTACTTTAAATTGTAATATTTGAATCTATCTACTAAACGAATATTTACTAAATGAATTTTATTTTAAATCAAAATATATTACGATGGTAATATATTTGTAAATAGATCCAAACAAAATAACTAACAATTTATAATTTTGATATGTTTTAAAATGGATATCATAGTGTGTGCGCAATTACGACTTATATAAGTTACTTTTTAATAAATGTAAATTATGTGAACAAATACATAATTCATAATATTTTATTTGGGAATAAGTTATATATATATAATATGAGCATTGTGCTCGTGGTTTAAAATTAGGCGGGATTTTCGGTATATAAGTGTATTGCAGACACACTACGATAGATTGGGGTTCAAACTAAGGTATGAGGGTAGGAAGTAGGTGAGAAAAGGTGAAACGAAGATCTGCAAAGCAGACCTTACTGTTTCAATATATATATATTAAGTGTACAACTTAAACTTTACAAATAGCTGCTTGCTGGTTGTTCTAACATTAAATAAAGCATTTTTGCTTATCCAGTCTCATTATTTGATGACTATTCCTAAAGAATTTTTTCTTCCAGATAAGTTGCAGTTTTTATTTTATGTTCTATTGTCAACATATTTAATCAAAATTTGTATAATTTGCAAACATATTTGTATATTTGGCACAACTGCATACAATATTTTTTTTTAGAATCTCACTATATAGATGTCTTTGTGTACATACACAAACATATAAATTAAAAATAAAGCCTAGATATGATACAGAATAAAAATATATTTATATAACAACAAAATAATATTTGAAAATATCTGTAATATAATCAAATAATCATAACATATAAAAGCTTTTTTGGGCAATTTTTAAATTTTTGCCCTTTTCAATTTGTCTTGATTAACAACAAAAATAATCTATATTGCATACATAGTGGCATCTACTGGTTCTAAATAAAATTAACACAAGCCTATAATTTATGCTTTAATATTTTTATAATAACACATGTTATATAACCCTCCAATCAGTTTTCATTATCCAATTATTAGTTAAAATAATTGTCATTTTATAAATGTTCATACAATTATTTCTGTTATAATTAATGTAATTAGTTTCATATATCTTCCTTCTATTAACTTCTATAATATAATTTAATGGACTTATGTTCTTATTACAATCTATTCTTTTCCATATTTTAAGTAGTGAACATATAATGCAGATCTATCATCTCTCCTCTTAATAGCATTATTATGTTCTTTAGACTTTTCTTCTAATTGTTTCACTGTATGTCCATAATAAACCATATTGCAATCACCACAATTACTTTTTTATATATTAGACACTTTCTATATTTTATACCATCTTTTATTTTATACTTCCCTACTAATATATCAATACTTTTACTGTTTGACTATCCTGTTTTAATATTTTTATTTATATATTTTTTATTTTTTAATAATGTGTGATAAATTTTATGAACATATGAAAGTTTTACCCATTTTCTTGTTCACTATTATTACCAAAATTATATTGTTTATAATTAAGCAATATATTTCTAATGCTTCTATCACTAGTATACAACCCTATAAATTGCTCTTTTTGCAAAGTAGCTATCATTTTATCCATGTTATATTTATAATTTTTATATTTAAAATTTATAATAACTGTCATTTTCTGTATCCATGTCTCTTGTGAAACCATAGAAATTATTTTTCTTAATTTATCTTCTTTAATGAAGTGTTTTAATATAATGTTATTATCATCAATCTCTATAGGTAAATACTTTATTTTAACATCAATTTCTCTAATTGAAAATTTTATATTATCCACATTATAATTACCAACATGCTACTGACTTTATACATATAATCATATAAAATTTACTAAATATTACAATATTATCCACTATTATGATATCTTATTCATTAACTAACTAATTTCGTTTTTTTTAATCATTATTTTTTTAAAAAACAGATAATTGCAAATAAATGGTTAAGCTAAGATAATTTCTGGCACCTGTTGGAGCCAAATGAAGTTTCACTTATGTACAATATATATACATATATATATTCAAATAAATAAAATATGATTCTCAAATTTATATACTCACCAAGAAAAAAATATTTGCTTTAATTTTAAAAAAATCAAAAAAAAAAAAAAATCAAATTATTTATAGATTTATAGTTTTTTTTATTTTTATAAAGTCTTTAATTAAAAAAAAATGAATTTTTTAAAAAAAAAACAATGAGTACTCTTAACATCAATGAATAATTATGTTTTATTTCATTCTATATTTCATTAAATAATACAGACAACTATTGATTTAGTTTAACTTTATACTGCTAAGGAAATGAAAAAATATCAACTAAATTTTTCAAAAACCCACAACTGAGCAATTCTATGTAATTGCAGAAGTGATTGCAGTCCAAAAAAGGCTTTACAAAGCAATTTTATCATTGAATCAAAGAATAAACATTAAATATTGAATAACTTATATAAGAGCTTTATTCTTGGATATACATGATTTAAAAAAAGTTCTCTCTCTCTCTCTATCTCTCTCTCTCTCTCTCTCTCTCTCTATATATATATATATATATATATATATATATATATATATATATATATATATATATTGTAACCTTCTCCCTGGATCGCTGTACTATAAATGAATCATATCACTACTGTACCCTAGCTACAGTCAATCACCATGCCATCCACATTGGTCAGCATAATCACAACTGTAACATGGCAACAGCCAGCCTTCATCTACTAAACAGTCATGTCACATTGGCAAGCACCATAATCACATCTATAATCTAGCTTCCTGGTCTAGCTGGTCACCAATGAATCATACCGCACATTTTAGTGATTAAATTCTCTTATGGAACCTAACGTACTCACACGATCAAGAAGATAAGCATGAAGAAACAAAAACGCAAAACTAATAAAATGATTCCTGGATTGAATAAAATGAGCATGAAACTATCGATCTAAAGAATATCACAAGGTGACTAATAAAGATAAAAACTTCTGGTCAAGCCAGCTTTGAAATCTGCACAAACAAAATGAGATGAGTTAAACTCTATGTTCAGCAAATTCATACATAACTAACAATTTATATCTCTAGAATAATTATAAAATTAAACTTATAAACGAAATGATAAGTAAAGAATGATGTAGATGACTAAATGGATGATGGAAAGAAGTAATAATGGAATAGTGGAATGACATGAGTCTAAGAGTGAACAGAAAAGAACAAATATATATATATATATATATATATATATATATATATATATATATATATATATATATATATATATATATATATATATATATAGAGAATAATGAATGATTAAGATGATGATAGAATAAGAATTAATGAGTAGTTGAAATGATAAAAGAATAAAAGTTAATGTATGATTAATCGATTATGATAATGAATTAACATCAAATGAGAATGAATAACTAAAAGAACAATCAAGGGGAAATTGATGAATAATGTTGATGATGGAGACTGAAATCTTAAACTACAAACTAATATGAGATTAAATGGTAAAAAGATAAGCTCAATACAAATAGGGATTTCAAGCTTGACACAATCAGAACATTTATCATGAAGTTAAAACAAACTATACATTTTATACAAAAAAGTAATTTGCATCTTAAAGTTTAGTTGACTTTCATAAACAGTGAAAGTAATCTATTTCTAGGCTAACTATAACAATTGACTAAATATAAATTTCATTACAATTTTAAATTTTATCTTAAAACTTAACAACGAATTCTTCTCAAGGTTCAAACACTCAAAATCATTATATAAACTATATTTGGGTCAGAAAGAGGGATTTTACCACTACCCAAACATAATGCACAAAACAGCTCTCAATCTAAACTCAAATTAAGAACTATATTTAGCAGTTACACATAAACTTTATAACTAATACCAACATTAAAATTTATGAATGGAAATGACTTTTTGATAATTAAAAACAATAACTTCCTAAATTCCTTTTCCTAATTAATTATAGACCATGTGATTAAGATCAGTGAACGATAGCTCTGCGGATTTAACTAAATCAATCAAATCAATATTATAGTTATCTTTTAATATATCGTTTAAAACAATCTGTACTACAAGTTATTAACATTTCGATTATTGTGTGATGATGCGTTAGATGTACCAATAAATTATAAGACTTACCAACATTATTATGATATAGCATAATATAGTTAATAGTGTTTATTGGTTGATGATGATTTCACTTTATAATTTTCTGATAGGTTGATAGCAATAACAATAATAGTGTATAGATGTGGTAATTAGCAATAAGATTACATGCAACTACATAAAATTTTTAACACAACAAATTTTATTTACAGTATGTACAAATTTTTAATTCACAGATATGGCATGAAATAAAACTAATCTATTAAAATAATTTATGGACAGGGCAAATACTTATTATCCCCTTGACCATATACTCAGCAAATGATACAACCTCCTTAGAAAAGAATATTCAAAATATCATTTGTTACTCTTTGGCATATTTTTAAGAATATGATACTAAAACTTATTTAAGCTGACTACCACTTAAATTTATAACTAGCAGTATACTTAGAACTTTAGAATATGCACAAAGTTTAAATTTAAAATTCCAACATTATAAAGTATTGCATTATCCCAAAGCCCTTTCTTTTATCAGAATATGATAAGGGCAATTATCATATTCTGTGCAATTACTAACTTATTTAACTTTGGAATGAATAAATTTCAGCATTGGATGAAGACCAGACATTAAAAGTCAAATACACATAGATCTCATTAAGCATTACCTATGTCCACAGCTCAACCCTTGAATATGTAACTGATCTTACAATCTATTGTCACATCATTATTTGATGGAGATGAATCCATGCTGCCAATGTGCATCTCTTACTTTACATTTAAAATTTTCTACCATCATTAATAGATTCTTGTTTGGTCTGTCAACAACTGATTATGATCCCACAACATCATAAACACTATTTCGATTAAGAAAACACTATGTTAGATGAGTATTCCTAAATTTAGTATTATTTTATACATGCTATATGATCTGGACCTATTATACTTCTACTAACATGGTGGAAAAACTATCTCTATATTATCATGAGGAATCTAACACTAAGATAGGAGACTTTATAAAAAACATGACAGTTGTGTAATAATCTGGTGCATTCTACTATCTCTTAATGGGTATATGCATGTGTGTGGGCCTTGCCTCACCATGAAAAGACTAGAATTCAAACCATAGATACCATTTCCTTTTAGGATTATTTATACTAATGAGCATTAATTACTACTCAGACTCTATCCATCTTTTCTCTCATGAAATTAGCCATAGGTGACACACAAAAAGCCTATGCTCCATATAAATATTAATATATTGGATGCCATTCAATTGGAACATCCTTTTAACTAAAATCTGTCACTAGTCACTCTCCATATCATAGCCAGACAAAACAATACCAACACTAACAGTGAAAATCTGCATATTCCATTTTATAATGTAAAACCATTAATGTATGAACAGCCAAACCAAAATACCTATGTCCAATGATCGTTAATCATGTTTAGAATGACAACTATACTTTTATTAAAAATAGCACAATGGATTTAAGCAATTAATATCAAACCTGCATTTGTATTTAAAGTGGTCAAGTTCATTTCTATACAAAATTACAAAAATGAAAAAGATCTATATCAAATTTTCTTTTATATCATAAAATAATTCAGTTATGCCAATATATATTTTTGATAAAATGTCTCTATATTTACCTCTTTATTAATATACCTTAAAATTGGTTTTAAACTATGAGAGAAGTAAATATTTTTATCACTCTCTCTAAATAAATGATATATATATTTTCTGGTTTTCTCTTAACTAAAAAAAAACATACATAATATATATATATATATATATATATTACACATTTCCTTTTTTTTAACTCAATATATATATATTTTTCATGCCACCATAAAACATATATGTTTTAAAAACAAAATGTCCAAGTAACACATTACATAAGTAATAACACAGCAATGATAAAGAAAAATAAAAGCACATTTTTATCCATTAAATTTTATACTCTGTTTTTCCAAGTTAATTATCCTGGTGAGTTAAAATAATATAAATGGTTATTAGAATGAGCAAACAGTCCAGATCAAGCATATATATTTCATTATCCTGTTGGATGTATAATAGAACAATATTCAACACTTATCCAAAAACAGAAATTATTTGATTGTTTCCGTAGTGATAATTAATCAGGCAATTAACATTCATGTTTCCAATTGTAGCAGATTTAAAAAGATAAATTTATCTACTTTGCTCTAGATAATTCAATACAAACTTCCAAAACAAACTTGTTAAAATCTTTATTGATTTATTCTGTAAGTGTTTCAAATGAAATATAACAAGAATCAGTTATTTACGTTTAAATCAAGATAATTTTTCCTTGAAAAATTAGTGGAATTTCATTACACTTAACATATTTATATTTCTTCTTTTTAAATTCTGTTAATTTTATTTCTCTCTGCATGGTAATACACATATATGTGTAGCAATATTTAAACAGCCGGAGTATATTCCAATATTATAAACATTATTATAACGGTGTATATTTTTCAATAAAAATTTAAAATAAATATTTATTTCATTCCATTCTTATCAGCAAAAAATGATGTGATTGTCAAAATTAGAAAGAATTTATTCAATTATCTTTAGCATTTTAATTAATTGGTACTTGATTATTTTTCATTACATAAGTTCCCGCTTATCAAATTTAGTAGACAATAAATAATAAAATCACAAATATTTTCATGTTTACGTTATTAAAAGTTAGATGATTAAAATGACTGTAATTTATTTGCTATAACTATCATATATAACATTTGTTTTTTTTAATATTATACCCAATTATTTTTTCTTGATATTTTAATTTACAAGCACATACATCATTCTGCTCTATAATAAGAAGGCACGAAATTCAAACACTACCAACTTCTTAGTTTATGAATAAATAATCTGTGCATTATTTTTAAAGATAATAATTTACATGTATAAATACAATAAAAGCAAATGCTTACTTCCTCTTGAATTTTCCTGGGTTTAAAATAGGATTTAGGAGAAATAGTTAGGATGCCTAAGGTTTCCATTTATTCTTCTGTATAACTTCTTAGAACTATCAATCAATAGAAGAATGGTGTTTCAATGACTGCAAGGTTTTTAGATTTTCTATTCAGACATCTTTAGATAACAAGGTCTTATACTTTCCTTCAATTAAATTTCAGAATTTTCTAATATTTGTTTTTTTTATTCTAAATCAGACTGGAGTTCTGTGTTTGCTGGGTTCTTGTTTTTTTAATTAGTCCAACCTCCTACAACTATGTTAGGTAATATATAGCTTGTTGTTCTGATGCATTCTGGGAGAGAATTGGCCAATAATTTTGATATGAATAATTAGTATTTCCCCCTCTGGCTTCATTTTTAATAACTATCCATTATTATTTAAGACAGCTTTGTGTTTAGTACTAAAAAATATGCTTAAGTAATTTACTATAATGATTTATTTTACAAGATTTCTAAATTTGATTTGTTTATTTCTTTCAATTGCTATTCAAAACTAATAAAATAGCAATGTATTTATCTACCAAATAATAATAATAATACTTTTAAATTGTTATTTTAGTTTAGTCAGAGCCTAGACTGGGTTTGAAATCTTATCTCTACTCAAGGAAATTTCTCAGTGCATTCAAAACAATCTCTATTGAAAACCACTCATTTAAAAAATTAATGCCAAATATATCATCATTTAAAATTTTGGAATTATTAACTACAGGGACCTAAATAAAAGGTCACCTTACCCCCCTCATAGAAACAAAATTTTAAATTTAATATATATATTCCTTTAACCATCATTTAATATAATATAGGTTAAACAATACTACACTATACACATTTTGGATTACCGCACCATAAAGAACACATTTAGTTTATCTACTATTTGTAAGTACTATTTTTATTAGATTCATTTTATCAAGGATACACTTTTGGCTTTATTAATAGTTATCAATGAATTCTGCTCATCACATATTTTTTAGGATACATATTATGTCTGAAATAATATGGACAATTAATTAAGTTAAAATCAGCTTTACAACTTCCACTTTAAACCAAATTTAATTCTCCTTACAAAAAAAAATTCTCTTCTGTTAGTTATCTAAATTCAGATAAATTTTTTAACTAAAACATACTTCATTTTACACCTGATTTTATTATTGCATAACCCTATATAATCATACAATAGGCTATCCAAAGTTAATTTGTTGTACTTATTTCTCTTTTTATATTTAATCAGTAAAATATTACATTACATGAGTCAACACATAGTTATCTGTGGGTGGATATGACATTAAATTGTGGGCATTGTATGTTCCTTTTGGGCCATCAGGGGTTGAGAGCATAAAGGCATTCTCACCAACCTGAGTGATTATTTGGTAAGGATCTTTGTACAGATTCAATAATTTTTTGTATTGATTCTTCTGCACATAGCTAACCTGAGGTGTACGCAATAGTACTAGATCACCGACCTTAAATGGTTGTGGTTTAGTTTTTGATTGTTTTTTGCTCTTTTATTTGCCATTTTTTTTAACTTTTGGTTGGCTAGATTTAAATCATCATCATGATCTATCTCTTCCAAAATAGGGAATAAGGGAGTCTTAATTAACGATGGTTCATGTCTTCCATAGTGAAGCCTAGTTGGGGTGAATCCTCATTTATATAATTTATCACTTCTGGAAGTTTATTTACCCACTGTTTATGGTTGTCCTTAACATAGACTCTAAAGAATCGACAGAGCTCATGCATTACACGCTCACACAGGTTGGACTGTGGATTTCTGATAGAGTTCATAATATGCTTTATACCTTGAGTCTGTATCCACTGACTCCACCTATCTGATAGGAATGCTGTTGCATGATTGGTTAAAATTCAATTGGGTTTACCTACTAAAGGGAATTGGTAATTAGTAAGACACTTTATAACACTTTTGGTGTCTGTCTTAGGTACGGGATATGCTGTCACACATTTACTAAACATGTCATATGCAACTAATATGAACCTTTGCTGCTTGAAAGGTGGAAGAGACCCATAGAAATCTATGGTTAATAATTCATTCAGTTTGCTAGGTAGAATTGGTTTTAATAATCCTACAAATGTTTAGTGCAATATTTAGATTTCAAATATACCTCACATGATTTAACTTCTTTTATAATTTTTTATACATTTGATTAAAATAAAAATAAGCTTTTAATACTTATAAATATTTTTGGAGCACGATAGTGTCCATACTTAATATGGTATACTTAATTAGTTTATTTGCAAAATTTTGTAGAACTATTATTCTCCATGAAGCTTGGTCTACTGAACTAATATTGTACATTAAAATATTTTTATATAATTTATATTTATTTAAGATTCTTTTAACTTGTTTATTTTTACTATTAATACTAAGATGATCATTTAATGTATTAATTATTTTATTTAGTTTAATGTCTTGACATTGATTAATAGTAAGATTGTTATAACCTTCTATAATCCCAGTATCCAAATCCACTTGAATATTATTAATAATAATATCACTAGTAGCAGGATGCTTTGGATGAACACAGACAGGGTGGTGGCTAAGAATATCTGCATGAATATTCTTTCTCCTTTCAACATACAGGATACTGTAGTTAAATGGTTGGAGATATAAGTTCCACCTGATGAGCCTCTCATTATTGAGATAACTCTTATTTAGAAATTCTAAACTCCTATGGTCTGATAAGACAACCACTTCAGAGCCTAGCAAAAACTGGCGCAATTTCTGGAATGCCCAGACAACAGGTAAAGTCTCTTTTTTCGTGATGAAGTAGTTCAGCTCTGCCTCTCTTAAGTGCCAACTTAAGAAATATAATACCTGAGGCATCTGATTATTATCAAGTTGATACAATACTACTCCTAGACCATATTAACTACTGTCTGTTTGCACGTAAAATATCTTGTTGAAATTTGGATAAGGTAATATGATTTTATTTAAAAATTTAATTTTAATTTTTGTAAAGTCTTCATCATGATCTTTGGTCCACTTCCACTTTTCAGTTTTCTTCAATAATTGTGATAAATACAAAGTATCTTCAGCAAATTTTTCATAAAATGTATGGTAATAGTTGCATAGACCGAGGAAAGACCTAAGTTCCTTCTTAGTCTTTGGCATGGGGAAACTTTGTATTGCTGCAATCTTTTCAGGATGGGGTTTGATTCCATGTTCATTAATTAAATGCCCTAGAAAAGTAATTTCTTTTGCAGCTGTAATACATTTCTCCAAATTAACCTTTATATTATTAGAGGAACACTCGTGGAAAAACATCCGTAAATGTTCCAAATGCTCTGCTATATTGCCCGATGCAATGACAATATCATCCACATACATGATATTTTTTCTTTTAATTGTTTCGAAAAAATCATGTCCAGTCATCTGAATAAGCCATCACCACTATTAATGAGACCAAAGGGCATTCTTTTAAAAACATATGATTGGCCCTTAAAACGAAAAGCTGTGTATTTTTGGTCATCATCACGCAGTGGTATCTGCCAGTAACTGGCTGGCAAATCAAATGTAGAGAAAATTGACCTCTGTTTAAATTTAATCAGGAGCTCATGTACTGGTGGAGGAATGTCACATTCAGGAATAGTCATTTGATTTAGCATTCAAGCATCTATACACACTCGAATCGAGCCATCCTTCTTTCTTATGATCACCAATGGATTCACATAAACAGAAGGGGATATTTTAATAATATGCCATTCCAGCATTCGGTTTACCTGCTGTTGTATCTTTTCTTCATATTGATATGGAATTGGGTACATTCTTTGCTGAAAAGGGTCATTGTTTTTTTAATTTAATTCTATGGATATATCCATTTGTAATACCTGGGACTTTTGAAAAGATATTTTTATATTTGCACATCAACTGGTAGAAATTTCCCCCTAATTTTAAATCTGAATTACAAATAGATTCCATTTTAGTTTTAATGCTAACTTCAATTGATATCTCTTGGATGCATAGTAATTGACTAGAAAGGTTATGTGATCCAATTTTAAATTTAAGCCTTTCTTCTTGACATATAAATAATTTTTACTTATAATTTAAACTACACTGGTTTAATACCATGAAATCAGAACCTATAATGACTTCATGGACTAGTCCAGGCATTATTAAAAAGATATGCCCAAATTCAGTTTTATTAAACTTAAAATTTATCCACACCTGCCTATTGGAAAGCTTAGTTCTTCTCCCATTAGCAAGAGTAACCTGGATTTGTTTAATTTCTAATGATGGGACATTTTTATTTAAACTTAATATTTTAACATAAGTATTTTCTGACAAGATAGAGGTTTGGCTACCTGAGTCAATTAGTGCATCTATCATCATACCTTCCATAATTAATTTTACAACTTGGCAACTATATGATACTGGTAGTTCACCTAAATCAAATGGCTCTAAGTAATCGACATCTAGTTCTAGAGTGTTTAAAAACCACATCTCAGTGTTCTTCCCATTGTTAGCAATAGGTCCTTGTATAGAGGAACTCACATACAATGACCACTTTAGTTTACTGCCATAGATTTATCCTTTACTTTTCCCCCAGACTTCTTTATTATAGTGGTAATTCCACTAGTAGAAGGCTTATTGGGTATGGGGTTAGACCTATTTCTGGAGTGACTTTAAGGAGCATTTCTAGGTGAATATGAAAATACTTTACCTCTATTCTCAAAAGATTTTCTTTTTCCCATTCTTGGACTATAATTCATTTGATTATAAGACATGGGAGTGACTTGCATACTTGATACAGGATAACTTATTCTATCCTTAGGATTACCAGATTTATGGTCATATGAAGAATCAGCTATCTCTAAAGCATCCAGTATTTTTGTCACTTCTTCTATGGTTAAGCAATCAGCAGCAAGAAGTACTTGCTTGATTGTCCTAGGCTGATTATGCCGAATAATTTGAACTATCTGCAGTTCTGACAATGAAAAGGCAGTAAGGCTTTTCAATTTAACTGCCTGCTCTCTAAAAAACTTGGTGTAACTTCCTCTCCTAAAATTATATTTTTCTTGAGATATCTGGTAGCGCATATTATCTTGCCTATCTTCACTCCAAAACTACACATTATCAAATATCTAAAATCCCCATAAGTTATCAGTTTTTTAAATAAAGATTGCCACCAATTCTTTGCTGCATCAGATAAATGATTACTGGCAATGGCTAGATTTTCTTTTTCTTTCATTGTACATAATGAAATCAACTATTCTAGACTGTTTAGGTACTCTAATGGATTTTCTGTAAATCCACCTTTAAAGGGCACTATCCTTATAAATTTTATAGTCAACGGATTTATATTATGTAGATCTCTGCCTACACAAAACTTTACTCTTTTAACATCAACCTCCTCTTTACTGTTTACCTCATCCCTAATATCTTTATCACTCTGACAATCTATCTGGCCATGTTCATCTTTTTGATTCTCTTCCTCTCTATCAATAACTTTAGTTAACTTAGCATTTTCTATTTCGGCAAATCTCTTATTATTCAATAGACTCTCTGTCTCTATTTTCTGACAAATGTCTTTAACTTTAAGATCCAACTCTAAATGACTTACTACTTCTTTAATGTAGTCTTTCTGACCTTCTTGAAACTCCTTTAAGTCTAACTTAATTGCTTCTGTTTGCTCTCCTATATTATCCATAACCCCTTTATTTTTATCTATGATGTCCTTAATTTCTTTCTGCATCTTTTTCATATTTTCACCCATCCTAGATCTGAACTTATGATTTAATATCATCTCCCCTTTGCCATACTCATATCTTCAAACATTTCTTTCTTAATTTCTTCTTTAAATATACTCATGTCAAACTCTTTCTCTCTACTCATCTCCATACATTCTTTCCTAATATCCTTTATTTGAACATCAAAACTAGTAATACTACTGCCTATTTTTTCATTACAAATTTTTATTTTCTCTTCCAGTTGATCTTGTGAGCTCTTTATTTTCTCTTCCAACTGGAAAAACCTTACTTTACTCTCTCCTTCATTATGAGACAATATTTGACTTAACTTAGTTATTTTACTGTTTATGTCTTCACTCACCCTCTTACAATTGTTGTCTAGTACATCTTGATGGATCTTTAATTCTTTTTGCATTAACTGATAATATTAATGGATTTTGTCATCAATCATTTCAGCATTTTGTGCACTTAATAGCTCCATCTTAAAATCCATATCTTCTTTTAACACTTTTAAATCTTCCTCATTTCTGTCAAATCGACTATCAAAATTCTCTTTCATATTTTCCAAGTTGCTCCTAACATCATCTAGATTATTTTTTATTTTGTCAAGATTACTCTTGATTTCATCTTTATTATTATCAAATTTTTTATCCATAGCATCTATCCTTTGACTCATATCTTCCTGATTATTATCTAATTTTTTATTCATTTGATTCATACCCTCTTTTATTTCCTGCATGAATTTCATTAACCTATTAAAATCAATATTATTTTCAGAACTCTTCATACTTACAACTTCTTCTAACACTTTTTCCTTAGTATCACTCATTTTGCTATCTATTATATTTTCTTTAATATCTCTGTAATATCTAATTTGAATTTGGACTACTTCAATATAACCTTGCAAACATATCAACACCACCACCTTCCATGGACCCACAATTCCACATAGTTCACACAAGAAAAAGAAAAACAAAACACTTGATCATATGCTAGATGATAAACTCCACCCAACTGTTTCAAGTTTATATGAAACACATTACTGGATCACTTTAATCATGTTGCAATCTTATGCCAATATCACCACCATTTAACATATTGCTATCAAAGATATTTTACTTTATAATTATATTATATTTGAATCGTCCAAAGTACATCATGTAATTTATTTATGATTTTTTCTCAAACTGATTTGAGTCCGGATCGTCCATACAATTTTAATTTAATATAATTTATTAACTTGAGAAATATTATTCACAACTTGATCACACTGATTCAATTTTACTAACAATTCCTTTAAAATAACTACATCTGACAATAATAACTAATTTAATGATAGGGTCCACATGAGGCTTAGCAGCAACATCCTAAAGATAACTTTATCACCAATACTCATAAACACATTGAGCTGCAAATTTTTGGAATGCTATATCTTCCTACTTTGACTTGCTACAGTTAGCAATCAACATTCAACCTGTGTGTTACACATCCAATATTATATTCTGAAAACTCCAATTAACCAATTTACCTACATGCCTGAGTGCCTCATACTCTCCCCATGTTAGTACTCATGCCCCAAACGTTGTTGGCGCCATAATCGCTACTATAACCTTCTCCCTGGATCGCTGTACTAAAAATGAATAATATCACATGTTTTAGGCACCATAATCACTACTGTACCCTAGCTACATCCAATCACTATGCCATCCACATTGGTCAGCATAATCACAACTGTAATATGGCAACAGCCAGCCTTCATCTACTAAACAGTCATGTCACATTGGCAAGCACCATAATCGCATCGGTAACTTAGCTTCCTGGTCTAGCGGGTCACCAATGAATCATACCACACATTTTAGTGATTAAATTATCTTATGGAACCTAACATACTCACACGATCAAGAATATAAGCATGAAGAAACAAAAATGCAAAACTAATAAAATGATTCCTGGATTGAATAAAATGATCATGAAACTGTCGATCTAAAGAAGATCACAAGGTGACTAATAAAGATAAAAACTTCTGGTTAAACCAGCTTTGAAATCCACACAAACAAAATGAGATGAGTTAAATTCTATGTTCAGCAAATTCATACATAACTAACAATTTATATCTCTAGAATGATTATAAAATTAGACTTATAAATAAAATGATAAGTAAAGTATGATGTAGATGACTAAATGGATGATGGAAAGAAGTAATAATGGAATAGTGGAATGAAATGAGTCTAAGAGTGAAGAGAAAAGAACGAATATATATGAGAAATATGAATGATTAAGATGATGGTAGAATAAGAATTAATGAGTAGTTGAAATGATAAAAGAATAAAAGTTAATGTATGATTAATCGATTATGTTAATGAATTAACATCAAATGAGAATGAATAACTAAAAAAATGATCAAGGTGAAATTTAAGAACAATGTTGATGATGGAGACTGAAATCTTAAACTACAAACTAATATGAGATTAAGTGGTAAAAACATAAGCTCAATACAAATAGGGATTTCAAGCTTGACACAACCAGAATATTTATCATGAAGTTAAAACAAACTATACATTTTATACAAAAAAGTAATTTGCATCTTAAAGCTTAGTTGACTTTCATAAACAGTGAAAGTAATCTATTTTTAGTCTAACTATAACAATTGACTAAATATAAATTCCATTACAAATTTAAATTCTATCTTAAAACTTAACGAATTCTTCTCAGGGTTCAAACACTCAAAATCATTATATAAACTATATTTGGGTCAGTAAGAGGGATTTTACCACTACCCAAACATAATGCACAAAATAGCTCTCAATCTAAACTCAAATTAAGAACTATATTTAGCAGTTACACATAAACTTTATAACTAATACCAACTTTAAAATTTATGAACGGAAATGACTTTTTGATAATTAAAAACAATAACTTTTTAAATTCCTTTTCTTAAATAATTATAAACCATGTGATTAAGATCAGTGAACGATAGCTCTGCAGATTTAACTAAATCAATCAAATCAATATTATAGTTATCTTTTAATATATCGTTTAAAACAATCTGTACTACAAGTTATTAACATTTCGATTATTGTGTGATGATGCGTTAGATGTACCAATAAATTATAAGACTTACCAACATTATTATGATATAGCATAATATAGTTAATAGTGCTATATTGGTTGATGATGATTTCAATATATAATCTTCTGATAGGTTGATAGCAATAACAATAATAGTGTATAGATGTGGTAATTAGCAATAAAATTACATGCAACTACATAAAATTTTTAACACAACAAACTTTATTTACAGTATGTACAAATTTTTAATTCACAGATATGGCATGAAGTAAAACTAATCTATTAAAATAATTTATGGATGGGACAAATACTTATTATCCCCTTGACAATATACTCAGCAAATGATACAACCTGCTTAGAAAATAATATTCAAAATATCATTTGTTATTCTTTGGCATATTTTTAAGAATATGATACTAAAACTTATATAAGCTGACTAGCACTTAAATTTGTAACTAGCAGTATACTTAGAACTTTAGGATATGCACAAAGTTTAAATTTAGAATTCCAACATTATAAAGTATTGCATTATCCCAAAGCCCTATCTTTTATCAGAATATGATAAGGGCAATTATCATATTCTGTGCAATTACTAACTTATTTAACTTTGAAATGAATAAATTTTAGCATTGACTGAAGACCAGACATTAAAAGTCAAATACACATAAATCTCATTAAGCATTACCTAAGTCCACAGCTCAACCTTTGAATACGTAACTGATCTTACAATTCTATTGTCATATCATTATTTGCCAATGTGCATCTTTTACTTTACATTTAAAATTTTCTACCATCATTAATAGATTCTGGTTTGGTCTGTCAACAACTGATGATGATCCCACAACATCATAAACACTATTTCGATTAAGAAAACACTATGCTAGATGAGTATTCCTAAATTTAGTATTATTTTATACTTGCTATATGATCTGGACCTATTACACTTCACCATACATGATGGTAAAACTATCTCTATATTATCATGAGGAATTTAACACTAAGATAGGAGACTTTATAAAACAACATGACAGGTGTGTAATAATCTGGTTGATTCTACTACTTCTTAATGGGTATATGCAGGTGTGTGGGCTTTGCCTCACCACGAAAAGACTAGAATTCAAACCATAGATATCCTTTCCTTTTAGGATTATTTATACTAATGAGCATTAATTACTACTCAGACTCTATCCATCTTTTCTCTGATCAAATTAGCCATAGGTGACATTCCATAAGCCTATGCTCCATATAAATATTAATATATTGGATGTCATTCAATTGGAACATCCTATTTACTAAAAACTGTCACTAGTCATTCTCAATATCATAGCCAGACAAAACAATACCAACACTAACAGTGAAAATCTACATATTCCATTTTATAATGTAAAACAATTAATGTATCAACAGCCAAACCAAAATACCTATGTCCAATGATCGTTAATCATGTTTAGAATGACAACTATACTTTTATTAAAGATAGCACAACGAATTTAAGCAATTAAGATCGAACCTGCATTTGTATTCAAAGTGGACAAGTTCATTTTTATACAAAATTACAAAAATGAAAAAGGCCTATATTAAATTTTTTTTTATATCATAAAATAATTCAGTTATGACAATATATATTTTTGATAAAATGTCTCTATATTTACCTCTTTATTAATATACCTTAAATTTGGTTTTAAACTATGAGAGAAGTAAATATTTTTATCACTCTCTCTAAATAAATGATATATATATATTTTCTTGTTTTCTCTTAACTAAAAAAAAAACATACATAAAATAGATATATATATATTACACATTTCCTTTTTTTTAACTCAATATATATATATATATATATATATATATATTCATGCCACCATAAAACACATATGTTTTAAAAACAAAATGTCCAAGTAACACATTACGTAAGTAATAACACAGCAATGATAAAGAAAAATAAAAGCACATTTTTATCCATTAAATTTTATACTCTGTTTTTCCAAGTTAATTATCCTGGTGAGTTAGAATAATATAAATGGTTATTACAATGAGCAAACAGTCCAGATCAAGCATATATATTTCATTATCCTGTTGGATGTATAATAGAACAATATTCAACACTTATCCAAAAACAGAAATTATTTGATTGTTTCAGTAGCGATAATTAATCAGCCAATTAACATTCATGTTTCCAATTGTAGCAGATTTAAAAAGATAAATTTATCTACTTTGCTCTAGATAATTCAAAACAAACTTGTTAAAATCTTTATTGATTTATTCTGTAAGTGTTTCAAATGAAGTATAACAAGAATCATTTATTTATGTTTAAATCAAGATAATTTTTCCTTGAAAAATTAGTGGAATTTCATTACACTTAACATATTTATATTTCTTCTTTTTAAACTCTGTTAATTTTATTTCTCTCTGCACGGTAATACACATATATCTGTAGCAATATTTAAACAGCCAGAGTATATTGCAATATTGTAAACATTATTATAACGGTGTATATTTTTCAATAAAAATATAAAATAAATATATATTTCATTCCATTCTTATCAGAAAACAATGATGTGATTGTCAAAATTAGAAAGAATTTATTCAATTATCTTTAGCATTTAATTAATTGGTATTTGATTATTTTTCATTATATAAGTTTCCGCTTATCAAATTTAGCCTACAATAGAGAATAAAATCGCAAATATTTTCATGTTTACTTTATTAAAAGTTAGATGATTAAAATGACTTTGTAATTTATTTGCTATAACTATCATATATAACACTTGTTTTTTTAATATTATCTCCAATTATTATTTTTTTCTTGATATTTTAATTTACAAGCACATACATCGTTCTGCTATATAATAAGAAGGCACGGAATTCAAACACTATCAACTTCTTAGTTTACGAATAAATAATCTGTGTATTATTTTTAAAGATAATAATTTACATGTATAAATACAATAAAAGTGAATGCTTACTTCCTCTTGAATTTTCCTGGGTTTAAAATAGGATTTAGGAGAAATAGTTAGGATGCCTAAGGTTTCCATTCTTTCTTCTGTATAACTTCTTAGAACTATCAATCAATAGAAGAATGGTGTTTCAATGACTGCAAGGTTTTTAGATTTTCTATTCTGACATCTTTAGAAAACAAGGTCTTATACTTTCCTTCAATTAAATTTCAGAATTTTCTAATATTTGTTTTTTTTTCTTATTCTAGATCAGACTTGAGTTTTGTGTTTGCTGGGTTCTTGTTTTTTTAATTAGTCCAACCCCCTACAACTAGGTTAGATAATATATAGCTTGTTTTTCTGATGCATTCTGGGAGAGAATTGGCCAATAATTTTGATATGCATAATTAGTATTACCCCCTCTGGCTTCATTTTTAATAACTATCCATTATTATTTAAGACAGCTTTGTGTTTAGTACTAAAAAATATGCTTAAGTAATTTACTATAATGATTTATTTTACAAGATTTCTAAATTTGATTTGTTTATTTCTTTCAATTGCTATTCAAAACTAATAAAATAGCAATGTATTTATCTACCAAATAATAATAATAATACTTTTAAATTGTTATTTTAGTTTAGTCAGAGCCTAGACTGGGTTTGAAATCTTATCTCTACTCAAGGAAATTTCTCAGTGCATTCAAAACAATCTCTATTGAAAACCACTCATTTAAAAAATTAATGCCAAATATATCATCATTTAAAATTTTGGAATTATTAACTACAGGGACCTAAATAAAAGGTCACAATATATATATATATATATATATATAACTATTCAAAACAATACAATAATTAATACAGTAACAATATTTTAAACAAATATATACCAATTTAATAGAAGTACTTTCAACTATCTATGTAGTCGTTGTCAACTAGACTCAAATTGTATTAGAAAAAAACCGTTACAAATGTAAACAAAAGCAATACGTCATACATCAATTTTCCCACAATTCATTAATTTTTATATTGGCTGTCTGTCTATTTATCAACTGTTGCTTTTCACTTTTTATTAACATAGCCTCTTTAATTTTGCGTTTATTATTATTTCTTTCAATACACAGAATTTTAATTTTATTAAAATCAAAATCAAAACCATAATTACATGTTACATTATGATCAAAAAATACTGATGGTGATACATCATCATTTCTAACATTCTCTTGTCTTGATTTTTGCACTCGTTTATATAATAACAAATGCTCCCTTGATCTTTTCTCTAATGTACATCGAGATTCACCAATATAAGCCTTTCCACAAAAACATAGCCATTTATATATTGCACAACTTTGATTTAAAATACCACACCTATTTTTTGAATTATTTATTAATCTATTTAAATTAGGAGTAGTATAAAATGCAACTCGACATATATTTTTATATATCTGTTTTATAAATTTAACCTGTTCATTACAAATAAATGGTATTGATATCCAAGTATATTTTATTTTATCAATATCTATAGCATCTAAAATATTTCTATTATTATTAAACTTAGTAACAATATTATAAATTAATTTATGATCATATCCAACATTTAACAAATCCATAATAAATACATTTATGTTACTTATTTTATCAGAACTATATTTACATAATTTATTATTCCTAAATAAAAATGATTTTAAACTGGATAATTTATGTGCAATTGGCACATTTGAATACCAAGGAATATATCCTCTTTTTTCAATATCTTTTATTACCATACAATAATCTAATTTATTTTTATTACGTGTATCGGAAGAGCTAAATACTGAATTGACTTTTTTTCTTCAAAGGATTTACTCCATTTTCAACCTTCTAAACTATTTAATTCATTGAATAATACATTTATAATATCTAAACTTCCACAAACGAAAACATCATCAACATACCTGTAATAAATTTTAATACCTTGGCAATATATATTAGTATTAAGAATTATATCTTCATATCTTGATACCACAAAACTACATATTTGTGAAACTACAGGAAGTCCCATAGGCCATCCATAATCTATTTTATAATAATTTTCATTAAATATAGCATATATATTTTTTATCAATAAAATATAATACATCATTTACAAATTTTACTTTTTTAACATCAACTTTTTTTAACCTTAAAGCATCTAATATAATTTTTATAGATTTTAATCTATCTATTGAACCATACATCTCACATATATCTAATGTACAAATACTATCATTATTATTAATATTAATATTTTGAATTTTTTTACAAAATCAAACGATGAATTAATAGTATATTTTCCAAATCCAAGAACATCTTTTAATAATGTTTCTATAAAATCTACAGGTTTCATAGTGAATGATCCACCTAAAGTCAATCATTTTACTGTGAAGACCTGTAGATTTATAGAAACATAATTAAAAGATGTTCTTGGATTTGGAAAATATACTATTAATTCATCGTTTGATTTTGTAAAGAAATTCAAAATATTAATAATTAATAATAATGATAGTATTTTGTACATTTGATATATGTGAGATGTACGGTTCAATAGATAGATTAAAAAATCTATAAAAATTATATTAGATGCTTTAGGTTAAAAAAAAGTTGATGTTAAAAAAGTAAAAATTTGTAAATGATGTACTATATTTTATTGATAAAAATATATATACTATATTTAATGAAAATATTATAAAATAGATTATGGACGGACTATGGGACTTCCTGTAGTTTCACAAATATGTAGCACTGGTGGTATCAAGATATGAAGATATAGTTCTAGTACTAATATATATTGCCAAGGTATTAAAATTTATTACAGGATGATCGAGAGTTTTTGTGGAAGTTTAGATATTATAAATTGCATTATTCAATGAATTAAATAGTTTAGAAGGCTAAAATGGAGTGTAAATCTTTGAAGAAAAA
>JAQFVV010006271.1:4788229-5119758 GCA_028023455.1 Epiperipatus broadwayi
TATTGCTTCGTTCAGTTACGTATTATAAATACAGATGACAAGATGGATTACATTGAGCCAATATCCCACAGGATACTACCTCATGGCATAAGAATACTATCCCCCAATTACTATTGCAAATAAATAAATTTATAATAATCTCACAACTTTAATATCTCCTACACATTAAGACTAAACTAATAATTAAATCATAATCTTTTATTTATAATAGTTTAGCTTAATAAAATCTCAGGTTAATTAAATTATTCTAAGATAATTAAATCACTGTAGTAAAACATGACAACGGATTTTTATGCCATACTCTACTACACTTAAACTAATAATAATAATAATAATAATAATAATAATAATAATAATAATAATAATAATAATAATAATAATGATGATGATGATGATGATGATGATGATAATAATAATAATAATAATAATAATAATAATAATAATAATAATAATAATTATAATAATAATATTGAAAATCGGCCATTATAAAATAAAACTGGATCTTCAGGTAAGAAACCCCTTGCACTCATCAATGTAATTATGTATCCACTTATTTACAAACTCATCATATGTTACATTGCAGTCTCCAATCAAAATTGTTGGATTAGCTGTAGATCCCAGTGTTGAATTAATTGTGGTAATTATTGCATTTATTTTATATTTTTGCAATGGCATATAAACAAAGATTACATTTATTTTAATTATTTTGTGAAATAAAGTAATGATTAATAGATTTGCATCAATGTATATGATTTGAAAATTGGTAAACTGGCAAGCAATAGCTATCAAAAGACCTGTCCCGGCTGATGGAGAGGTAGAGTCTCTTGAACATGCAACAAAGCCTTCACTTTTTAGAAATTTTGCTGGATCAATTTGTGACACAGCATAAATTTTGGTTTCAAGCAGTACCATTATATGAGGTTTTGTTTCCTTGATCCATTGTTTCAACTTAAATATTTTTTCTATTGAATTCAAACCCTGTACATTAAAAGAAGTAATTTTAATTTTCATTTATAAAGATTTACTTTTTACTCTGAATTTATTTGAATTTACTTTATCTTTAATTATTCTTATTTTAGGCTGTCTATAAATTGTAAATCTTGGGCATCTTCGAACTCACTTTCAGTTTCAACATCAGTATATCTGTCCATTTGATACCATTCTCCTGTGTCATCATGGGCATGGCAATAATATTGGCATCAGCATGGAATTTGAGTTTTCATCATCAGATTTTCAATGATATGGATGGCTGAAAAGTTGGAGGTTGCAGTAGATTGAAGTCTGTCCATTAAAGTATGAAGATTTGCTATCTTAATGTAAACTGAGCATTGATTATATATATATGTGTGAGAGATGTTAATCTGGACCAACTGATGAGTGCTGGTTTAGCATGAAATACATATATTGGTGATTATTAATCTTTTGTACATGTGTGTGGTCATGTGTATCAGTTGTATGAGATAGTGTGGATAGCTGAAGGTGCTTGAAAATCTAAGTTCAAATCCTCTATACTTATATATATATATATATATATATATAGAGGATATATATATATATATATTATATATATGTTCAAAGGTGGTAAACTACAAAACACCGAACAAGTGTAAGTTGTTTTACATAAACAGAAAAAAGAGTCAGGAAATTAACTACCTCTGTTTGCTCACCCCCAGATCAGCTGATTTCAAAGCTGGATTGCTCTCCTCAGTGGGGGATAGAGTATAGAAACCAGATCTAAACACTGACTCTCAAGTGTTTATGCAAAATGTTTCTATCATCCCCTTTGGAAACAATATTTATAAACACTTGAGAGTCAGTGTTTAGATCTAGTTTCTATACTCTATCCCCACTGGGGAGAGCAAACCAGCCCCAAATCAAGCTGATCTGGGGGTGAGCAAATGAAAAGGAGTAGTTAATTTCCCTAAACTCTTTTTCGTTTATGTAGACAAATCTTACACTTGTTGATGAATTTTTGATGCCATCTTTGAACATATATATATATATATATATATATATATATATATATATATATATATATATATATATTTTTTTAGTTTTTTATATTTTTCCCTTTTCCAAAAGCTGAAAGTAGAAATAACTAATGTTTAGTAGTGTGCGTATGTTTCTTTAGAAAACAGAAATTAATACATTGGAAACATAGCCCCCCCCTAAGTGAGTAATCATAAGAAATAAATGTAAATAATGCAAAAATAATATATGGTAGAACGAGCAAGATAGTTGGGTTGAGAATTCAGAAATTTGATTAGAAACAGAAAAGAGTTTCTAAGATTTACCCCCCCCCCCCCCCCCCCCCCCCTAACACGAGATGAGATTTGGAGATGTATCCTAGCCAGCATGAGCCATAGGTATTCTGATGTACCTATGAGCCATATCGGTGACACAAAATCAGAAATCACAGGAGCAGAGAAAGGAAAACATGAAGGAGAAGCTAGTAATCCTCTCTCTAAATGATGGCACAAATGCCAACTAGATGAACCCATAAAATAGTAACCGTGAAAAAACAAGAGAAGAGCTGCAAAGTTAGAGATTAGGAAATAAGAGATAGATATACAAGCCTTAGGCTAAATGATGGATGTCAGTCAGCAAAAAACTGCAAAATGGGACTAAGTATCTAGGCTACAAACTAGACAGTGATTTGAGCATCGAGTGCAGAAACAATGATGACAAAGCACTTCACTGATTTTCAGAAGCTTGGTTGAACACAAGAAAAAGATGACTGATACTATACATGAATTAAAATGGAAATTTAGCTGACTAGAGCCAAGGTAATTAAGTAGCAAACAATCTCAGGATGCCTTATCTTGCATCCAAAATTACATACAAGATGGACATAGTTTCCAGAACACAGGAAACGCCTTAAGCTTGCAATGTTAACAAGGAAAGATGCTAGAAAAACTATATGAAGTCAAAGATGACATGGCATATGGATTACACAGAAGGCACAAAAAGTTCTCAGATAATAGGTGATCTTCAAGGGTTGAAGGAACTATTCAAGGCAAAAGAAAGTCAAGGAAAACCTTGGGAATTAAGTCAGAGGTGGTAAGACACATAAAGGCTACAAGTGAGATGAACAAAGGTGATTAAAATTCAAATATAAGTATTGACCAGCCTCAAGATTGAATGAGCAATGGATATGGACATGAAGATAGGAGGTGTTAGCCAGAGCTTTGGAATCACATGATAAAGCAAACAGTTTATCCAAAGAGGATAGACCTGACTATAGAGTCAATGGTTGATATTCAAACCCCAAGACCTCTAGATCTGGTTTCCAGCACTTAAATGTATATGGCCAAGTTCAATCGAGGTTAAATCTTTTATAAGTGATGAGGGTGAAAACCCCAAGGTACACATAAAAAACTGGCAGGAATTGTTCAGGTTTCACGAAAATTTCTATGCCAGATAAAGTATCTTTCACTGCATATTATCTGCAGGGGTCAGTCAAATCTTGGTGGGACTGTTATGAAGACAAACCCCAAATGTTTGAACAGTACTCACCATCACTATTGAAAACATTTTTAGTGAAGATTGGCAGGATGGTAAACATGAAATTCTTAAAGAGTACTGTAGCTCAATAGCTATGGAACCTCACATCCAGTTTATTGTCAGACAGATGACACATAGGAGGTCACTTACCACCTTCCATTTACACATACACAAATAATTTAGGTCATGCAGCAAAATATGCCACCGCTAATTTTTTTATGACCGTAGACAATATATACATGCACTGAGAACTCCCTGAGCGATTACACAGACTAGAACAAGAAAGGTGAGGCTCTGGCTGTGAAAGATGATCCAACAAGAAGTTTCCAGAACACTGATTGTAATGGGCTGACTAGATATAAAAGGCCATATACCAGTATTCTTCCATCCAGGATGTTTACAAGAAGGAATAACTTAATATGGCAGGATCACACCATTATAAATATGTATATATTTACTGTATAGTTTAAAAGCATAATTTGTGATTACATTGAAGCAACATTAGACCTAGCATTTTACAATTTAAGTAGTTTAGTTATTAAGTTTAGTGCATTGGATGGATTCAGTGCATGGTGATTAATTCAAGGAACAAAAAATAGTGAGGCAAAAATAAATTTAAAATCAGTCCAATTTGTAAAGAAAAAAAAGGAAGAAGATGTACTTAATTTATGATTGCAGTTAAAATTAATGTAGGTCTTTTTTTTCTATTTTTTGGAAGTTCACTGACATGAAACAGTATTATTTTAGCAATCATATTATTTCACCCACTACATTACATAATAATATATTTTCCCCCAGTTTGAACCTCCCATGTTTATATATTAACTGTAATTCTTTATCAATAATGTATATTTACATGTATGTGTATATATGTAGGCACACTAATATATTAATATCTGTATGCATATGGTGCATAGCAATTACAATTCAAAATTAAAATGGTATAATTAAATTAATTGTTATATGTCCATAAGGACTTACATATATGTGCAGAAAAGCAATAGATTCTTGATTATTCTATATTAGGTAATGCTCTAACCAACAGAGCCATCCTGGGCAGGATGTCTCAGTTGTTTAGAGCATTACTTTAAAATTTAATAATCAAAAATCTTAAATTGCCCAGTTTTGAATCCCCTACTACTGTCACTGGTCAGGACAAAACCCCCTAAAGAAGAGGGGAGAAAAATACCTCTTGAAACGTTATGCATATAGTAACCTGTTTAATATTACTAACAGTTGTTGCATACACTAACCTGTTTGCTATGATATTACTAACAGTTGGTGCATGTACTAATGTATTTACTGTGATATTACTAACAGTTGAATGCCTTTGGAATATTTAACTAAAATTAAACTTTTCTAAAGACATTCAACACACATATTAGATGATGGAAATAGTCCAATATAAAAATACAGCTAGAACACCATCATCACAAACCTTCAGGAAACATGAAATTATTAGGATTTGATATATGTATCAATTAAGGGAGCAAATAATTATTTTTCTAGTATGGTGATGAATAATATTCTAACTTTGATACCAAGAAGCAAGAATGCAATAAATTGACCTTTCTTTAATTATATATATATATATATATATATATATATATATATATATATATGTATATATATATATATATATATATATATATATATATATATATATATATATATATATATATATAGGTTAGGGTATATTAATTTACCACTACATGATTTTTTACCTCTGATAAATCATTACAATAGTTATGCTGTTCATTATATCTATCAAACTTTACTCAATTATGTTTTAGTAAGCATTAAATTCTATATTAATATTTTATACTGAAATGCAATTGTTTACAAATTATATCACTATAATTATCTATTACAATCAAATGCAATTGTCTACAAATTATATCACTATAATTATCTATTACATTCATTTTTAGTAGATAATTTTGAAATAGAATATCAAAATCTGTCTATAGTGAGAACATTTGACATTATACAATAGTACCTAATTAAATAAAAAATAACATGTTAAGTAAGAAAATAATATTTCATCAATATATTAGCATTTACCTATTTTTTATTTTTTATTTACTATTGAATGTTATTTTGAAGGAGTGAATAAAGGGAGAAATTAGTCTGTGACTGAACATTCTACTTTCTCTTGTATAGAATAAGATAATAAATTATTTCTTATCTTTAACTTTATTTTCACATTTTGAAAATCTATTGAATTCAAGAAGAATTGATGGTTACATGATATGTCATTAGCTTGATTAAAGATTTTTTTTTTAAAAAGAGACCTGTTATTTTAAAATAATTTAATGTTTTATATATATTGAATTAAAAAAAAGATTAATTTCAACTTTTAACTTTAAAGCATGCAACAATTATATGCAATTTTTGTAAACAATTTACAGTAATAAGAAATAAATTGTAAAGTTGCCAGAAGTTTCTGCAAGGAATTGCGATTTTATATTAGTGTGTATATATATAACGTGAATTGTTTTAAATTGCATTAAAAACTGCCATATCTCAAAATATTTTTAATAAACAAACAATAATATTATTGAAATGATAGAGCATATATATATATATTCGCCTCACATGCTTCTTGCGCGAATCATGTAGTCACTATGGCACCAAATTAAATATAATACTGCGCTATCAAATATTTTTTATTTACTTTATATTTAAAAAAACAATATGACATATTGTTTTAAAATATGTGGGTTCTATACAAAATGTGAAATAGACTGTTCATATTTGAATAGTGAGTGTAAGAGATTTGGAATATCATTTCAATTTTAATTTTATAATGAGTGTTGTTTTTCTGTAAACATTTAAAATTGATAAATGAATATAAAATTAATACCATTAGAAATGATTAAAAAGTATTTTAAATTTTATATAATCAATATTGTTTTGGTTCATACTATGATATCTTTATGGCAACTCAAACTATAATATAGATATAATTAATATAATTAACTATAACGGATATAAAATATTATATAAATATGCTGCCGTAATTGCCAAATAGTAAATAATATTTTTATTAATATATACAATACTTAGTTGATGAAATGTGTTTTTGATATTAAATTTAGTATTCACCGAACATAAATTAAAATGTGGCATCTTAATATTTAGTGATTTCTTTATAATAATGGTATTTTACTGATTCTCATGGAGAGTTGAATATATAGTATTTTTTATTCAGCTTGATACTATCCGAGATTTAAAGCATATTGTTCTATCTTAAACATAAGAAACATTTGTGTAATCTGGAATATCATTTATTACTTTTCCTTTTTGTTGACATATTTGTTTTTTTTTTTTTTTTGTGATAATATTTAGATAATTCTATTATTTTCTGTTTTTTGTTTTTCTGTATTTTGTGAAATAATTGACTAAACATTATTCATTAATTACATTCCTCTTTAAGCTATAATATTCATTGTGTTCGCATTCATAATTATTTATAACAATTCTCTAAGAGGGATAACATTGTACAAGTCAAGATATATTATTAACAGCCATTATCTCAGTTTTTGTAGCAGTATTTTATTATTATTATTATTATTATTATTATTATTATTATTATTATTATTATTATTATTATTATTATTATTATTATTATTATTATTATTGAATCATAACCAAAATACTCCTTTCACCTATTCAAAATGTCATTATTGTTATATGAGGAAGTTAATTTCTGCATTTAATTAAATGTTGATTCTGGTTTTTAAGTTCATATGTTGACTTTAGTTTATCAAAAAGAAGGATATAAAACTAACATAACCATGATGAGTGAATATCTGCATCTTTTTGGCACACACAATTCACAATTCATTTTGAAATATTGTCAATCATTAAATTGCAGATATCTATACTTATTGTAATCATCATATTTAATTTAATATTGTGCTAGGAATAAATTACTATGTGCTTCATTTTAAACATAACATTAATAACAATATCATTGTCAGTAAAAATATGATTATTATTTTTAGTAAACCAAAGAACAGATATCAAAACTACATTTCTTGAGAATATTCCACACATCAGTAATACGAAAATCCTGAAACATTACTTGACTATGTTTGATAACTATTAAAATTAATTATTTATAATAAAAATTTATAAAATAACTAGAAATTGATTTTCTTTTGGAAGCTAATGAAAATGATCCATTTTTAATTCAAATGTTGTTTTAATCTTGATGATGTCTAGTCTATTACTTGTCCAATAATATGCATTTTATATACTCTCATAATATATTTTTTCTAGTATTATGATCCCAAATAAAAATGAAATTTTATAAATTATATTGCTTTTTACAAAGAACATCCACATTTGTTACAATTTTATTTACGTAAATAAAATTATTATGATAGTCAATATATGTTTTGTGCCAAAATTTACTAACAATAACATTAGACAATTTAAACTTATTGCTTCAATAAAATTATTCTCAATAACTTTTGACAAATATCAGTTATTATACCAATATTAGAAGAAATATTTGATTGTTTAATATTATTGCTATATAATGACATCCATAAAAAATATTAGTCATTTTATTTACATCTTTTACATATAATATTGAAGTATAAGTACTGATAATAAGAATATTGTATCATTGTGCAAACCAAATTTTAACACAGTTCGTTTTTCATTAGTATACTGATGAATTCAAAGAATAGTTAAATTAGACTTTACGACACCTTCAATGCTATGCTTTCTTCTGATTTGGTCTCCCAAAACTGAATAGTCATTCATTTATTCTATTAAACTTCCTTTCTTGGGAAGATAAATTGCAGTCATGTTAGTCTTAAAATTGACAGTTTTTTGTCATTATTATTCTTTATACTCTTGAAAATTATCAGTGAATTGTTTCATGACTATAATAATAATGGTTAAATTATTTATGTAACTGGAATAAAAGATGTAAATGCTGTTTTCCACTATGGGGTTCCAGATCAGTACTTAATTTATATAGGAGAACCCTACCTTTCAAATAGTCAATTTCAATAAGAATTTCCCCGCATTGTGATTTTTTTTTTTTTTAAAAAAGTTCTTACAACTAAGAAAAAAAAATTGAAAAGTTATCACATAGAACATATTTAAAAGTAATTTTATAACATTTCTTTTCATTATAAATAATTAGTAATTGGTTTTTTAAAAACTAAGTAAAGAAATTTTGCTGTAGATAAAGCTATAACAATTAAATCATTATGCACACAAACTCTACTTCTCTGTAAGTGTTTTCTCTGTGAGTGCTAATGTATATTTTTTATTCTACATAAAGCCCAAATTCAATACCATGAAAGATGTAATAAAAATGAATGTAGTTAGGATAAATTTCATAAAAAATATTTTTATTTTAAAATTAATTTCATTGGATAAGGTATGAATAAAAACAAAATAATCAATTTCTCTCTCTTAACAAAGCATTTATGATCATTAGTTGCATCTAAAAATGAAACCCTTTTTCTGTAAAAAATAACCTTGTTCTGTAGTAATTACTAATAGAATATATTGTTATCATCAGTAGTTTGATTTTTGTATATCAAATTTGCCTTCAATCTACCACATGGAATCAGATAGAATTATGTTGTAATATATATATATATATATATATATATATATATATATATATATATATATATATATATATATATATATATATATATATATATATATATATATATATAATGTCATTCCATGTACAGACAAAGATTCTAAAAATCTTATTATACAGAATATAAAAATTGGTCCAATTATAATAGTTTTCAAAATTATTTATTATATACTTTTGAAGAGCATTATCAGTGGAACATATATTATGGGTCATTAAATATTTTAAAATACATGGGAGCACATTCCACATGTGAAAGGTATGTTTTGATAAATTATATTGCATGTGAAAGTCATGCATAAAATTTACTTTGTCATGGACAAAAGTCATCCTATTGGTATTTAAAAATTGTGTAATGTTAACAAAATTGTAGATCAATGTATTAAGCAAAACACTTTTGACTTTCCATAGATTAATTTTAAAACCTGATAAATGAAGTCTAACAACTAAAACAAGTATTTTTATAGCATTCACCAAAAATGTTTCAAAGAAACTCATTTTTGTGATATAAAAATGAACTTGAAATTGAAAAATTTTCATCAATTGCTTATTGCTTTAAAACTATGGATATTTGGGATTTTTTTCTATGAAACAAATTGTTTTAATTATACAATAAATATTAAAAAACAATGATTTTAAACTTCTTTGAGGTCCAAACGGTAGTATCAGGTTGCAACATTCGATCATTAAACAGACTTTCACTAACTAGACAGTTTTTTTTTTTTTCAATTAAAGCAGAAAATGTAAAATGTATTATTTTATAATTACGAATAGAAGGTTTTTAACTTAATTAATCGATATAATATTCTGCCTGAATATAAATTTTATTTAAACATGCAGTTATGTACAAAAATATCAATGGTTAATTGACCACCAAAAAAAAATTGCAGACAAAATTAATTTTCTTTGGGGAAAAATATATTCCCATCCCACTTAGCTCTTACCCTTTACTGAAATAGCAGAGATTAGAGTGTAATTAATTGTACAAAATAATTAATTAATTAATCTGAATCGTTTCAATTTTCTTATGAGTTGTTTATGCAAAATACAGGTGATGGCACAAATGCTTGCGCTATAATGAAAATATATTTTTATTATCAGTTCAATTCAATCTCAGTGTCACTTGATATTTATATTGCGTGTCATACTTGGTAAGCATGCTCTAGGTTGCTGACCTCTGATGTGTAATCATTAAAATCAGTCATAACAATATCATTAATAACCAACAATATTAACCTTCTTTTCAAGGCAAACTTATTGATCTATTTAATTCAAAAAACATTGAATAATGTATATTTTAAAGTAATTAAAGGTATGATTAGGAACAGATCATATATTCATTACAGGAGTTAAACAAGGCAAAACTAAATTAGTTGCTGAGGAGCTTTAGAGAAGTAAGCGTTTTGTCCACAAGATTTAGAGCATCGATATCTCTGAAATATAAGATGGTTGAATTCCGTTCTGGCACTTCCAAAACTCAATCTAAGTATGAACTTCCTACTAATGAAGTCATTCGTTTATGTATTTTTTTTTGTATTCATTGATTACATATGCACTAATATAGATTGAGTACAAGTTAACTTGACCAGAATCACTTCAAAACGAAAACTAGTAAATTAATTGAGTTATTCACCAAGCTTGGAAATATCACCAGTTGGAGTTTTGCATCAATTTTGAAATGAATACCCAGAGAGTTGATCTGACATTTTTAGTATAGAATGAGAATGCATCTATGGGGATGAAGCCCTCTCCACTCATTAGTATATGATTATAGAGATTAATATATTGGTATCAAATGTCACATTGAAGCCACCCATTAGTATGATTGGAAATGGGTTGGGGGCCATGACTGAATTGATGTCAGTGGTTACTTTCATGGTTAGATTGTGGTTATTTTTAATGTAAAGGTAGATTAGATTGATTTGAAAGTGGTTATATCTTATGTTAGTAATTAGGCAATTTGAGTCTAAGTGCATAATTTTAAAGCAAGTAAGGGTTTTTCTTGTAATTGATTAAAATAGCTACTGGGGGGGGTCATTCTTATAATAGATTAAAATAGCTACTTTTCTTGTCATTGAAATGGAGTATTTGAAAAAGCCTATATTTTGGAGAATCTTATTGATTTTAGAACATAAATTTAAATGTGTTTTGGTTTCTGCCATGCATAACACATTTGGCTGGCATTTGGCCAACCTAATTTGAATAGCAAATGCCTGTCAATTGAGTTCAGCCCTCTAACATTAACTGCATAAAAATTTCACTTCATATAATTTGTGTGAGGTGATTTGTCCCTGATTTACCTCACCATTACTCATTAGCTGATAACTGCTATTCCATTATTTTGTCTATTTCCCACTGGACTACTTTGTTCCAAAACTTAGTCGAGTGCATGTTCATTTTTCAGACTGATTGTACATATTAGGAGAAGCCCAGTCTGATTGGGAGACTTCATTGTCACTAAGGTCTATGAAAGAGGTTAGTAATACTTTATATTTACTGTTACTGTCATTTTGAAGCATGCTTTGTTCCTATAGTTGATGGATGAAATCTTAATAGGGGATTGGATGGTGGATTTCTTATTATTTTTATCCTGTCATTGATTTATTGCAATATCTTGATGGTATTGTTTATTTAGTTTTTGGAATTGTCATTTGAATTTGATGAAATATCCTCATCTGAGCGGGATCTGATTTGCTGCCTTGAATTCATTTTTTTCTTGTTATCCTTTGATGACATATTTCTATTTTGTTTTATTCTTATAGGGATAGAGCCTTTATGGGCCTGTTCATTTTGGCCACCAATGACTGTAATATCAGAGTGTGATTCACTCTCACGAGTGACCAACCTGGGTCCATTTATCTCATTCTCAGTCAGATTATGATGTTGGTCTTGAGCTTACCTACTGGTGAGGTGTGGTAGCTCAATGGTATTTGAGCTGATTGTCTTATTTATAGGGTTGTGACCCAACACATTATATATGGGAGTGTGAATGGGGATTTTTTTTAAAGTTGTCAGTGTTAGATGAGGTTGATTGACTTCTTCACATGATTTGTGTCTAATTACATCAAGTCAATAGAATTATCACCAACAAATATTTTAGAGTATAGTGTTGGCTTTCGTATGTTTTATTGCATTTGTGAATCATATTCTGTCTCAAGTGACACACATTACACATGTGAGATTTGCAGTCTTTAATGAAATTGTTTCATTCTAAGCAAAAAAACATTGTGGTGGAACTCCATGGAATGTTAGAACCATCAGCAAACCTCTGCAGTAGACCACCATCAGTATGTCAATGGGATCTCTTTTTTCCAATTTAAAAGTGAAAGTACAAGTGTTGGTCAGGATGCAGCCATTAGTTTGATGATTATATCTGTATATTAGTCTGGTTGTTTTCCCATATTTCCGAAGCATGTTATTCAAGCTGCTTGTTCAAAATTCATCAAAGAGTTATTAATGGTTCCATTGAGGATGATTGCTCTATTTATATCAATTGTGCATATGATCTGTCCATCGAAGTGTCTAATGTTATTTCTGAAATGATTTCTAGTAGACTTTGAAGTAAATTCAGTAATTATGTATCTATCATTTGTATGGTAAAAGATCTTATTAATACCAATCCAAATATCATTTTCAAAGATCATGCTGTAAAATTTCTCTATAAAGATTTTAAATAATTCTCCATTACAATTTGTTATGGTCAAAATCAGAGTTTTGTCATTAATATTGTTTGTAAAAGAATTTAGCAAGAGATCAGGGATTGAGTTATTAAATTGTTTATACATTTTTTGGTAATCTTTTTTAGTGAGTTGTATTATATTTGTTTCAATGTGAGCTTCTGTTTGTTGTGATATATTATCAATTTCCATTCAGCATAAAATTGTGTGTCTTATTTATTGTGTTTCCATTTTCCTTTAACTTATCACTTTTCTTTTAAAGGACATTGTCATAGGTTTTACATTTATCGCTACTGTTATAACTTACTGACATATTTTCACTTTGTTCTTGGTGTGAAAAAACACTTTCTTTGGGTTTATTGTGTTTAGAGTCTACAAATTCATTAGAAAGTGATCTTTCATCTTTTTTTCATAACATTGTTATCGCTTGTATTGCCCTCATGTTACTATTATTTTTTAAGTATATTGGGACAGTTGTTATGATAATTATCAGATTTGGTCAAGGTTTCAGAAACCATTAATTTAGGTGTTTTTGTCTCATTTTTAATAATTTTAGAAATAGTAATATTGTCTTCTATACAAACATTATTGATTTTTAACGATTGCCTAGGTTTTCTCTGATCAGTTTTTTTTTTTTTTTTCATGGAATTTGAGACGTTGTGAATCAGAATTGTTGTAATAATTATCATTTGAGTTAAAGAAATGTGATTTAGGTAGATGTCTGACTTGGTGGAAACGTTTTTCAGCTACTGTAGAATTATTGTCTATTTGCCATTACTATTATTTAAACTTCTATCAGCCATATTAAAAATATCATCAGAAAGTTTTTTATTCTTGCTGTTAGCAGATTTTGGGTTTTTATCCTCTTTCATCACTTTAGTGAAAAGTCGCTTACCAACTTAATAGGGCACTTTTCTCAGCTCCAACTATTCTTTTTCTGATTAAAACTTTAGTCTTTGCAGGAGCTTGGATTGGTTATTGTAATGTTTTTTTATCATTTGCTGATAAAGATCTGGTGTTTTTTGAATATTAAGAATCAAAACAAGCTATTTACGTTCTGCAATCAAAACTTTAAGCACATTCAGTAGACATTTCTTCAAGTGAAAATAGTAAATCACTAAACTACAAATGCCAATAAACATCACATAACCACCATTTTTATGCTTGCTTATAACTGTTATTAAAACAGGAAAAAACTTACTATATGTATTGCCACACTACAAGCTAGAGTAATCTGTGGATGCCAGAAGGTTTGTGCATAAATACCCTATCTAAAATATTAATGTGTTTTCAATTTAAGACATGGTTTTGTATATTAAGTAGAGATAAAAGGTGGCTTCTGGAGGGTTGCATTAGATCTTAAGATCTAGGTACAGTGCTCTCAGATCCAAGTCTCCTCACTGACGAAGGCCAGAAGCCAGAAACTAGTCTGGGGATATTGGATGATTAGGCACTACATGGGAATTTTATGCACAGATCTTTTGGCATCCATTGATTACTCTAGCTTGCAGTGTGAATAGTAATTTCTGCCTGTTTTTCAAACTATAAATGTTTAATTGAAAAAAGTCAAATACTTATTTTCGTTTTTAAGCAGATCAATATGAACATTCCACCATAAAACTTTTATTGCAAATTGATTTTTGTTTCATAAGGCTCCTTCAAAAAATTCATACAGAAATAGTATTGTTCAGAACAAGTTTTTATTTCAAATACCTCAGATTGTGTAAGAGAAATAATAAAACTATGGATATCATTCATTATATAAAATATGTTTAGTGTGAATGAGCATTGTGAACAAACTACTAATTTCAAACAATTATATAGGTCTATTTGACAAATTGGATCAAATGTTTTGTCTAAATCAGTAAAAAAGATCTATAGATAACTCTTTTGTTCCCAATTCATTGCTTTCATTTACCTGATCAAAAAATTCATATCTTTAGTAATTCTTAATAATTATTGTCAACCGTTTATCTATGATAGTATGCACCTTATACAATAAAATCTCTAAAAGTATATTACTTGTAAAAATATTAATAATATGTCATGATAATATTGCTTATATTCTTTTTTTTACCAACCACAATGTGTTTATCATAAGATCAGGTAGCACAAATTAAAGAAGTCCATATATTGTTAAATTTACCATTTTTTTAAGGTAGCATATTACAATCAATGTTCAAAACCTCACCAGATATTCGATGATGACTTGTAACCATTTCATTTTTAGTATTTCAATGAGCTAGCTTGACTTCACTGAATCATATAAATTATATATCTTTACTGAAATATAAATAAGTAGATAACATTACTACCTTTATATATTATTTATAAGACATTATATCCTTCAAAATATTAGTTATGGTTGATTTATTAAAAAATCTGTTAACATTCCTCACATCCATATGTTGTTTGCAGTAATTATCTTCAGCATTATTTTATATATTTAATGCACCAATTAGATTTAAGGTATTTTGACAGTAGTTAAAGTTTTGTTTTAACAGTTTTGTATTTATTATAAAATATCACATTTAATTAATTAATATTTGAAGTAAAAATTTCTGGAGTTTTTTTTTTTTTTTTAAATCAAATCATTAATGGTATTGATATCAGAAAACAAGTTACGATTTTATTTTTTAGTTAATTCTAAGGTAGATTTACATGCATTCATAATACCTTCTTAAGAAAACTCCATAGCCCAGGAACAATAGTATTCCAATAATTGTCATCAATCATAATGTGCTATAGATGTTGAAAATTAGTTTATTAACAAAATTTGTAAATGATAAACATGAGTTTTTTTGTGAATATAATTGAAGTAATATCTATCTTTCAAATGGAAATTTTAATCCCAAACCATAATAATCATTTACAAAAAGAAGGACAATTACATATCAATCTCAAAAGAGACCAGTCAACAAAATCAGAGGTTACACTTGTATATATAAACAAAAAGACAATTAATTTTATATCAATTACATTAAGACATTAGTTATTACCAGAAATTGAAAACATATAACTTCCCATTCCAGAAATCATAGTAATGGCCCATTTACATTAATCTGATCATGAATCTCACATATATGATGGAGTTAGTCAATTCAAACACACATAAGTTTGTTTGATTTATGAACATGGGGACAATTATTACAACCATATTTGGCCATTTAGTCTATAGCATTTTATCTTATCAAGTGAAGAGCATTTCCAATATTTCTGTGTGTATTAATTTAACATTTTAAATATTGAAAGATTAATCATTATGAATCATATATGAAAGCCAAACATTTTAGTTAGAGATCATGAGGTTAGCCAATCCAATAGAGGAATTGCATTGATAAAATTTCTTAAAAGCAGGCTTTCATAGAATACGTAAGACTGAAAATTACATGAAATGTATCATAGATTATTTACAGTAAGTGAATCGGTTACCATTAAGCACTGGTAAGCAGTCTTAATATATTTATTGGGTCATTGATTAAAACTGACCCATAAATCAAATGAAAGCTATTTTCTATTATTTATCAAGTTGGTGAATAACATTATAATGACATTTTCTAGTTCTTGTATCTCTTCCATATAAAGTTTATCTAGAATGTTTTATATAAATGGTTCATTAAGTTTTCTCAGTATCTATGGATTTACAACTTTGTATTCTTTTCGTCATTTGTACTACACTTGATTTTAAGTTTATTAGGGCCCAAGTCTGGCTGAACATCCAATTCTGAGAAAATATTTGGTCTAATTGTTTTGTTTCTTTAGTAGGTGTAAAGACATTTTCATCATGTCATATTCTTCTCCATTTTCGAAGATAGTCTTATTTCTCAATGGCCAAATGGAAAAATTTATAAATGTTGCCAATCTTATGACCCCAAAATGTCCACTCTTGAAGGCCTTAGTCAAATTTATACAAGCTGATTCTTTGTTTCTAATGAGAGATTTAAAAGTGTTTCTTATCCTATTCCAAATTTGACACTCCTCCAATATATGTGCCATTGTCTCATTACTATGCCTACATAGTGTGCATATAGGGACCAGATTATAATTCCTTTTACTATGTAGGAAGTCAGCGGTAGGCAAGGACCCAAAATCAACATACCTCTGTTCCAATTTTAGATGTTTTGGTCAACCTAGAGAACCTCGATATTCCAATTGAAAGAATATTGTCAATTTTAGTTTTTTTCCAGATTCATAAGATCATATGTTATCCAGTAGTTTAGTTTGTTATTAAACATTGTTCCTGGCTTCATTTCTAGATGGTTAAATACTACAGAGATTTGCTTTGGAAACCAAAACCTTCCACTTTTGGGAAGTGGCCTATTGGTAGGAGTTATTTCTTCTGCGAATATTGGCCCTTCCATATCTGGGTTTTTCATAAATATTCTAGTAAGTACATTATGAAAACACTGTATTAATATGATTTTGACTGAGTGTAGTCCTATGCCATTCATCTGATAGGTTTCTGTAGGAGGTGCAGGCTGATGACAGGAGTTTTCCCCTTCAACACAGCTTCCTACATTGGGTTTTGACATTAGAAGGCCACTTGGGGAGCATGACAGCATTCATCAGAGTGATTTTCCCAAAAACAAATAAATCTCCAACAATCCAATAAATTTTGTTATTTTAGTCATTAAATCATTTTCAATTTGCTTCCTCATTTTAGATGGGGGGGTCCTAGATGAAAACCCATGAACTTGTGAGGTCGAGCCTTAAATATGCTGGGAATTTGCTTGCTAGTCATAATCGACCAGATTGCCAATTTCTCCTACTTGACTCTTAGACCAAATTCACATTTGAATTGGTCCAAGAGCTCCTCTAGTCCAGCTTGCTCCTCCAACAAAACAAGAAAAACCACCACATCATCCATATAGGAGACATGATGGACCCTCTCTCTTAGCAAAGGCATGGATATCCCTTTAAGAGATGTCTCAATGCTTAGCAGGAAGAAATTCACATAGGCAGCAAAATGGAGCACACTCAGAGGAGAGCCCTGAGGAATAGAAACAACAGGCTTAAATCCTGTGGACACCCTTCCATCCAGAGACAAAAACACCTCCCTATAATACAGGTTCTCTATCATCTGGATGTAGGCAGCTGGTACTTTGAGTCTCTCCAGCATCGTCAAAATTGTGTCAACTCGAACACAATCAAAAGCAGCATTAAAAATCAAGCTGAACTGTGATTGGCTGTGAGATCTTCTTCATGGGAATGTGATCTATCAATAGACGAAATCGGCTTCTTCATGGGAATGTGATCTATCAATAGATGAAATCGGCTTACAGTATTGGAGTCGAGCTCCCCTTTTTGACAAACTGGCAATTAGACAGCTGATCAATTATAATATATTGCATGTCATTTTTGATTAGGGCCTCAACTGTCTTTACCAGTAGAGAGATCATTGATATTGGCCTGATATTCCCCAGGTTCCAAGGGTCCTCTAGTTTTTTTAACCAGAGGAACTATGGCAATTGGGTTGATCCCTGAATGTTCCTGGCAGCTGTCAGCCAAAAGATCTTCCATTCTTTTAATGATTGGTTCTTAGAAAGCACTTAAATGAAGCAGGAGGAATTTTGGGTTTCCATGCAAGCCAGGATGTGTTTTGTGTGGCATCATCTTTATTTTATTGATAATCTTTTTTCTGTGATTTTGTGGGTTGAATTTTTAATTAAATTAAATTCTCTTCTTTTAATCCTGATTCCACCTGGTTTAAACTTTTTAACATTATGGTCACATATCCTGTACAACATGGAAGACCCTCCATATAGGTTGCCATCTATCTCAATCACTCTGGGTGTCTTAGCCTTTCTGCCAGCTCCAAGGGTCCATCTAAGATAGCCCCTGGTCCAACAGTGCTGATGATAAATTGTCACAATCTTTTTATAGAAAGATATTCAGCAACTTCCTCCTGCTTACTTTTGTATTTAAGTTTCAAGTCTATGATAGATTCAACATTCTGTGCCTCACTGTGCAAGTTCATTAGTTTTGTCACAATCTTATCTAATTCAGATAATAACCGAATAGGGCCCCGGTCTTTTGAAGTGTATTTAGTAATCAATTTACCAAAAATTTTGGTAAATTGCATCCATGCATATATGGAAGAAGATTATTCAAATCAACTTCTCAGATACTAGTTGGATGGTGATATTTGTTCGAGTTAACATTCTTATAGTGCTGGGGAGCTTCTGTGCTGAGTCATTAGAGTTATTGAACTGGAAATCACATTTAATTAAAAAGTGGTCTGAAAATGTAATTGGTTCCAGTTGTGCCTTCAGTGTTTTAAAAATTTCTGGGAAGACAAATAGCAAATCAATCAGTGTTTTTATCTTCTTATTATAAAAAGAGAACGACCCATCTGGAAACAGTGATTGACAGCTCATCAATTTCCAATTTATCAATCATCCATATCTATATTAAAAATTATCATATGTTAAGTTACAGTCCCCAATAATTAAAGTGGGAAAGGGATTAGTCCTCAAGTCTATGTTTATATTCTGTATGATTTTGTGTATGATTTCAGGTTTTCTAGGAAGATAAAGGTTAATTAGGTTAAAAGTATAATTTTTAAATTTGATAATTGCAATCAAGCAGTTATTGTCAATTTTGATGATTTTAAAAAAGTGATATGGGAGTTTTTATTTTATTACAATTGCAACCCCTCCTGCAGCCATATTCAAATAGAAATAATGAAAAAACCCAAAGGTATTTATTTTATTAATAATGTGTTGATCACTTTTGTTATGTATCTTTGTCTCCCCAAGACATAATATATCATGGGTACAAATGTGAAACCATTGCTCCAAAGCAAAGGCCCTTGCCCATGAATTCAAGCCCCTAATATTCATTGAGGCAATTTTAATCATCTCACAGTTGGATTAAGAAAATTAGAGCAGGCTTCCAGCTCTTCATCGGTTTCATTCTTCTTTTGATCATGCTCATTTAGCTTCATAGCATGTTTTGGCAACTGTGGTATTACTTCATGATCACTGATTTTAGGAGTTTTAATTGTTTCATTTTTAACTTCTAAATTCTCTTGGTCATTACATGCAACAATGGTCTCTAGGTCATCATTGATAAATTCTTCTGGAATGGGCTCCATCAGTGGTTCATTTAGAGAGAAATTTAATCTTATTATTTTAATTAATTGAGGTGATGAGTCTATTTTTTAATCTGATAAATCCAATAAATTCACTATGTGTACACTTTCACAGTCCGAATTTACTCTTGATTTAGAGAGACTGAAGCTTTTTTTCTCATTCTATTCTTCTATGCCACATTCTTCTTTCATTTTGTGTTTCTTTTTCCTCTTGTCTTGAGGTCTCTACATACCATGGACTAGGCTCTCCCATGGATGATGCAATGTCATTTAAAGACTGTTTTTTGAGAGTATCAGATTGTGATGAAACAACTTGTTCCCAGTTCTGAGTCCCATTCAATATCTCTTCCTTATTCATTGTTTTAAGTTTATTTCTTTTCTGTTCTCTTGTATCTACACTTAGTCCATGAACCTAGGTTATTATAACATCTGGTTCTTTTTAAAATTCTTTTACTTATAACCCCCACAAATTTATTTTTTGGGGCATTCCCTCCCCTTAGATGCTCTCTGTGCTTGCAAGAAAAATACTGTGGGGCTACACCTTTCAGCAAGAGGATTAATGAAGCCTCTTGGTACTCAATCGAAGAGGGAATTAGCAAAGGAGATATTCCATTCTTTAATATTAATTTAAAATTGGCCACATTTGTTAAGTAGTGTGTACCCTGAAATTTGACCAATTGGAATTGTAAACTTAGAATTCTTCCAAAAGGGCTTATATTTTTTGCAAGTCTGCAGGACCAAAATTCACACCACAATTTTGAATCAAACCATTGACACATGCAGGTCTATTTAAATCTATGTAGATCAAAAGTTTATTTGCTATAGTCTTGAATTTATTTTTAAATGCTTTTTTTGTGAAAGAATTCTTAAATTGCAGAATTAGATATCTATTGTTCACATGAAATATAATTTTATATATTGTTTGTTCGAGTCTCTGTTGTTTAATTAGAGTATATAGTTCTTGTACAGGAAATGTAAATAGATTTCAATGATTGTCTGTGGTCATCATGATCAATGTACTGTCATGTTTATATGCCTCAAATGCTCTCATCAGGACTTCTGGAATAGCCTGATTATATTTATCAGAGATTTTAGAATATATAGAAAGGTTATTTTTAAATTCCTCATCAAGGTCATCAATCTCTGACATCACCTCATCCATGTTATTGTCTTCATCCAAGTGCATCAACAGAAAGGATCTTATGTGGCTATCTGTTTCCTCTCTTCCCTGAAAACCATTTTGCAAATGAAAATCATTATTATTATGATTGTTTATATTCATCTTTATGGTTTCAGCAAGTGACATGGGCACTGTATTATTTTGGTTTTGAATTTTACTGTCCCAAATTTTGACTAGTTTGCTTAAGGGGGTTAACTTTTGTATCAGCTGTCAAAGATGGAAAGTTGTCTTTTGATATATGATTTATTGTTGATCTTTGACTATCTCTTTTTTTTCTTCCTATAGTCAAACCATTATATTTGGCTTTATAATTACTTTCATTTAGTGTAGTAAATTGGCTATCAAAATAAGAATTCTTGATTTACCATTTATATAAATAGGAATTTTACATCTGGCCCCTTGATCCAAGTCCTTATTAATGAATTTTCCATGGGTCTTTTCATGCATTTTAGTTGCCTGAGGGTATTATTTTGGTTCCTATTACTGTTTTCAAAACTTCCACTAGCTCCACATGCTGGAATGATCCCCCCCACTCCAGTAAGCTTCTCCTGTGTTTGTAGTTATCTGTATTACTTATACATTCATTTTCAGCTTCTAAATATATATCTTTACGATTAAAAGTTGATTTTGCTGGTTGTTTATTTTTAAGAAGCGCCACCTCTACACCCATTTTATAGGTCGTAACTTTGTTTTCCTGCATAGGAGGAAGTCACTATTGGTCTTGAATTGTAGGGCTGTCATCGTGTTCTATAATATCATTTGAAACTTGTATTGTATTTATATCTTGTGACATTTTTCCAAACTTTCACCACTATTTAATACTTCCCGGAAAAGACACCAATTTTATGTTATTTATGAATGATGCCGTTTTTTTAGCATAACTTTTTTTCTTTCTGAATATTTTCACATAATTCTTTTTTGCATTATTAGTTTTGTCGTTATCTATCATAGTTGTCCCATCATTGGGTTTAGAATTCTACATTTCTTTATCGCACTTTGTTTAAAAACCATAACATTTCTAAATCCACGTTTTCCTCATTACTTTTTTAATACCATCTGAGTTTTCCAATTTCTCTGGCATTTCTAAAAGTTTGCTGTTCACTCCATTCTTCTTAACTGATTGTTTACTATTATTATTCTTTGTTACTATTACTGTAGAGCTTATCATCTACATTTGAGGTTGATTTTTGGGATTAATTACATATTTTTAACTGGATTTGTTCTATTTTAACCATAGGCAGGCATTTGTATAACGTCTGTCCTGGATTATAATTTGACATTTCAACTAATTCTTAGCTTTTTTTGATAGAAAATGACTCTGGAAATAAGAGTATTTAAACTTATGAATTTAGTAACCACTTCCTTCAAATAACTCAGTATGACCTGTGACAACGCCTTTCCGAGAGTAGAAACTTAGCAGAGGACTGGCTAAGATGGCAACCAGAAGCAGACTTAATTGAAGTAATATCTATTTTAATACAAATGTCATTTTAATATTAAGATTAGTAATCTAAGATTTGTAGAACAATCTGCATGTTATAAATGCTTTTGTTCATGTCATCTCTTTATTTTAACTTTTTTAACTACAATGCAATCTGTTAATTTTTCGTTCATTTGATAGTAAATAAACACATCTATGTGTGGTTTTTGTATTTTTCTTTCTAAAATAAATCTATATCTAGTGACAAAATTCAATATTTAACAATCCTTTAATTTTACTGTATCAATTACATTATTTCCAATAATTAAGGTAAAGCCAAATGTATACTAGTTTTTTCATACATGTGAATTAAAGTCTCCATGATTGAAAAAACCGATTTTTTTAATGATAATTGAAACAATAATGATATCTAGAAAATACAAAAGTATTATTTATCAATGAAATTCTTGGAATCTAATTTTGAAAAGTAGATGCATTAAAATCGGCCATGAGTTCAATTGTTCAAGGCACATTTATAGTTTTTACATTGATATATGCAGAAATTTCAAAAATAGCATGTATTACATTAAATGTTACAGAAAATTCAACACAATGAGATGTCCATTTATAAAATCTTAAACAATCACAGTTTATTGAACATTCATTTTTTAAAATCAATTTTATTAAGCTAGCTTTAATGATTTTTGATAGCTCCTTAACTTCTAGCAACGTTTTTAGAATATTTTATAATTATTTTAAATTTTACCTCTAAAAAATTTTTACAGCCTTCTGCCTACTGCTAAAGAATACTATTGGTGTTATTTTTGTTATTAGTATTGTTTTAATAATTTACAAGGAATGGTAATCTAATCAGATGGTAAAACACAAGATGATAAGTAACAAATCCCGCTATGAGAAAGCCAACTTTGGATTCCATTTTCTGGGCATGTTTCACTTACATGATAAACAATGAAATTACTATATTAGGTTGACCTAAGCATACAATCTTTGCCAAGTTAAAAATATCTTTCGATTCCATTTTCAAAGCCATTTATTTGTGACTAAATTGTTCAAAAAATAATCAAAAACTAAGAATTAGTTTATCATTCAACTGATATGTCAAAAGAAAAGCATATCTGAAACTTTTATAATTAAGGAATTGAAATGAACAATCATTCTTAAATATTTATAAACAATGAGAAATTCTGTTTTCTGTTTTATATTACAGTTCAGAATGTATCAGATGCATCTGAATTTTAATGAAAAAAAACATGGCAGTTATTGATAAGAAACTAGATCACGTAATTGAGTTTATATTATTGCTGAATGACTAATAATACCAAAATATGAGATAAACTTTGTTGTTCAGACTGCAGAACATGACTTAATGAAGGCTGCACATTGATGAACATAGGCTGTAAATTTGATTAATTATATATATATATATATATATATATATATATATATATATATATATATATATATATATATATATATATATATATATATATATATATATATGGAGTACACCATAAGACAACATGAATATGGCTCAGTGGTTGGACGATTTAGATACAATGCTGTCCAATAGCCTACAACAAGTCATATCCTAGTCCATCATTCAACATCCCATTTGGGTGCACCAGATATACAGAATCCGAAGGTAGCATATAACAAAGACAGCACATTCATTACTGTGAGATCTAGGCCTTAGAGTGGGATGAAAAAAGATGTCACAATGAAATACACATAATCACCCAAATCACATCTACTTTTAGAATGCCATCTTTTAATTTATTTAAGAATATTTCAATATAATTTAGAACTAGTACATATTCATTACATCTCCTTTTTGGACTCCATTACTCCACAGAAGTCAAACTCAAGGAGTTCTTGCAGGTCAGCTCTCTTCAGAGGATGGACCTACTTAATTATGTAACCAAGTATGCCTATATATAAAGCATAGATAAAAAAGAAAATATTGATGTTGATCAGTCAATTACAATTGAAAACTTATAGTGATAATGATGGTCAGGGCCATGAAATCTTTAATGGTGTAAAATTCTTAATGATGTTGATGATGAAACTTTTAATGAGTATATATGCATAATGATGGTAGCAATGATCAAACATCTGGTGGAACTTAAATGCATAATGATGATGGGGATAATCAAACAAAGATTAGATTGGATTAAACAACTAAATATGTTTATTAATTACATATAATAATATATATTTACAAATAAAAAATGAAATAGATATTTAAGTAACTAGATAGATGGTCTTCTATCACTTGGATGCAGACGGCTTACACAACAGAAACAAAATAATTCACGAAAGTACTGTATATATAAAATGATATTGGATAATTCATGAATTATATACATAAAACAAAAAATAAGAAAAGCAAAATGAGAAGTTCAAGTAATTCTAAAAAAACTACCCCCATTAATATAATTATTAGAATGATATTTATAGATTGGGGTAAAATATATTATAACTATTGTTGTTAATAATTAAGAGTGCAGCTTAAAATTTAAAGAAATGTTAACACATTAAAATTATAAAATTTATTATCGAAACATTAAACTTTATTGGTAGAAACATTTATGAGAATTTTTAAGCACAAATTTTACAAAATGAATAATGGGTGGCCTATGGGACTTTCCTACAGATTACCACAGATATATAATTTTATTTTATCTACATATGCAGAAAATATTTTAAAAAAGGATCATTGCCAGAAAGGAGTATTGAAAAATTTTATACAAATAGATATGTTGACGATGTTTTAGTTTGTGGAAAGCCAAATGCTATTAATGATTTGTTCAAGGAAGATTAAATAATGTAAAGGGCTTAAGAAGTGTATTAAAACAGATGAAAATTTAATGAGTATCCGATTTTTAGATCTCAAGATAACCAGAAACAAGGATAAACTGGATTACTATATGTCTCTTAAACCAATAGCAAAAAGAGGATATATTCCATATGAATCAAAAGTACCAATGTCACATAAAATGGCAGGTTTGAAGTCATTTTTGTTTAGAAATGATAACCTTTGTAAATATGCATCAGATAAAACTAAAATATTGAAACTTATTAGAATGAATTGTTAAACGTTGGATACAATTATGATTCTGTTTATTCTGCTAATAAAAATTTTACTTATAAATATAAAAATAATAATAGTGTTAATTCTTCTGATAAAAAATTGTGGTTATCAATACTATATATTTCTAATGAACAGGCAAGTTTCATTAAGAAAATTTATAAAGGAATATGTGATATTGTATTTTATGCACCACCTACATTAAATAAATTAATAAACAATTCAAAGGATAAAACTTTATTTACAAATAAAAATTGTATCATTTACAAATGGACATGTGGGTGTGGCCGTGGATATATAGGTGAATCAAGGTGCACATTGGAAAAAAGAACAAAGGAACACTGTTTGTTATTTAAAAGGGTTCAAAATACAAAACAAAATTTTAAAAATAATGATAATTTATCAGCGTCTGTCTTTTATGACCATAATAAATCATGTATATAGTTTCGATTTTAATAAAAACAATGTAAAAATATATTGGAAACTGAAAAAAAATAATAATAAAAGGAAAATTAAAGAGGCAATGTTGATATTTAAATACAAGAAAATTTGGTTAATTAATGGGCAATCCTTAAACATTAAGATCACAGAATTATGGGAAAGTTGACATCATAGAATTATGGGAAAGCTGACATTTTAAATGTGATAGTTAATAAAGCTACAAGTTAGTTGAAAGCACTCCTAAGTGATGGTTATACATATATTATTTATAAGCTTTTAAATACTGTATTTTTAAATATTTATTAATAAATTTGCATATATTATTTTGAAAAAATACAGACATCAATTCATAATATTATATATCAATGAAAATGAGTTCTAGAAATGATATGTGGATTATCAAAGAATGGCGGAAGGTAACTTACAAAATAATTGCTTTTAAAATGTAGGTTGCAATATTTATATAACTGTAAAATGTTAAAGTTTTCCCAAATTGTTGTCAAATAAAATTTAATATGTCTTGTATGTTGTCATCTAATACAATTTGCTGTTTAAAAACAATGGTGTTATGTAATATTATTTGTTAGTGTAAAAGTCTAATTTTTAAAAAAAAAAAGACGTTATTTAAAAGTTTGAATTACTTGATTGATTAGAATAATCAAAATGATTGGTACAATTTTAAAGTGGTTCTCAAGTTTTTTTGATCATTATTCTAATAGACTATGTAATAAATTTAATAAGAAAATTAACTTTTGTTTAAGAAAGAATTTAAAAATATGATTCAAGATAATAACTTTGTTAATTTGGCTGGCTTGACTCTCGATTTTCAAGAAAAATATATTTTAAATCTAGGTGCAAAATATGTTGGTGACATAAATGGAAAAATGGTGATTTTGGAGTTGCAGTCTGCTGTTGAATGTTCATTCGGGAGAGTAATTAAATGTGATTCAAAAGTTTGCCAACGACTTAGTTAAGAAGTAAAAGAAAATAATTTGGATTTGCAATAAATAATAATTGGAATGAACAAATTTCTAAATTTAGAAAATTTACATCTGAAAATAATCTTCTTTGTATAAAAGAGGATAAAGGCTTACGGTTGTGCTTCCCATTACTAAAATCGGATTATGAAAATAAAGTCATTACTCAAATGAGTATTCCCAATTTTATAAAGGTTAACAAGAAATTAAAATACTAGAAAGTTTTATCATTCCAATATCTTTGAAAATCCATTTAAAAAAAGCCAAAATAATGTAATTGATAATAGTACTTATTTATAGAATTTATCCCTTGGCTGCAGTATGTCCTAGAATATTTTCAAATATAAAATTGCATAAAGAAAAAGAACCATTACGTTTAATGATTGATTTCGGGGTGCTTTCTATTATGAAACACGTAAATTAATTGAGAAAATGTTACAAGAAATTCTTGGTTTTGCTATGTATACAATACGTTCATTTGATTTAGTTGGTAAAATTAATAACATTGTTATTGATAATTATGATGTAATTTGTACCTTTGATATCAGTGAAATCTATGGATCAATTGACAGAATGACTTCTATTGAAATAATTAAGAATGCGTGAAATTAAAATCAACTACGTTAAAATAGTAAATTTTATTATTGAAACATTAAACTTTATTGATAGAAACATTTATGCAATTTTAAGCATGAATTTTATAAAATGAATCATGGGTGGCCGATGGGACTTCCTACAGTTGCCCAGATATGTAATTTTGTTTTATCTACATATGAAGAAAATATTTTTAAAAAAGGATCATTACCAGAAAGATATTATTTTATACAATTGATATGTCAATGATGTTTTTGTTTGTGGAAAGCCAAATGCTATTAATGATTTGTTCAAGGAATTAAATAATATAAAGGAGCTTAAAGTGGATTCAAAACAGATGAAAATTTAATGATGTCTGATTTTTAGATCTCAAGATAACCAGAAACAAAGATAAACTGGATTACTATATGACTCTTAAACCAATAGCAAAAAGAGTATTTATTCAATATGAATCAAAGTACCAATGTCACATAAAATGGCAGGTTTGAAATCCTTTTCTATTTAGAAATGATAACCTTTGTAAATATGCATCAGATAAAACTAAAAATATTGAAACTTATTATAATGAATTGTTAAATGTTGGATACAATTACGATTATGTTTATTATACTATTAAAAATTTTAGTTATAAATATAAAAATAATTATAGTGTTAATTCTTCTGATAAAAAATTGTGTAAATCAATACCATATATTTCAAATCAACAGGCAATCTTCATTAAGAAAATTTATAAAGATATGTGATATTGAATTTTATTCACTACCTCCATTAAATAAATTAATAAACAATGCAAATGATACAACTTTATTTACAAATAAAAATTGTATCATTTACAAATGGACATGTTGTGGCCATGGATATATAGGTGAATCGAGGTGCACATTGGAAAAAGAACAAAGGAACACTTATTGTTATTTAAAAGGGTTCAAAATATAAAACAAAATTTTAAAAATAATGATAATTTATCAGCTTCTGTCTTTTATGACCATAATAAATCATATATATATGGTTTCAATTTTAATTATAACAATGTAAAAATATTGGAAACTGAAAGAAATAATAATAAAAGGAAAATTAAAACTTAATGTTGATATGTAAATACAAGCAAAATTTGGTTAATAGGCAAGCAGCAAACATTAGAATCTAAATTCCCATGGGGAAAGTTGACATCATGAAATTATCGGGAAAGCTGACATTTAAAACGTGATAGTTGAAAAAGCTACAAGATAGTTGAAAGCGCCCCTGGTGAGCGGTTATACATAAATTTTTATTAGCTTTTAAATACTGTATTTTTAAATATTTATTTATAAATTTGCGTATATTATTTTGAAGAAATACAGACATCGATTTATAATATATATATATTATACCGGACTCTCAATCCACTCTGATACAGAGGGCGCCACCAGACCACTATGTGTCTGGAAAATTTATTTACTGTTATCAGAATAGATGATGATGATGGTTTGCACCCGAATAAACTTATGCAAACAAGAGATCTTAAATATTGTTAAACAATTGAGACATAAAAGTACCAAAAGACAAATGTCAGACAAATTAAGTTTAAACATATTTAACAAAATTTTATTCAGAAACAGAATAAATGGATGAAGTAAAAGTTTACAAAGCAAGAAATAGGGTTGCTCAGGCATGTACCGGAAAGACTAAATCCAAGGCTCTGGCAAATCTCACTGATCTTCCAATAACAAATTATCAGGGGAAGAAAGCAAATTTCATTCAGCAGAGAGACATTCAAATCCAAACATTGGTTTTTCCATTCAGATATTTAAACAATACAGTTCTTGAAACAAATCAATGAAAACCAGCGCCAATGGGGGCTTTTCGAGCCCCAAAAAATGTGTCGGGCCCACGAATGTCATATGTCGGTAGAAGCTGCACCTATTATTAAGTCTTTAAAATAAAGATGATTGATTTACCTCAAGAACAACTGAAAGAATATAATTGAAAATGAAAGGAAAACAAATTAAAACCTCAGGCAAATTCCCAACCAAACGATTGGCAAAAATTACTCTAAGGATAATAATAAAAGGTCTCAATAGGGATAAGCAAATCCTTAGGAAAACAGTTACGTCTACCCAAGATTTCAAAGAAAATGAACTTACAAAAAAATTCTAAGTAAGAAATAAATTTATAACACAAGTTCTGAGTACAAAATTTAATTAGCACTTAGGTTACATGATAAATACAAAAATAAATCTATCGGAGAGTGCAACAGTGAGTACAAAATATTCAAAAGTTTTAAATACTTTAGCAAAACGAGTCTTTCTCACCTGTAAGTTTAAAAAGAAATAAATATTATCTTCCTGCTGATGACTTATAAAATTACAGTGAAAAACAATTCTAGTTTCAGCTTTCAGAGATATAAGAAACAAAGACACAATCCCCAACTCAGGAAAACTAGAGTAAATAAAGTCGCCAGCCAAAGAGTTTTAGGAGGTTTGTAAAAGCGCAATCAACAGTGTTTAAAAAATTAATTATTGAATAATAAATAATAACTATAGGTAAGCATTTAAAATATACACGACTGCTACAGCATTTAGTAAAAGTTTTAGGCATAAAAATAGAAAAACTCACTCGTCACTCTCCAATAAACAAAAATTGAAAGCAAACTTGGAATCTTTCAAACTAAGATTCCAAGACACCCTCAAATACATATAAAAAAAAACAACATAAATATTATATAGGGAGTTTAAATATTTCTTATGAAATTCATATTTAGGATTAGATTGAGTAGAGGTTTAATGAAAAATAATTTTACACTGGGAAGAATAAAAGCAAATGGTTACCTTTTGGAAAAACACAGTTCACATAGAGTGCACACTTTTCTTTTAGACCATTTTTAGGTCCTTAGACAGTGGCATGGTAGAGGGAAACAGGTTCCAGCTTTTTCTAGATGTTTAAGGCATTACTGGAGCAGATTTGGAAGTTAGGGATCTGTCCTTTGTTAAGTTAGCAAGCCATTCTTGTGGTGCTAACATGTACAGTATTTGTCAACAGCGAATTTCCTTGAAGAATTTAAATGTCCAAACAGCTGTCAACACTTTTTCATAAAGAATTGAAGTTTCACTTTAGGAACAGCTTGTGTAGTTAAGAATAATTAATAACTAACTCTCCAAAGTAGCAGTGCTATTTATACCTCCTACATTTCCCACAAAACACTTTCCTTGTAGTTGAATTATTTACCTAAGGCAGGGAAAATTTTAATCTCCAGCTCATTCTAATCTAAGAATTCTACCCAGCGATTATTAAAACAAAAACACAGTTAAATCTCCACTTTTGGAATGAATTAATTAAAATAATATAAAAGCTACAGGAATGTAATTAGCAAGCTTGCCTGATTTTTAATCAAATTGATTTAAATTAAAAACAAGCAGTATAAGAAAACTATTTTAAAACAATTTTATAAACATTAAAAGATCTATAAATGAGTAGATGTTTTAATACACATACTCTTTTTTAATAAGTAAAATATTTTTTTAAAAAAAAAAACTTTAGAAAGTTAAAAAAATTAAAAGTTTTTAATTTTGGCAGTAAAACCTTTGAATTGGATGTCAATCCAGTTCTATATATATATATATATATATATATATTATATATATATATATATATATATATATATATATATATATCATATATATATATATATATATATATATATATATATATATATTGTAAGGTGATGCCCAATCCTTATAAAAAAATAATAATAAGTAACTGATGTTTTAGGATAAAAATGTATAAAGATTAAATAGGCAGCCAACTTTTAAAACCTAATTTTTTTTAGATATTTGGAGACATATACACATATATATACACACAAACATAACCATACATTCATGAAGGAATGAACACATTTATTTTTTTTATTAAATGTAAAATAAAATATATACATATACACATATATATACATGAATGTAGATTTTAAATCATGACGTGACAAAATAGAAAAAAAATATTTGACATTAAATTCTAGTAACCACGTTTCTTTTGTTTAAAAGAGGAAAAAAAGAGTAAACCTTTGTTGATTTTGGGAACGTGGAAAAATATCTAAGCAACAGATTTTTTTTTGAGTTGTTGTTGGTTTTTCTTGTTCAAATGAAGTGCATGAAAGTAAAGTTGTAAAGAATATTTTAATTATTATATTAGTTATTATGATTTCCTTTCTTTATTAAAAATAAACTATTTAATATTTGGAATTTTATTATTGATAAGTGTAAAATGTTTTAAAAAGGAAAAAAAAACATTATTTAATTGATGAACTTTTGTTCGTTCAAATAAATGCTAAGAGCATCATAGTTATTTATCATTGTTAAAAAAATATAATTGCTATCAAATGTTTCTTGGATAAAATAAAATCAACTAATGATGAAATAGAACTTTATTAACATTACTTTTAAAGTAAAATCTTTATCATGCGTCTCATACATATATAAATAAAACTGCATAGAAATAGCGTTCACCTTATATTATAATGTAAGCCTTGGAAAAGGATTCATATTTAATAATTTATATATGTGTAAATAATATCTAACAATGCACTTTTGCTAATTAAGTGTCAGGGGATTTTTCTATCCTCTTGGTGTCATTGACGTGTGATGGAGGATCATATTTATTGGTATATATTGTTTAAATCAATGTGGAAAGATCTTGATATGGAATGGAAATGCATGGCTTTAAAATCAAACGCCAAGGAATTCAATTTTGTCATGGGAATTGTTAATGCTTAGAATGTTCAACATGACTTAATATACATGAAGGAAAGAAAGACATTATCTGCTAAGAATACAGAAGCTGCTCTTGAAAATTTAACTTGCTATTGTTTTAAGGAATTCCAAAATTTCATTATATTTTATGTTTCAAATATTTTTTTTTAAATGTATACTGAGAGTTGGGTTGTGAATTTTTCTCACCCTTTTATTCAAGTGTAGCAAACATTTTTTTTTTAAAAAAAAAAACCCATTTGTTTAGATTTTTATAGGGTGAGAGAGGTGCACAACTCAAACTATACATCAATATATTATATATGTTTGTAAATAAAATATTATCGTAATTGAAGGTTTAAATTAAACTGGACAATGACTGAAACAAAAGGTAAGATTTTAAATATTTACATTTATTAGACAATTAATACATTAAAATCAAACTAATTAATAAGTAAATATATATAACATTTTCTTGTTTAAATGAATAACTGTTTATGAATGAACTATACAAAACACAAATTAGCAATTCATGGACATAACCTTGAGGTACATTTAAAGGACATAAACAAAATGATAATCGTACATTAGTAATATAATTTTATATTTAAAATAATTAATACATTATTGTAAATTATGCACTAAATTTTATAATTCTTATTTCAACCCATATTTTAATATTTAAATTACAGCTAGTCTTATTGTTGTAGAGATAAATTAATATTTTATAATAATCATGTATATATTCTGTTGATTTATAAATATTATAACTTTAAGCATGATCTGTTAATAAATATTTGTTGTTTGAAGTTAAAACCTTTGTTTCTCTGGTCTCTAGATTGTCAAGCATCATTCATACTTCACTCACCAGAATAGCTATTATACATGCATACAGATTTTTAATTTATTATTAGCAATAGCCATTAAGGATCTATATAGAGGTCACATTATTGCCATCCTATTTAATTCCATCCTTGAGCAGAGTTAAAGGCAAATGTCTACACTGAGTTAGAACCCCGAGTAGTAATAGGACCTGTAAGTAGAGAAGGCTCTGGGTGTACTATCCTAAAAGGGTTTTACAGTCCATTACATATTTTGGCAACCCAAACATTTGGGGCATCAATTAATTAAATATCTCACCCTGTAGACTCCCGGTACATTTTACGGTCCGTTACATATTTTGGCGCACAACGTTTTGGGCCTGAAAATGTAAGTTCACCACAGATACAAACTACATACTGTTACATTTTTGACACCATCAACAGTGAAGCCTGTACACTGGCATATATAGACTTAATGAAAGTTGATTATCATGTCGCATTCATAATAGCCAATTATTAAATTCATTCTAGTTGGTAGTCTGTTACATTTTTGGCATGCAATGTGGTAAGCTTGAATACTTAGATTCACTGCATGTGAAAAGTTTTGTCTATTATATTTTGATACACAATGTGTTGAGCTTTAAAGAGTTGGGTCTATCATATGTTACTGTATATTTTTAGTGTGACATAAATTGAATTTATGAGAAATTGTCCATAATTTCAGTATAACCTGATTTATCATATTTTAGTTAGTCAGTTAATAAACTATAAATTACATAACCCTATGGATTAAATGGTGTGGCAACTTAGTGGTATAGTTAATTTAGTCAATAAACAATAAGTTCAAATAACTCTGAGTGAAGGTATGAATTGATAAATAGAGGCCAAAACTAAATAGATGATCAAGAATCTAATAAGAGTAGGCAAGTGAAGCAGATAAGGGAAAAATATATAAAACCAGCATTAATACCAATGATATGTAAAATACTTAAGGTAACCAAAATCACATGAGATGACACAAGTTGGTAGAAGATCCTATGACATATTATAGAATATTATATAAAAAGAAATAATTTTGCCATAGAGTAGATATTTTAAAGAAAAGTGTTAGTTTATTTTGTATGTTTCTCAGAAGTGGGAGATATTTGTCAAGTATGAGTAAGGAATTATATGTAAAGCCACAGGATGTTAGTGGCAATGAAGCTGAGCATGATCCTAATATGGAACAAGTAGGATCAGTAGACATGAATATGTCTGGGGGGTCAATGGTTGGAGCTGAGCATTCTTTCTCAATGCAAGAGGAAAAACAAATGATATCTCAAATTCAAGGAGACTCTAATGAACAGTCTGCTCAATCACCTGGAATTGGACTAACACAGGTTACAGAAAATAGTGGAGCCATGATGCAGATGCTCCAAACATTATTGGATCGAATGGATAATATGGCAACCAAGGCTGATATAAGCAATATGAGTGGTCGGATGGATGCCATGCAAGCTGATATGAGTGGTCGGATGGATAGCATAAGTGGTCAGATAGATATAGTCAAGGCTGACATGAATGGTCGGATGGATAGCATGAGTGGTCAGATGAATGGTCGGATGGATAGCATGAGTGGTCAGATAGATACAATCAAGGCTGAAATAAGCAACATGGTAACTAAGGCTGATATTGACAAATTGGATGAGGAGGTTAAGAAAAGAATTAGTGGCATTGAAATGAAAGTTTCTACAGCCATGGAGCAGTTATCTTCAGAGATGAATGAAGTGCATAACAGTAGTACAGAATTAAAGTGAAATGTAGAAGAGATGAGAATAAATATAGATGTAGTGAGCTTGCAGTGTCAAGAGCAATTTACTGGATTTAAAGAAAACATTACCATCCAAATTGATAACAATATTAAGGAGGTACACCAAGCCCAGGAATCCACTAAAGAAGAAATGAGGCAGGGTCAAGAAAATCACAAGAAAGAAGTTCAAGGAGATTTGGAAGCCATACAGATGGAATTAAGCCAACTCCAGATTAAACAAAGTGCAGAAAATGGGGCTCAAGAGCAAATGATGCAAGCTGTGAATCATCATTTACAACAGCTTGGACATAAGATATCTTCTATGGAAACAGATGCTCTGTTGGGCAAAACAATGTTAGAAAAACTTACGGAGAGAACCACTGAAACACAGAGTCGAATCGATAGTTTAGATGAAGCCATGAAGCAACAGACATCGAGGGATAAGTCCCAAATTAACTCAAAAATACCAATTCATATGAAACCACAATTAGGAAGGGAAAAGAAGATCAAAAATGACTGGGAAGATTGGAACAATGATGTGGCACATTTGAAAGTAGCTTTTAGTGATTTACAAGAAGCAAATGACCCATATGAAGAATCCACTTTTCAATCTCATATGATGCCTGAAGTGAATGGCCTCCATGAATTTCATATAGATGAAGCACAACCAGATGAATATCAAGCTGATGTTGATCATCTCCTCATGAATCCACAAATAAGTACACAAGAAATGAATAAGACTCATGTAACCAGCACGCAGATAAATGCTATTAACCAATTTGTGAAACTGAAGGTTTTTAAAGGTTTCAATAATGAAGCTCCAATTGAACATTTGAGAAGCTTAAAGCTTTATTTCATGGTGAATAGAAGTTTGTCAGAAAGTGAAAAAATTATAATTGCATATAGTCACCTCCAAGGTGATGCTTTAATGTGGTGGGAGTCATTATTCCAGACCCCATCCACGTTTGATGATTACCAGACTCTATTGGTTAGGAATTTTTGGAACAGAGATAAACAGGAAGGCATTCTGTATCAACTTTTCCAGGAAAAATATAGATCTGCACCCGGGGAAACACTTACAAAGTTTTTTAGGTGACAAGTTACCAAGCTACGTACGTTGAACACATATTGTTTTAGGGAAACGGAGATCATCCGAATAGTTAAAAGGAATTTACCTTTACATATAGAGCAATCGCTAATGTGTGCAAATGCTAAGAATATTGAGCAGGTTGCCGAATTGTTAAACAGTATGGATATGAATAATACTAATTTATCTATCAGGGCACCAGAGAGGAGGAAAGATGAGGCAAATGTTAATGCCTTATTTTATCGTAAGAGAAAAAACAACAATGATCCCAGACACTGGAAAGGGAAAGCCAATCAAATAAATGCACCAAATATGTGGTCACCCAAGAGGAATAGATTTAATAATGGAGAATCATTGAGAAATTTCCCTAGTACCCCAAACGGTTCACCAAAACCAGGATGCAGTAATCATGCATCCAAAACTAAGCAGAAACTAAACTAGAAAGGTGCTTGAGGATTAGTTCCTCACCTCAAGGAACCAAAAATACAATGAGGAACAAGGTACCAATAGTAGATGGAGAAATCACCAATATGACATGTTCATGGGAAGACAAGGCACCCAACTTTGCCTTGCAGAGCTGTCCCATGATAGAGGCTTTGTTTGAGGATTTGCCGATTAAAGCTTTGTTAGACACTGGTAGCCAGATTTCTGTCATTTCAGACTGACTGTATCAGAAGGTTCTGAACAAGAACCCCCAGGTTAAAATCTTGCCCCTGAAATCTGTGCAGGTTACCATGGCTAACAATAGGAAGGCAAAGCTTGCACAGAAACAAGTTTGGATTGAAATAAAGTTTCGTCAGGCAGTCCTCTATCATGTGTTTTTGATATTAAATGGTTTGATCCATGATGTCATACTAGGGGCAGACTTCCTACACTTACACTCTTGTATTGTTGATTTCTCCAATAAAATAGTTAGGATTGATGATGAGGTCTTGGAGATGACATTGCTTCCAAGATATGGCCTACCTGAAGTTGATTGCATTGTATCAAATATTCCTGAAGCACTTATAGACACTAAACTTGCAGAGTCCAATCTATTAGATAGCAAAAGTGCAGGAGAGTTACGATCTATCATTAATCAGTTTAACCCGATTTTTTCGGAGATTCCAGGAGTTATACCTGGATTCCAACAGAGAATTAAATTGAAGGATGACCAACCATTTCAATCCAGATCGTATCCTATCCCGTACCAATATCGGCAGGAAATATCCAAACAGATCAACAAAATGCTGGAGTGGGGGATCATTTCCAAATGCTCTTCACCTTACTGCAATCCAGTTGTAACTGTGAAGAAGAAAGATGGGTCGATGAGATTTTGTTTGGATGCTCGGCAGCTAAACAAAATCACTGTTCCAGACAGAAATATTCCACCGCCCATTCACGAGTTGTTCATGAGATTTGGAAACAAGAAGGTATTTTCTACCTTCGATCTGACTTCCAGCTATTGGCAGATCGAGCTTCATCCTGATGATCGCCAGTATACTGCTTTTCGGTACGAAGGTTTTACCTATCAATTCAATAGGATGCCATTTGGGTTGATCAATAGTGGTGCTGGTCTAATTAGATGTATAGATAAGACCCTTTCTCCTGAGATTAAGTGAATCATAACCATTTATGTGGATGATGTGATTATTGCATCATCCAGCATTGAAGAACATCTTCAACAACTCACTACATTTTTCCAGGAGTGCTTTCACAAAGGAATAAAAATCAATTTCAAGAAAAGTACCCTGGCATCTGATCAGGTAGTCTTTTTAGGTCATATCATAGGTTGTAATGGGATAAGACCTCATCCAGATAAGATCTCTGCCATTCAAGACTTTCCTAGGCCTACTAATAAAAAGCAAATTCGGTCATTCTTAGGTTTGTGTAATTTTTACCACCGTTTCTACAAAACATTTGCTGGCCACATGGAACCTTTATTGAAATTAATCAGGAAAGAAGAAAAATGGAATTGGACTGAAGAACAGGAGAGGGCATTTGAAAATATCAAAACAGGGTTTTTACAGCAAACAATTTTGGCTTTCCCTGATTTTGATAAACCATTTGTCGTTCAAACTGACAGTAGTGGTTTCGGGTTAGGGGTAACATTATCCCAAATCCAGGAGGATGGTCAACCTGGCATCCTGTACTTTATCAGTCAACTCCTGAAAGGTCCGGAGTTGAATTATATGGTAACTGAGAAGGAGGCACTAGCTATAGTGTGGGCCTTCCAGAAGTTCCGACAGATGCTTCTCGGATCTGAGGTGATAGTGGTCACAGACCATAAGAGCCTTGAATTCCTGAACCACAGCTATTTGACCAACAGTCGCCTAGTTAGGTGGAGTCTGCTGTTGCAGGAATTTAATTACACTGTAAGGTATTGCAAAGGATCCGAGAACACAGTAGCTGATATACTTAGTCGGAATCCATGTCGGTCAGATCAAAACCATCTATCTGTAGAAGATGCCTACATTACAAATGTCAACTTAATAATCGATAGTAATGTAGAGGATGAGTTAGAAAGGTTGCCCAGATTACAATTTGAAGATCCGAATTTAAATTTAGTCATAAGAGCCCTAAAAGGAGAAGTTTTGAATGTGCCCAAGAATCTGACACTTTATAAGGTAGAAAATCAGATCTTGTTCTATCAAATTGATTCAAATACTGTAGAGTGGAAGGTAATGATACCTACAATTTTACGTACCCCACTCATAAAGTATATTCACTGTTTGTATGGACATTACGGTGCCCGTAAAACAGAACATACTATGAAAACTTGGTTTTACTGGCCAGGCATGTATAAAGATATCTTGAGAACACTCCAGGATTGTCTAGTATGCCTAAAAGCTAAGCCAGTAAACCAAAATTATAGTGAGGCATTAAAATCTATAATTCCTGAAAGACCAAATGAGATCTTGGCGATCGATTATTATGGACCATTACCTCCATTCAATAAGCAAAGATATCTCTTGGTCGCCTATGATCTCTTTTCGAAATATGTCTCTGCTTACCCTATACCCCAGGCTAATACCAGACACACAATCAGGGTATTAGACACTCTTCAATTCCCCAAGATAGGAAAACCTAAAACTATTTTGTCAGACCATGGAACACCTTTCCTATCTAAGGAATGGAAAAGATGGGTGGAGAAACTACAAATCAAACAAGTGCTCACTTCCATTAGAAATCCACAATCAAACCCTTGCGAACGCATAATGCGGGAGCTTGGCCATTTGTTCAGGACTTACCTAAAGGATGAGCATAGGGGGTGGGTGAAGCAGACAGAACGGGTAGTGAATTACATAAATTGGGGTGCAAATGAATCTACTGGATTCGCACCCATCCAACTACATTTTAACCAACCTATTCCTTCATTATTTGTGAAATACCAACCTCCAATTGAATGTCATCACTATGACATAGAAACTAAAATTCAAATGGCTCAACAACAGTTAATTAATAAATCCAATTTTAGAAATAAGAAGGGAAAGGAAAGCAGACATCACTTTAAGATTGGAGACAAGGTTTTTGTGAAAACACATAACCCAAGTAAACCAATGGATAATGTTTATCATAAATTTTGTCAACAATATGCTGGACCATATGCTATTGTGAAACAAGCTGGCCCAAATGCATTTTGGTTAAATATTGATGGAGAGATAAAAGGAACTTATAATGCTCGGATATTAAAGCCATACAGTGGTTGTCAAGAACTGCCATGTACAGAAGCTTAGTTATTTGTAAACAGATGACCATGATTAAAGTAGATGAAAGTGAAGTTTATAAAAAAAATGTAAATGGGTATATGCAAGTGTATTGTAATGAGAAAGACAGCATTGTTCATGAGTAAATAGCTAGAGTAGGTAGATGTGATGAGGATGCACTCAAATTAATGTTGAAACATTTTATTGAGGTATCTTAGAATTGGCTGAGATGTGGGAATTGACCCATAGAATGTGGGAATCCCATATTTTGTTCAGACCTTATAAAAATCCAATAAGACTCCTAGGGAGCAGGATATAGACTGACAAACCCAAATATGTGCCTTCTGGAACAGAGACACTTAACCAGTCAAATTCAGAGTATTCAACCATGATATAGTTAGTAATTCTAGTAAAGATAATAAGAACAATGTTAATGATGACAGTAATTTAATTCAATGTTAAGATGAAAGACATAAGGATAGGAGTCTAACCAAAAATGAGTAATATAAAAAAAAGCAAATGTATATTGATGAGTAAATTAAAATAAGTATGACAGCATTAGAACTCTCCCTATTTAAAAAAAATAAAATTATCCAACACAATAACGATCCAAACCTTTGTTTAGGTGCTAAAATTCTGACAATGGTCTAAATTTTAAACTTCTAAGGGTAGGGGAAATGTAAGGTGATGCCCAATGCTTATAAAAAAATAATAATAAGTAACTGATGTTTTAGGATAAAAATGTATAAAGATTAAATAGGAAGCCAACTTTTAAAACCTAATTTTTTTTAGATATTTGGAGACACATATATATATATATATATATATATATATATATATATATATATATATATATATATATATATATATATATATATATATATATATATATATATATATAAAAACAAACATAACCATACATTCATGAAGGAATGAACACATTTATTTTTTTATTAAATGTAAAATAAAATATATACATATACACATATATAAAAAAATAAATAAAAATATCCGTTAATTAAAAATAATATTGTAATTATAATTGAAATAATATTTTTAAATGGTTTATAAACAATTCAAACAATCTTTAAATCCGTAGAAGTACTTTCGGTTACTTTCAAACCTGCCTCAACTGCTATTAAATTCAAAAACTAAAAGCGGAAGCAAACGTCATCAATTCAAATTCCACGAATCTCGTATTTTAATGTTAGAAGCTTGTCGATTTATCAAATGTGTTTTATTCCTGTTTATAAAAATTGCCTCTTTAATTTTTCTTTTACTATGGTTTCTCTCTTCATGAAGAATTTTCACATTTTCAAAATTAAATTTAAATTTATGTTTACATGTTTTTTCATGATCAAAGAAAACTGAAGAAGATATTAAATCACCATTATTTTTATTTTTTACACGCTTATATAACAATTCGTGTTCCTTCAATCTTTTCTCAATGTTGCACCTAGATTCACCTATATATGATAGCATACAATCACAAAAAATTTGATATATGACATTACTTTTTTGCTTGATAGGTATGACATCCTTAGAATTATTAACTAATTTGTTAATATTGTTTAGAACCTACAATGACGCTCTAAATCCGATCTTATATAAATCCTTAAAAAATTTTACTTGTGGATTTGAAATAAATGGAATAGATATCCATTTTTTATTATTAATCTTCATTTCTTTTAAATTATAATTTTTTTTAAATTGACTTAAAGTATTGTTTATTTGTTCCATTTTATAACCAACATCAAGCAATTCCTTGGCAAATATCTCAATATTTTTCAATTTGAAATGAAGATTAATAATAAAAAATGGATATCTATTCCATTTATTTCAAATCCACAAGTAAAATTTTTTAAGGATTTATATAAGAATGTATTTAATGTTTCATTCTACGTTTCAAACAATATTAACAAATTAGTTAATAATTCTAAGGATGTCATACCTATCAAGCAAAAAGTAATGTCATATATCAAATTTTTTGTGATTGTATGCTATCATATATAGGTGAATCTAGGTGCAACATTGAGAAAAGATTGAAGGAACACGAATTGTTATATAAGCGTGTAAAAAATAAAAATAATGGTGATTTAATATCTTCTTCAGTTTTCTTTGATCATGAAAAAACATGTAAACATAAATTTAAATTTAATTTTGAAAATGTGAAAATTCTTCATGAAGAGAGAAACCATAGTAAAAGAAAAATTAAAGAGGCAATTTTTATAAACAGGAATAAAACACATTTGATAAATCGACAAGCTTCTAACATTAAAATACGAGATTCGTGGAATTTGAATTGATGACGTTTGCTTCCGCTTTTAGTTTTTGAATTTAATAGCAGTTGAGGCAGGTTTGAAAGTAACTGAAAGTACTTCTGCGGATTTAAAGATTGTTTGAATTGTTTATAAACCGTTTAAAAATATTATTTCAATTATAATTACAATATACCCATATATATATATACATGAATGTAGATTTTAAATCATGACGTGACAAAATAGAAAAAAAAATATTTGACATTAAATTCTAGTAACCACGTTTCTTTTGTTTAAAAGAGAAAAAAAAGAGTAAACCTTTGTTGATTTTGGGAATGTGGAATAATATCTAAGTAACAGATTTTTTTTTTTGAGTTGTTGTTGGTTTTTCTTGTTCAAATGAAGTGCGTGAAAGTAAAGTTGTAAAGAATATTTTAATTATTATATTAATTATTATGATTTCCTTTCTTTATTAAAAATAAACTATTTAATATTTGGAATTTTATTATTGATAAGTGTAAAATGTTTTAAAAAGAAAAAAAAACATTATTTAATTGATGAAAGATCCGTTCGTTCAAATAAATGCTAAGAGCATCATAGTTATTTATCATTGTTAAAAAAATATAATTGCTATGAAATGTTTCTTGGATAAAATAAAATCAACTAATGATGAAATAGAACTTTATTAACATTACTTTTAAAGTAAAATCTTTATTATGCATCTCATACATATATAAGTAAAACTGCATGGAAATAGCGTTCACCTTATATTATAATGTAAGCCTTGGAAAAGGATTCATATTTAATAATTTATATATGTGTAAATAATATCTAACAATGCACTTTTGCTAATTAAGTGTCAGGGGATTTTTCTATCCTCTTGGTGTCATTGACGTGTGATGGAGGATCATATTTATTGGTATATATTGTTTAAATCAACGTGGAAAGATCTTGATAAGGAATAGAAATGCATGGCTTTAAAATCAAACGCCGAGGAATTCAATTTTGTCATGGGAATTGTTAATGCTTAGAATGTTTAACATGACTTAATATACATGAAGGAAAAAAAAGACATTATCTGCTAAGAATACAGAAGCTGCTCTTGAAAATTTAACTTGCTATTGCTTTAAGGAATTCCAAAATTTCATTATATTTTATGTTTCAAATATTTTTTTAAATGTATACTGAGAGTTGGGTTGTGAATTTTTCTCACCCTTTTATTCAAGTGTAGCAAACTTTTTTTTTTAAAAAAAGAACCCATTTGTTTAGATTTTTATAGGTTGAGAGAGAGATGCACAACTCAAACTATACATCAATATATTATATATGTTTGTAAATAAAATATTATTGTAATTGAAGGTTTAAATTAAACTGGACAATGACTGAAACAAAAGGTAAGATTTTAAATATTTACATTTATTAGACAATTAATACATTAAAATCAAACTAATTAATAAGTAAATATATATAACATTTTCTTGTTTAAATGAATAACTGTTTATGAATGAACTATACAAAACACAAATTAGCACTTCATGGACATAACCTTGAGGTACATTTAAAGGACATAAACAAAATGATAATCATACATTAGTAATATAATTTTATATTTAAAATAATTAATACATTATTGTATTTTATGCACTAAATTTTATAATTCTTATTTCAACCCATATTTTAATATTTAAATTACAGCTAGTCTTACTGTTGTAGAGATAAATTAATATTTTATAATAATCATGTATATATTCTGATGATTTATAAATATTATAACTTTAAGCATGATCTGTTAATAAATATTTGTTGTTTGAAGTTAAAACCTTTGTTTCTCTGGTCTCTAGATTGTCAAGCATCATTCATACTTCACTCACCAGAATAGCTATTATACATGCATACAGATTTTTAATTTATTATTAGCAATAGCCATTAAGGATCTATATAGAGGTCACATTATTGCCATCCTATTTAATTCCATCCTTGAGCAGAGTTAAAGGCAAATGTCTACACTGAGTTAGAACCCCGAGTAGTAATAGGACCTGTAAGTAGAGAAGGCTCTGGGTGTACAATCCTAAAAGGGTTTTACAGTCCATTACATATTTTGGCAACCCAAACATTTGGGGCATCAATTAATTAATATCTCACCCTGTAGACTTCCGATACATTTTACAGTCTGTTACATTATATATATATAGTCTCACTCTCTATATATGTGTGTAAGTCATAGTAAAAATTAATAAAAGATACAAACAGACCATTTATTCAAGTTGATTAATTATTCATTCTGTAATAAAACAAAATTACAAGTAAATAATATTAAAATTATTCGTAAATAATATAGTGTTGTTTGCCGTAAAGTTTGCCCTTAATGTTAAATATATAATAATCTTACTTGATGTTGCCTTGATGGATCAATGTTGAATTTTCAGAGGAATCTGTAAATTTACTTTCATTAAAAATTATACATATTAATTGACGATGGTGACTTTTTTAAAATGCATCAACATATGATTCATATCCAATCACTGCTCCCACTTGTAAATTGCAAGTGATCGAATTTGAAAATAAATTTTGAATACACAAATAGAAAAAATTACAATACATAAACTTTCAAATAGCAACAATAAAAAAAAAATCACATGATTCAAAACAAAATATATTTATCCTGAGGAAAGGTTGCATTTCGGCTACAGTTAAGAGTTTATTAACTTAAATGTCAATCTCCATGCATAACATTCCTGTTAATATTTATATCTTTTATGCTATTGGTTAAAACAAGCACATACCAATTAACTCTTCTAAACATATATAATCCGTTGAAGTTTGATGTTCACCCAGTGTTTTGTAAATAGATATATTGATAGTTACTTTTAAAATGACATCAAAAATAATTTTGGAGATGGATACAGTACTGTTTTTTTACCCCACACACATTGTAATGATTATTCTATTATTGACTATTATTTATTGTGGTTTTAATATATATATATATATATATATATATATATATATATATATATATATATATATATATATATATATATATATATATATATATATATATAATCTAAACCAATAAAAATTTCCACTAATGTATTTCTGTAATTATCTATTAGTTTCTAGTTTGCACTTAGACACTAATCATACTCTGAGCTGTATTAGGTTATTTTGTCTGCACTTGTTGACACCAATTTTTCAGGTTGTTATTATTTATTAGTTTAGTTTGCACTAATTTTTCAGGTTGGAAATTAAGGCAACCAAAATAAAACAACATATCCATTAATTTGCCAATATGATCTAAAATACTTTTCATATAATACAATTGTACATTCAATTCTCTTAAGCCATGCCACGATTGTAATAAAAACAATAATTGATCACTTATTAATTTAAAGAATAATTATAATAATATTAATCTCAGGGTTCTTTGTTTCATGTAAGGAAATGCTCGGCAGTATTGTGTTGTCGCATATGACTGGCATTCTGGTCGGCTATAGGAAACATTTATTTTACTTAAATTCAATGTGTCTTCATCTCTCATATCAACTGCTATATTATTTAAAGAGATGATAATTCTATTCAATAATGACGTATAATTTTGAATAACACAGCCTTTTTTTTTTTCAGAATCTCAGTCAGAATAATAAAAAGACAAGGGTGCTTTTTGTGTCCTTCCATCATCCATGACAACACAATAATATAACTAAGATTTATTACTTAGACAATTTAACTAAATGGGAATGGAATAATGTGCAACCAAAGTTAATGGTTTGGGAATAAATTCATTTTTTTTTTTACACAAAGGTGAATGTTTAGTCTTAAGTTTTCAACTCCATAAATAATTATCATTAAACTAAAATATAATGACATATTCCGATCTGCTTAACTTTATTTATCTGGTATATTAAGTTTTTAAGAATTTGAAATGATTTCGGACTCAAGAAAAGGTTTTGCAAATATTGTGCAAACACTTATATTTAGCATATAAAAACAAAAAAAATGAATCTACAACAAATTTTAACAAGACTATAATTTATTATTATCACAAAAAAAAAATATATGAACATTTATTCAATAATCCCATAGTAATACAAAAATATAAAATATAACTGACATTAATCTGTATACTCTTTTGGTTATGGACTAGAGGTTACTACTTCTCCTGTATGCAATCATATGGATTGATTAACTAAAAGTACATTTCATTACCAATACATTGTTTATTAAATTTTGGTAACCTTGTAGAAGCTTTTATTCAAAATTATTGACTAACTATTTTTTTTTTAAATGATTAATCCCATCATATGCAATACGCAAAATATTAAATTTATTTCTAATACATTTACTTTATTTATGGTCTTTAATGGGATAACCTATTCTAATTATAGGCCAGTTATCAGAAGTTACACTTACCATCTTACATTTAACTTAATGCTAACTTAAGTTATGATACAAATTTTATTCATACGTATAATTTTAAATATGAGTATTATTTAATTACTAACCAGAATTAAATATTGCATTTGAATATTCCTTCAGTAAATAAGCATTTTAAATTACGCAATTTTAATTACTTTCTCCATTGATTTACTTGTCAAATACTAGCAATATTTAGCAGCACAATACAGATATTGATCCTAGTTACTAACGCACTATTTATACTAAAGTGGATCTTGAGGAACTAACACCTCCAATATAACCTTTATCTTGCCCGAACTTTCAAAATTAAGCACAATAATCAACACCTTCCATGGTGGAGCTATCTTTATTTTCACATGAGGAATATGGAATAACCACGAAGGTCTGTAAAGTAATCTACTACATTAAAATATTTTGGTGGTTTCTTGCCTCTTACTTGGGCATACAATGAACACACACCAAATACAATCCTCTCCTGGGATTTAAACGAATGAAGCATACTAAATGCTAGATAAATTCTTGATCGTCCTATCTATGAGAATCGATCACTTGGGCTATAAACATACCCGAACATTATATTTAAAATCTTCCTCTCATGGAAAACAAAGCTTTTGGGAGATCATTTTCATCCCACAAAATAAATACATTATAATTATTACCTATGCGAATATTAAGCATAGGTAATAATTATAATGTATTTATTTTGTGGGATGAAAAATGATCTCCCCAAAAGCTTTGTTTTCCATGAGAGGAAGATTTTAAATATAATGTTCGGGTATGTTTATAGCCCAAGTGATCGATTCTCATAGATAGGACGATCAAGAATTTATCTAGCATTTAGTATGGTTCATTCGTTTAAATCCCAGGAGAGGATTGTATTTGGTGTGTGTTCGTTGTATGCCCAAGTAAGAGGCAAGAAACCACCAAAATATTTTAATGTAGTAGATTACTCTACAGACCTTCGTGGTTATTCCATATTCCTCATGTGAAAATAAAGATAGCTCCACCATGGAAGGTGTTGATTATTGTGCTTAATTTTGAAAGTTCGGGCAAGATAAAGGTTATATTGGAGGTGTTAGTTCCTCAAGATCCACTTTAGTATAAATAGTGCGTTAGTAACTAGGATCAATATCTGTATTGTGCTGCTAAATATTGCTAGTATTTGACAAGTAAATCAATGGAGAAAGTAATTAAAATTGCGTAATTTAAAACGCTTATTTACTGAAGGAATATTCAAATGCAATATTTAATTCTGGTTAGTAATTAAATAATACTCATATTTAAAATTATACGTATGAATAAAATTTGTATCATAACTTAAGTTAGCATTAAGTTAAATGTAAGATGGTAAGTGTAACTTCTGATAACTGGCCTATAATTAGAATAGGTTATCCCATTAAAGACCATAAATAAAGTAAATGTATTAGAAATAAATTTAATATTTTGCGTATTGCATATGATGGGATTAATCATTTAAAAAAAAAATAGTTAGTCAATAATTTTGAATAAAAGCTTCTACAAGGTTACCAAAATTTAATAAACAATGTATTGGTAATGAAATGTACTTTTAGTTAATCAATCCATATGATTGCATACAGGAGAAGTAGTAACCTCTAGTCCATAACCAAAAGAGTATACAGATTAATGTCAGTTATATTTTATATTTTTGTATTACTATGGGATTATTGAATAAATGTTCATATATTTTTTTTTGTGATAATAATAAATTATAGTCTTGTTAAAATTTGTTGTAGATTCATTTTTTTGTTTTTATATGCTAAATATAAGTGTTTGCACAATATTTGCAAAACCTTTTCTTGAGTCGAAATCATTCCAAATTCTTAAAAACTTAATATACCAGATAAATAAAGTTAAGCAGATCGGAATATGTCATTATATTTTAGTTTAATGATAATTATTTATGGAGTTGAAAACTTAAGACTAAACATTCACCTTTGTGTAAAAAAAAAAAGAATTTATTCCCAAACCATTAACTTTGGTTGCACATTATTCCATTCCCATTTAGTTAAATTGTCTAAGTAATAAATCTTAGTTATATTATTGTGTTGTCATGGATGATGGAAGGACACAAAAAGCACCCTTGTCTTTTTATTATTCTGACTGAGATTCTGAAAAAAAAAGGCTGTGTTATTCAAAATTATACGTCATTATTGAATAGAATTATCATCTCTTTAAATAATATAGCAGTGGATATGAGAGATGAAGACACATTGAATTTAAATAAAATAAATGTTTCCTATAGCCGACCAGAATGCCAGTCATATGCGACAACTTTAATACTGCCGAGCATTTCCTTACATGAAACAAAGAACCTGAGTTAATATTATTATAATTATTCTTTAAATTAATAAGTGATCAATTATTGTTTATTATTACATCGTGGCATAGGCTTAAGAGAATTGAATGTACAATTGTATTATATGAAAAGTATTTTAGATCATATTGGGAAACTAATGGATATGTTGCTTTATTTTGGGTTGCCTTAACACAACAACCTGAAAATAGTGGCAAACTAAACTAATAAATAATAACAACCTGAATAATTGGGTTATAAGGTGCGAAACTAATAACGAATACGCTCAGAATTACATAATTAGTGTTGGAGTGCGGGGCCCGAAAACTAAAGGATAAATACATAAATTCACTAATTGGAAACTTGGTGGGTTAGGAATATATATATATATATATATATATATATATATATATATATATATATATATATATATATATATATATATATATATATATATATATATATTAAAACCACAATAAATAATAGTCAATAATAGAATAATCTACAATATTTGTGGGGTAAAAAAACAGTACTGTATCCATCCAAAATTATTTTTTGTGGAATTAAGTAACTATCAATATATCTATTTACAAAACACTAGTGAACATCAAACTTCAACAGATTGCCATGTTTAGAAGGGTGAAATTGAGTATGTGCTTGTTTTAACCAATAGCATAAAAGATATAAATAATAACATTAGGTCTTGCCATGAGAGATTGACAAGTTAATAAATCTTATCCCCCCCCCCCCCCCCCCCCCCCCCCCCCCCCCCCCCCCCCCCCCCCCCCCCCCCCCCCCCCCCCCCCCCGCAACTTACTACAAGTAGAACGAATGAGTGGATATGATCATATGTTGATGCATTTTAGAATTATTATAATCCATTAATATGTATAATTTTAAATTTTAGTAAATTTACAGATTCCTCTGAAATTCAACATTGTCCATCAGGTGAAAGAAATAAGACATTATATATTTAACATTAAAAAACTTACGGCAAACAACTTATTATTTACGAATAATTTTACCTTTGACCCCCGTCCTTTGTTTTATTACAGGAAGAATAATTAATCAACTTGAATAAATGGTCTGTTTATTATCTTTTTATTAATTTTTTCCATGACTTACACGCATATAAAAATGGAGTGAGATTATATATATATTTTGTAACAGACTGTAAAATGTATCGGAAGTCTACAAGTGAGATATTGAGTAATTGATGCCCCAACCGGTTGCCAAATATGTCTATTGGACTGTAAAAAAATTTTAGAATTGAGCACCAGAGCCTCTACTTACAGGTCTTGTTTTTCGGGTTCTAACTCAGTGTAGACATTTGCCTTTAACTCCTAGGATGGAATTAAATAAGGATGATTTTATTGTGACACTCCTATATAGATCCTTAATGTATTGCTATGCTAGATTAAATCTGTATGCATAGTATAATAATATTCTATTTATTTAATTATGAATGATATGACAATCTAAGTTGATTTTTTTTTTTTTTAACTTCAAACAACAAATGACTATTAACGATTATTCTTAAAGTTATAATATTTATAAATCATCAGAATTTATATACATGATTATTATAAAATGTTAGTGCTTCTCTACAACAATAAGGACTAGCTGTAATTTAAATATTAAAATATGGGTTGAAATAATATTATAAAATTTAGTGCATAAAATACAATAATGTATTAATTATTTTAAATATAAAATTATATTACTAATGTATGATTATCATTTTGTTTATGTCCTTTAAATGTACCTCAAGTCCATGAGAATGCTAATTATGTTTTCTTATAGTTCATTCATAAACAGTTGTTCATTTAAACAAGAAAATGTGTATATATATTTACTTATTAATTAGTTTGATTTTAATGTATTAATTGTCTAATAAGTGTAAATATTTAAAATCTTACCTTTTCAGTCATTGTCCAATTTGCAATAATGACACATTTACAAACATATATAATAAATATTGATTATAGTTTGAGTTGTGCATCTCTCACCCTATAAAAATCTAAACAAGAAATGGGATTTTTTTAAAAAAAAATGTTTGCTACTTGAATAAAAAATTGAGAAAAATTCACCCCCCCTTGGTATTTAAAAAATATTTGAAACATAAAATATTGAGTTCCTTTAAAGCAATAACGAATTAAATTTTGCAGAGCGCTTCATATTCTTAGCAGATATGTCTTTTTCATGCATTATATTAAGTCATGTTAAGCATTCTAACATTGGCAATTCCCATGACAAATTTCACCACCACGACGTTTTATGACAAACAAGTATAAAGCCATGCGGCTACCCCCCCCCCGTTGTTTAAACAATATGAGCCAATAAATATGATCCTCCATCTGCGTCAATTATTTACCAAGAGGATAGAAAAAAAATCCTCTGACACAATTAGCAAAGGTGCATTGTTATGAACCATATATAAATTATTAAATATGAATCCTTTTCCAAAGGCTTACGATATGGCTATAAGGTGAGCGTATTTCAATGCAGTTTTGCCTATATGTATGAATGCATAATCACTTTAAAAGTAATGTTAATAAAGTTCTATTTCATCATTAGTTGATTTTATTTTATCCAAGAAAGCATAGCAATTATATTTTTTTAACAATGATAAATAACTATGATAACTCTTAGCATTTATTTGAGCGACGAAAGTTCATCGAATTAATAATGTTTTTTTTTTTCTTTTAAAAACATTTTACACTTATCAATAATAAAATTCAAATATTAAATAGTTTATTTACGAGGAAATCATAATAATTAATATAATAATTAAATATTCTTTGTAACTTTACTTCCTTCACTTTGAACAAGAAAAACCAACAACAACTCAAAAAAAAATCTGTTATAGATATTTATAAATCAGGATTTTACTCTTTTTTTAAACGAAAACGTGGTTACTAGAATTTAATGTCAAACTATTTTTTTATATTTTGTTATTCATGTTTAAAATCTGCATTCTATATATATATATATGGGTATATTGTAATTATAATTGAAATAATATTTTTAAGCGGTTTATAAACAATTCAAACAATCTTTTAAATCCGCCAGAAGTACTTTCAGTTACTTTCAAACCTGCCTCAACTGCTATTAAATTCAAAAACTAAGCGGAAGCAAACGTCATCAATTCAAATTCCCGCGAATCGTATTTTAATGTTAGAAGCTTGTCGATTTATCAAATGTGTTTATTCCTCATTTATAAAAATTGCCTCTTTAATTTTTCTTTACTATGGTTTCTCTCTTCATGAAGAATTTTCACATTTTCAAAATTAAATTTAAATTTATGTTTATGTTTTTCATGATCAAAGAAAACTGAAGAAGATATTAAATCACCATTATTTTTATTTTAACACGCTTATATAACAATTCGTGTTCCTTCAATCTTTTCTCAATGTTGCACCCTGAATTCACCTATATATGATAGCATACAATCACTAAAAAATTTGATATATGACATTACTTTTTGCTTGAAAGGTATGACATCCTTAGAATTATTGACTGATCTATTAATATTGTTTGGAGCGTAGAATGAAACATTAAACACATTCTTATATAAATCCTTAAAAAATTTTACTTGTGGATTTGAAATAAATGGAATAGATATCCATTTTTATTATTAATCTTCATTTCATATTGAAAATTATCGAGATATTTGCCAAGGAATTGCTTGATGTTGGTTATAAAATGGAACAAATAAACAATTTTTTAAGTCAATTTAAAAAAAATTATAATTCAAAAGAAATGAAGATTAATAATAAAAAATGAATATTCCATATTACATTCCAATCCTGACAAGTAAAGATTTTTTAAGTTTATAGACAATGTGTTTAATGTCTCACGTTCTAAACAATATTAACAGATTAGTCAATGATTCTAAGGATGTCATACCATTAAGCAAAAAACGTAATAACATATATCAAATTTTGTGATTATATGCTATCATATTAATCTAGGTGCAACATTGAAAACAAGACGCGAAATTGTAAAAGCGTGTAAAATAAAAATAATGAGTGATTTAATATCTTAATATTTTCTTGATCATGAAAAACGTGTAAAGCTTGCTAAATTTAATTTTGAAATGTGAAAATTCTTTCTCGAAAGAGAAGAAACCATAAGAAAAATTAAAGGGCCCAAACGGAATAAAACACATTTGATAAATCGACGAAACTTCTAACGAGTAAAATCAGTTCGATGAAATTCCACTCGGCTTTTAATTTTTTGAATTTTGCTAACATGCGGTTTTCCCTTGGTGTTTATAAACGTTTAAAAGTATTATTTTCAATTATAATTTTATTATTACATTTTTAATTAACGGATATTTTTTATTTATTTTTTTATATATGTGTATATGTATATATTTTATTTACATTTGTAAAATAGATGTGTTCATTCCTTCATGAATGTATGGTTATGTTTGTGTATATATATATATATATATATATATATATATATATATATATATATATATTATATATATATATTATATATATATATATATATTATATATATATATATATATATATATATGTGTCTCCAAATATCTAAAAAGTAGGTTTTAAAAGTTGGCTTCTATTTATCTTTATACATTTTTTCTAAAACATCAGTTACTTATTATTATTTTTTATAAGCATTGGAGCATCTTACCCATTTCCTTAAAATTTTAAAATTTAGACCATTTATTAAATTTCTTTTGTGTTGGATAATTTTATTTTTTTAAAATAGGGAGAGTTCTAATCTTTGTCATACTTATTTTAATTTACTCATCAATATACATTTGCTTTTTTTTATATTACTCATTTTTGGTTAGACTCAACTCATATGTCTTTCATCTTAACATTGAATTAAATTGTCATCATTAACATTGTTCTTATTGCTTTACTAGAATTACCCAACATATCATGGTTAATACTCTGAATTTGAACTGGTTAAGTGTCTCTGTTCAAGAAACATATTTGTGTTTGTCAGTCAAATATTCTGCTCCTAAGAGTCATATTGGATTTTAATATGGTCTGGACAAAATATGGGATTCCACATTCTATGGGTGAATACATCTCAACCAATTCTAAGATATCAATAAAATGTTTCAACATTAATTTTATATTTCATCTCTGTCTACTCTAACTATTCCTTTTGAACAATGCTGATAATGCATTACACATGCATATACCCATTTGCATTTTTTTATATTTCACTTTCATCTACTTTAATCATGGTCATCTGTTTCCCCCTTTGTATGGCAGTTGCTTGACAGCCACTAGTATGGCCACCAAGCATTATAAGTTTTTATCTCTTCCATCAATATTTAATACTTCAACTTTATTTCACAATAACATATGGTCCAGCATATTGGTGACAAAACATGATAAACATTATGCGTTGGTTTACTTTGGGTTATGTGTTTTCACAACCTTGTCTCCAATCTTAAAAGTGATGTCTGCTTTCTTTCCTTCTTATTCTAAAATTGGATTTATTAATTAACTGTTGTTTAGCCATTTAAGTTTAGCTTCTATGTCATAGTGATGACATTCAATGGAGGGATTTATTTTACAAATGATGGAAATAGGTTGGTTAAATAGGTTAGTTCGATGAGAATCAACTAATTTATTTTTACCCCAATTTATGGGGAATTCACTACCCGTTCGTCACCTTCACCCACCCTTAATGCTCCCCTTTAGGTAAGTCACGAACCGCAAATGGACAAGCTCCGCGTGCTCGTTTTGCAAGGAACCGATTGTGAATTTCTAATGGAAAGTGTGCGATTGTATGATGGATTTCTCCACCCATCTTTTCCATTCCTTAGATAGGAAAGATGATTAAATGATCCACTATTTAATGGACACAGGTTTTCTACCATAGATGATGCCTGATTTATTGTGTCTTATTGTTAGCCTGAAGGGTATAGTTAAAGCATAGCCCCCCCCCCCGAGATCATAGTTTTAAGACTGTGTATTTAATGGAAGTGGTGAGTTGTATTATCGATCGCTAAGATTTAATTCCCCCTTTTCTAATTTTGGTTTGCAGCCAGCTCCCCGACATACTAATAAGGCATTCTCAAGATTATCTTTATACATGCCTTATTAATTTTTTGTTTTCATAGTATGTTTAGTTTTTCTGACACCGTAATACAGTGAACTATACTTTTATGAAAGTGGGATACGTAAATTAAAGATATCATTATCCACTCTACAGTATTTGAATCCAATTTGATAGAACAAGATCTGATTTTCTACCTTATAAAGTGTCAGATTAACTTTTTATTAAAACTTCTCCTTTAGGGCTCTTATAACTAAATTTAAATTCCGGATTGTAAATTAACAATCCCCACCATCTAACTCGTCTTCTACATTACTACTCGATTATTAAGTTGACATTTAGCAATGTAGACATCTTTACAGATAGATGTGGTTTTGATCTTGACCACGACATGAATTCAGATCTAAGTATATCAGCGTACTCGAGATCACCTTTGCTCCCTTACAGTATAATTAAATTCTTGCAACGGCAGATTCCACCTAACTGAGTCGACTGATGTTTAAATAGCTGTGGTTCAGGAATTCAGAACACCTACTGTGACCTTATCACCTTAGTCAGAAGAAACATCTGTTTTAGTGGTTGCCCATACTGTAGTGCCTCCCTTCATTTTCCATATAGTTTGACTCCAGACCTTTCAGGAGTTGACTGATAAAGTGAGGATGCCAGGTAGACCATCCTCAGGGATTTGGAATAATGCCACCTTAACCTGAAGCCTACTGTCGGATTTGAAGCGACAAATGGACTATCAAAATCGGGAGAAAGCCAAATTGTTTGCTGTAAAACCCTGTTTTAATATCTACCCCCCCCCCCCCCCCCCCTTCAGTCAAGTTCCATTTTTCCCCCCCCCCCAATAAGGTTCCATGTGACCAGCTTCCTTTTGTAAGGAGCAGTGGTAAAATGCACAGAACTATGACGGTACTTTTTGTTATTTGTAGGCCTAGAAAAGTCTTGAATGGAGAGATGCCCGCTGCTGGATCCATTACAATCTATGATATGACCTAAAAGACTACCTGTCAGATGCCAGGGTACTTTCTTGAAATTGATTTTTATTCAGCGTGATTGCACTTCCTGGAAAAATGTAGTGAGTTTTTTAATTTTTTCTTCAGTGCTGGATGATTCACATCATCCACATAAATAATTTATGATTCACTTAATCTCAGGATAAAGGGTCTTATCACCATATATCTAGTTAGACCAACACCAACCCAAATGGCATCCTGTGATAGGTAAAACCTTCATACCAAAAAGCAGTATATAGCGATCATCTGGATTTAGCTTCGATCTGCCAATAACTTTTAGTTAGATCGCTTTTTTCTAAGATACCTTCTTGTTTCCAAATCTCATGAGTTTCTAACTACGTTTGAAATGGGCAGTGGAAATCTATTTCTGTCTGGAACGGTGATTTTGTTTAGCTGCCAGGCATCCAAACAAAATCGAACCCCATCACTTTTTCACAGTTACAACTGGATTGCGGTAATTAGATGATCCCCACTCCAGCATTTTTGTTGAACTGTTTGGATGTTTTTTGTCGATTTTGGTATTTGATAATATTATGATCTGGTTTAATGGTTGTATCCTTCAATTTAATTACTCTTACCTGTTTTTTGGACACTACTTGGAATCTTCCAAAAAAAAACAGGTTAAACTGGTTAATGATAGATAAGTAACTCTCCTGCACTTTTTGCCCCATCTAATAGATTGGACTTTCTGCAGTTTAGTATCTACCAAGTTAGCTTCGGGAGAATATTTATTTTGAAAAATTTGTCAACTTCAGGTAGGCCATATCTTGAAAACAATGTTAAATCTCCAAGACCTCTCATTTCTATCCCCTATTGGAGAAATCAATAATACAAGAGTGTAAGTGTAGGAAGTCCACCCCTAGTGTGACATCATGGATCAAACCATTTAATATCAAAAACACATGATAGGGGACTGCCTGATGAGAAAACATTTCAATCAAACTAGTTTCTGTACAAGCTTTGTCTTTCTATTGATAGCCATGGTAACCTGCATAGATTCCAGGGAACTAGATTTTAACCTGGGACTTGCTTGTTCAAAACCTTCTGATACTGATCAGTCTGAAATGACAAAAATCTGGCTACCGAGTGTCAACAAAGCTTAAGGCAAATCCTCAAACAAAGCCTCTATGATGGGACAGCTTTAGGCAAGGCAAAGTTGGAGTGCCTATGTCTTCCCGTGAAGCATGTCATTATTGGTGATTTCTTCATCTACTAATGTTACTTTGTTCCTTATTGTATTTTTGGTTTCCTTGAAGTGAGGAACTAATCCTCAGAAAGCACCTTTCTGAGATTAGTTCTGCTTGATTGGATGCATGATTTCTACATCCTGGTTTTCAGTGAACCGTTTGGAGCACTGGGAAATTTCTCAGATGATTTTCCATTATTAAATCTATTCCTCTTGGGTTACCCCCTCATTTGGTGCATTTATTTGATTGGCTTTCCCCTTTCCAGCGGTCTGGGATTATTGTTTTTTCTCCTTACGATAAAAAATAAGGCATTAACATTTGCCTCTCTTTCCTCCTCTCTGGTGCCCTGATGGATAAATTAGTATTATTCATATCCTTACTGTTTAACAATTTGGCAGCCTGCTCAATATTCTTGGCATTTGCACACATCAACAATTGCTCTATACAAAAAGATCCCAATTCTTTTTAACTATTCGGATGATCTCCATTTCCCTAAGAACAATATGTGTTCCAGCGTACGCAGCTCATCACCTAAAAAAACTTTGTAAGTGTTACCCCGGGTGCAGATCTATATTTTTCCTGGAAAAGTTGATACAGAATGCCTTCCTGTTTATCTCTGTTCCAAAAACTCCTAACCAATAGAGTCTGGTTATCATCAAACGTGGATGGGGTCTGGAATAATGACTCCCACCACATTAAAAGGAAAAAGCATCACCTTGGAGGTGACTATATGCAATTATAATTTTTTCACTTTCTGACAAACTTCTATTCACCATGAAATAAAGCTTTAAGCTTCTCAAATGTTCAATTGGAACTTCATTATTGAAACCTTTAAAAACCTTCAGTTTCACAAATTGGTTAATAGCATTTATCTGCATGCTGGTTACATGAGTCTTATTCATTTCTTGTGAACTTATTTGTGGATTCATGAAGAGATGATCAACATCAGCTTGATATCCATCTGGTTGTGCTTCATCTATATGAAATTTATGGAGGCCATTCACTTCAGGCATCATATGAGATTGAAAAGTGGATTCTTCATATGGGTCATTTGCTTCTTGTAAATCACTAAAAGCTACTTTCAAATGTGCCACATCATTGTTTCAATCTTCACGGTCATTTTTGATCTTCTTTTTCTTTCCTAATTGTGGTTTCATATGAATTGGTATTTTTGAGTTAATTTGGGACTAATCCCTCGATGTCTGTTGCTTCATGGCTTTATCTAAACTACCGATTCGACTCTGTGTGTCAGTGGTTCTCTCCGTAAGTTTTTCTAACATTGTTTTGCCTAACAGAGCATCTGTTTCCATAGAAGATATCTTATGTCCAAGCTGTTGTAAATGATGATTCACAGCTTGCATCATTTGCTCTTGAGCCCCATTTTCTGCACTTTGTTTAATCTGAAGTTGGCTTAATTCCATCTGTATGGCTTCCAAATCTCCTTGAACTTCTTTCTTGTGATTTTCTTGACCCTGCCTCATTTCTTCTTTAGTGGATTCCTGGGCTTGGTGTACCTCCTTAATATTGTTATCAATTTGGATGGTAATGTTTTCTTTAAACCCAGTAAATTGCTCTTGACACTGCAAGCTAACTACATCTATATTTATTCTCATCTCTTCTACATTTCACTTTAATTCCATACTACTGTTATGCACTTCATTCATCTCTGAAGATAACTGCTCCATGGCTGTTGAAACTTTCATTTCAATGCCACTAATCCTTTCTTAACCTCCTCATCCAATTTGTCAATATCAGCCTTAGTTACCATGTTGCTTATTTCAGCCTTGATTGTATCTATCTGACCACTCATGCTATCCATCCGACCATTCATCTGACCACTCATGCTATCCATCTGACCATTCATGTCAGCCTTGACTATATCTATCTGAGCACTTATGCTATCCATCTGACCACTCATATCAGCTTGCATGGCATCCATCTGACCACTCATATTGCTTATATCAGCCTTGGTTGCCATATTATCCATTTGATCCAATAATGTTTGGAGCATCTGCATCATGGATCGACTATTTTCTGTAACCTGTGTTAGTCCAATTCCAGGTGATTGAGCAGACTGTTCATTAGAGTCTACTTGAATTTAAGATATCATTTGTTTTTCCTCTTGCATTGAGAAAGAATGCTCAGCTCCAACCATTGACCCCCCAGACATTTCATGTCTACTGATCCTACTTGTTCCATATTAGGATCATGCTCAGCTTCATTGCCACTAACATCCTGTGGCTTTACATATAATTCCTTACTCATACTTGACAAATATCTCCCACTTCTGAGAAACATACAAAATAAACTAACACTTTTTGTTAAAATATCTACTCTATGGCAAAGTTATTTCTTTTTATATAATATTCTATAATATGTCATAGGATCTTCTACCAACTTGTGTCATCTCATGTGATTTTGGTTACCTTAAGTATTTTACATATCATTGGTATTAATGCTGGTTTTATATATTTTTCCCTTATCTGTTTCACTTGCCTACTCTTATTAGATTCTTGATCATCTATTTAGTTTTGGCCTCTATTTATCAATTCATACCTTCACTCAGAGTTATTTGAACTTATTGTTTATTGATTAAATTAACTATACAACTAAGTTGCCACACCATTTAATCCATAGGGTTATGTAATTTATAGTTTATTAACTGACTAACTAAAATATGATAAATCAGGTTATAGTGAAATTATGGACAATTTCTCTTAAATTCAATTTATGTCACACTAAAAATATACAGTAACATATGATAGACCCAACTCTTTAAAGCTCAACACATTGTGTATCAAAATATAATAAACAAAACTTTTCACATGCAGTGAATCTAAGTATTCAAGCTTACCACATTGCATGCCAAAAATGTAACAGACTACCAGCTAGAATGAATTTAATAATTGGCTATTATGAATGCGACATGATAATCAACTTTCATTAAGTCTATATATGCCAGTGTACAGGCTTCACTGTTGATGGTGTCAAAAATATAACAGTATGTAGTTTGTATCTGAGGTGAACTTACATTTTCAGGCCCAAAACGTTGTGCGCCAAAATATGTAATGGACCGTAAAATGTACTGGGAGTCTCCAGGGTGAGATATTAATTAATTGATGCCCCAAATGTTTGGGTTGCCAAAATATGTAATGGACTGTAAAACCCTTTTAGGATAGTACACCCAGAGCCTTCTCTACTTACAGGTCCTATTACTACTCGGGGTTCTAACTCAGTGTAGACATTTGCCTTTAACTCTGCTCAAGGATGGATTTAAATAGGATGGCAATAATGTGACCTCTATATAGATCCTTAATGGCTATTACTAATAATAAATTAAAAATCTGTATTCATGTATAATAGCTATTCTGGTGAGTGAAGTATGAATGATGCTTGACAATCTAGAGACCAGAGAAACAAAGATTTTAACTTCAAACAACAAATATTTATTAACAGATCATGCTTAAAGTTATAATATTTATAAATCAACAGAATATATACATGATTATTATAAAATATTAATTTATCTCTACAACAATAAGACTAGCTGTAATTTAAATATTAAAATATGGGTTGAAATAAGAATTATAAAATTTAGTGCATAATTTACAATAATGTATTAATTATTTTAAATATAAAATTATATTATTAATATACGATTATCATTTTGTTTATGTCCTTTAAATGTACCTCAAGGTTATGTCCATGAATTGCTAATTTGTGTTTTGTATAGTTCATTCATAAACAGTTATTCATTTAAACAAGAAAATGTTATATATATATATTTACTTATTAATTAGTTTGATTTTAAAGTATTAATTGTCTAATAAATGTAAATATTTAAAATCTTACCTTTTGTTTCAGTCATTGTCCAGTTTAATTTAAACCTTCAATTACGATAATATTTTATTTACAAACATATATAATATATTGATGTATAGTTTGAGTTGTGCATCTCTCTCACCCTATAAAAATCTAAACAAATGGGTTTTTTTTAAAAAAAAATGTTTGCTACACTTGAATAAAAGGGTGAGAAAAATTCACAACCCAACTCTCAGTATACATTTAAAAAAAAATATTTGAAACATAAAATATAATAAAATTTTGGAATTAGTTAAAACAATAGCAAGTTAAATTTTCAAGAGCAGCTTCTGTATTCTTAGTAGATAATATCTTTATTTCCTTCATGTATATTAAGTCATGTTGAACATTCTAAGCATTAACAATTCCCATGACAAAATTGAATTCCTTGGCATTTGATTTTAAAGCCATGCATTTCTATTCCATATCATGATCTTTCCACATTGATTTAAACAATATATACCAATAAATATGATCCTCCATCACACGTCAATGACACCAAGAGGATAGAAAAATCCCCCAACACTTAATTAGCAAAAGTGCATTGTTAGATATTATTTACACATATATAAATTATTAAATATGAATCCTTTTTCAAGGCTTACATTATAATATAAGGTGAACACTATTTCTATGCAGTTTTATTTATATATGTATGAGACGCATGATAAAGATTTTACTTTAAAAGTAATGTTACTAAAGTTCTATTTCATCATTAGTTGATTTTATTTTATCCAAGAAACATTTGATAGCAATTATATTTTTTTAACAATGATAAATAACTATGATGCTCTTAGCATTTATTTGAACGAACAAAAGTTCATCAATTAAATAATGTTTTTTTTTTCCTTTTTAAAACATTTTACACTTATCAATAATAAAATTCCAAATATTAAATAGTTTATTTTTAATAAAGAAAGGAAATCATAATAACTAATATAATAATTAAAATATTCTTTACAACTTTACTTTCATACACTTCATTTGAACAAGAAAAACCAACAACAACTCAAAAAAAAAATCTGTTGCTTAGATATTTTTCCATGTTCCCAAAATCAACAAAGGTTTGCTCTTTTTTTCTCTTTGAAACAAAAGAAACGTGGTTACTAGAATTTAATGTCAAATATTTTTTTTTCTATTTTGTCACGTCATGATTTAAAATCTACATTCATGCATATATATGTGTATATGTATATATTTTATTTTACATTTAATAAAAAAAATAAATGTGTTCATTCCTTCATGAATGTATGGTTATGTTTGTGTGTATATTTATGTGTATATGTCTCCAAATATCTAAAAAAAAATAGGTTTTAAAAGTTGGCTGCCTATTTAATCTTTATACATTTTTATCCTAAAACATCAGTTACTTATTATTATTTTTTTATAAGGATTGGGCATCACCTTACAATATATATATATATATATATATATATATATATATATAGATACTGGATTGATATACATATATATATATATATATATATATATATATATATAGACTGATACATCCATATATATATATATATAGAACTGGATTGACATCCAATTCAAAGGTTTTACTGCCAAAATTAAAAACTTTTAATTTTGTTAACTTTCTAAAGTTTTTTTTTTTTTAAAAAAATATTTTACTTATTAAAAAAGAGTATGTGTATTAAAACATCTACTCATTTATAGATCTTTTAATGTTTATAAAATTGTTTTAAAATAGTTTTCTTATACTGCTTGTTTTTAATTTAAATCAATTTGATTAAAAATCAGGCAAGCTTGCTAATTACATTCCTGTAGCTTTTATATTATTTTAATTAATTCATTCCAAAAGTGGAGATTTAATTGTGTTTTTGTTTTAATAATCGCTGGGTAGAATTCTTAGATTAGAATGAGCTGGAGATTAAAATTTTCCCTGCCTTAGGTAAATAATTCAACAACAAGGAAAGTGTTTTGCGGGAAATGTAGGAGGTATAAATAGCGCTGCTACTTTGGAGAGTTAGTTATTAATTATTCTTAACTACACAAACTGTTCCTAAAGTGAAACTTCAATTCTTTATGAAAAAGTGTTGACAGCTGTTTGGACATTTAAATTCTTCAAGGAAATTCGCTGTTGACAAATACTGTACATGTTAGCACCACAAGAATGGCTTGCTAACTTAACAAAGGACAGATACCTAACTTCCAAATCTGCTCCAGTAATGCCTTAAATGTCTAGAAAAAGCTGGAACCTGTTTCCCTCTACCATGCCACTGGCTAAGGACCTAAAAATGGTCTAAAAGAAAAGTGTGCACTCTATGTGAACTGTGTTTTACCAAAAGGTAACTATTTGCTTTTATTCTTCCCAGTGTAAAATTATTTTTCATTAAACCTCTGCTCAATCTAATTATAAATATGAATTTCATAAGAAATATTTAGCCTCCTATATAATATTTGCTGTGTTTCCTGGTATTTTTTAGTGTGTCTTGGAATCTTAGTTTTAAGATTCCAAGTTTGCTTTCAATTTTTGTTTATTGGAGAGTGACGAGTGAGTTTTTCTATTTTTATGCCTAACTTTTACTAAAAGCTGTAGCAGTTGTGTATATTTTAAATGCTTACCTATAATTATTTTATTATTCAATAATTAATTTTAAACACTGTGTTTGCGCTTTTGCAAACCTCCAAAAATGTTTTGGCTGGCGACTTTATAGTCTAATTTTCCACAGTTGGGGATTTTGTTTCTTATACCTCTGAAAGCAGAAATTAGAATTGTTTTTCATTGTAATTTTATAAGTCATCAGCAGGAAGATATTTTTTTTAAACTTACAGGTGAGAAAGACTCGTTCTGCTAAAGTATTTAAAACTTTTAATATTTTTGTACTCATGTTCACTCTCCGATAGATTTATTTTTGTATTTATTATGTGTGCTTTAAATTTATCAGAATGTGTACTCAGAATTTTTTTGTAAGTTTATTTTCCTTGAAATGCTTGGGCAGACGTAATGTTTTTCTAAGTATTTGCTCATCTCCTATTGAGACTTTTAATTATTATTTTTAGAGTAATTTTCGCCAATCGTTTGGCTGGGATTTGCAGGTTTTAATTGTTTTCCTTTCATTTTCAATTATATTTTTCAGTTGTTCTTGAGGTACATCAATCACCTTTATTTTAAAGATAATAATAGGTGCAGATTCTACCCACATATGACATTTGTGGGCCTGACACATTTTTTGGACCTCGAAAAGCTCATTGGCGCTGGTTTCATTGATTTGTTTCAAGAACGTATTGTTTAAATATCTGAATGGGAAAATAAATGTTTGGGTGAATCATCTGCTGAATGTAATTTGCTTCTTTCCTTTATAATTTGTTATTGGAAAATCAGTCGGTTTGCCAGAGGTTTGCATTTAGTCTTTCTGGTACATGCCTGAGCTAACCCTATTTCTTGTGTCGTAAACTTATACTTCACCATTTATTTTGTTTTAAATAAAATTTTGTTAAATATGTTTAAACTTAATTTGTCTGACATTTGTCTTGGTACTTTTATTTCTCAATTGTCTAAACAATATTTAAGATATCTTGTTTGCATAAGTTTATTCGGTGCAAACCATCATCATCATCTATTCTGATAACAGTAAATAAATTTTCCAGACACATAGTGGTCTGGTGGCGCCCTCTGTATCAGAGTGGATTGAGAGTCCGGTATAATATATATATATATTATAAATCGATGTCTGTATTTCTTCAAAATAATATACGCAAATTTATAAATAAATATTTAAAAATACAGTATTTAAAAGCTAATAAAAATTTATGTATAACCGTCACTTAGGGGCGCTTTCAACTATCTTGTAGCTTTTTCAACTATCATGTTTAAAATGTCAGCTTTCCCATAATTCTATGATGTCAACTTTCCCATAATTCTGTGATCTTAATGTTTGCTGCTTGCCTATTAACCAAATTTTGCTTGTATTTACATATCAACATTGCCTCTTTAATTTTCCTTTTATTATTATTTCTTTCAGTTTCCAATATTTTTACATTGTTATAATTAAAATTGAAACCATATATATATGATTTATTATGGTCATAAAAGACAGAAGCTGATAAATTATCATTATTTTTAAAATTTTGTTTTATATTTTGAACCCTTTTAAATAACAATAAGTGTTCCTTTGTTCTTTTTTCCAATGTGCACCTCGATTCACCTATATATCCATGGCCACACCAACATGTCCATTTGTAAATGATACAATTTTTATTTGTAAATAAAGTTGTATCATTTGCATTGTTTATTAATTTATTTAATGTAGGTGATGTATAAAATTCAATATCACATATCTTTTATAAATTTTCTTAATGAAAATTGCCTGTTGATTTGAAATATATGGTATTGATTTACACAATTTTTTATCAGAAGAATTAACACTATAATTATTTTTATATTTATAACTAAAATTTTTAATAGTATAATAAACATAATCGTAATTGTATCCAACATTTAACAATTCATTATAATAAGTTTCAATATTTTTAGTTTTATCTGATGCATATTTACAAAGGTTATCATTTCTAAATAAAAAGGATTTCAAACCTGCCATTTTATGTGACATTGGTACTTTTGATTCATATTGAATATATCCACTTTTTGCTATTGGTTTAAGAGTCATATAGTAATCCAGTTTATCTTTGTTTCTGGTTATCTTGAGATCTAAAAATTGTATACTCATTAAATTTTCATCTGTTTTAATCCACTTTAAGCCCTTTATATTATTTAATTCCTTGAACAAATCATTAATAGCATTTGGCTTTCCACAAACAAAAACATCATTGACATATCAATTGTATAAAATAATATCTTTCTGGTAATGATCCTTTTTTAAAATATTTTCTTCATATGTAGATAAAACAAAATTACATATCTGGGCAACTGTAGGAAGTCCCATCGGCCACCCATGATTCATTTTATAAAATTCATGCTTAAAATTGCATAAATGTTTCTATCAATAAAGTTTAATGTTTCAATAATAAAATTTACTATTTTAACGTAAGCATTTTTAATTTCAATGCATTCTTAATTATTTCAATAGAAGTCATTCTGTCAATTGATCCATAGATTTCACTGATATCAAAGGTACAAATTACATCATAATTATCAATAACAATGTTATTAATTTTACCAACTAAATCAAATGAACGTATTGTATACATAGCAAAACCAAGAATTTCTTGTAACATTTTCTCAATTAATTTACATGTTTCATAATAGAAAGCACCCCGAAATCAATCATTAAACGTAATGGTTCTTTTTCTTTATGCAATTTTATATTTGAAAATATTCTAGGACATACTGCAGCCAAGGGATAAATTCTATAATAAGTACTATTATCAATTACATTATTTTTGGCTTTTTTTAAATGATTTTCACATATTGAACATGTAAACTTTCTATATTTACCTTGTTAACCTTTATAAAATTAAGAATACTCATTTGAGTAATGACTTTATTTTCATAATCCGATTTTAGTAACAAGCACAAACGTAAGCCTTTATCCTCTTTTATACAAAGAAGATTATTTTCAGATGTAAATTTTCTAAATTTAGAAATTTGTTCGTTCCAATTATTATTTATTGCAAATCCAAAATTATTTTCTTTTACTTTTTTAACTAAGTCGTTGCAAACTTTTGAATCACATTTAATTACTCCCAATGAACATTCAACAGCAGACTGCAACTCCAAATCACGATTTTTCCATTGGCCACCAACATATTTTGCACCTAGATTTAAAATATATTTTTCTTGAAAATCGAGAGTCAAGCCAGCCAAATTAACAAAGTTATTATCTTGAATCATATTTTTAAATTCTTTCTTAAACAAAAAGTTAATTTTCTTATTAAATTTATTACATAGTCTATTAGAATAATGATCAAAAAAAACTTGAGAACTACTCTTAAAATTGTACCAATCATTTTGATTATTCTAATCAATCAAGTAATTCAAACTTTTTAAATAACGTCTTTTTTTTTCAAAAATTAGACTTTTACACGAACAAATAATATTACATAACACCATTGTTTTTAAACAGCAAATTGTATTAGATGACAACATACAAGACATATTAAATTTTATTTGACAACAATTTGGGAAAACTTTTAACATTTTACAGTTATATAAATATTGCAACCTACATTTTAAAGCAATTATTTTGTAAGTTACCTTCCGCCATTCTTTGATAATCCACATATCATTTCTAGAACTCATTTTCATTGATATATAATATTATGAATTGATGTCTGTATTTTTTCAAAATAATATATGCAAATTTATTAATAAATATTTAAAAATACAGTATTTAAAAGCTTATAAATAATATATGTATAACTGTTACTTAGGAGTGCTTTCAACTAACTTGTAGCTTTTTCAACTATCACATTTAAAATGTCAGCTTTCCCATAATTCTATGATGTCAACTTTCCCATAATTCTGTGATCTTAATGTTTGCTGATTGCCTATTAATTAACCAAATTTTTCTTGTATTTAAATATCAACATTGCCTCTTTAATTTTCCTTTTATTATTATTTTTTTCAGTTTCCAATATTTTTACATTGTTTTTATTAAAATCGAAACTATATATACATGATTTATTATGGTCATAAAAGACAGACGCTGATAAATTATCATTATTTTTAAAATTTTGTTTTGTATTTTGAACCCTTTTAAATAACAAACAGTGTTCCTTTGTTCTTTTTTCCAATGTGCACCTTGATTCACCTATATATCCACGGCCACACCCACATGTCCATTTGTAAATGATACAATTTTTATTTGTAAATAAAGTTTTATCCTTTGCATTGTTTATTAATTTATTTAATGTAGGTGGTGCATAAAATACAATATCACATATTCCTTTATAAATTTTCTTAATGAAACTTGCCTGTTCATTTGAAATATATAGTATTGATAACCACAATTTTTTATCAGAAGAATTAACACTATTATTATTTTTATATTTATAAGTAAAATTTTTAATAGTATAATAAACAGAATCATAATTGTATCCAACGTTTAACAATTCATTCTAATAAGTTTCAATATTTTTAGTTTTATCTGATGCATATTTACAAAGGTTATCATTTCTAAACAAAAATGACTTCAAACCTGCCATTTTATGTGACATTGGTACTTTTGATTCATAAGGAATATATCCTCTTTTTGCTATTGGTTTAAGAGACATATAGTAATCCAGTTTATCCTTGTTTCTGGTTATCTTGAGATCTAAAAATTGTATACTCATTAAATTTTCATCTGTTTTAATACACTTTAAGCCCTTTATATTATTTAATTCCTTGAACAAATCATTAATAGCATTTGGCTTTCCACAAACAAAAACATCGTCAACATATCGATTGTATAAAATAATATCTTTCTGGTAATGATCCTTTTTTTAAAATATTTTCTGCATATGTAGATAAAACAAAATTACATATCTGGGCAACTGTAGGAAAGTCCCATGGGCCACCCATTATTCATTTTGTAAAATTTGTGCTTAAAAATTTCATAAATGTTTCTATCAATAAAGTTTAATGTTTCGATAATAAATTTTATAATTTTAATGTTAACATTTTTTAAATTTCAATGCATTCTTAATTATTAACAACAATAGTTATAAATATATTTACCCCAATCTATAAATATCATTCTAATAATTATATTAATGGGGTAGTTTTAGAATTACTGAACTCTCATTTTGCTTTTCTTATTTTTTGTTTTATGTATATAATTCATGAATTATCTAATATCATTTTATATATACAGTACTGTGAATTATTTTGTTTCTGTTGTGTAAGCCGTCTGCATCCAATGATAGAAGACCATTCTAGTTAATTAAATATTTATTTCATTTTTTATTTGTAAATATATATTATTATATGTAATTAATAAACATATTTAGTTGTTTAATCCAATCTAATCTTTGTTTGATTATCCCCATCATCATTATGCATTTGCTCCACTAGATGTTTGATCATTGCCATCATCATTATGCATATATACTATTAAAAGTTTCATCATCACTATCATTAAGAATTTACACCATTAAAGATTTCATGGTGATCATCATCATCAGTATATATTTCTCTTGTAATTAACTGATCAACATCAATATTTTCTTTTTTATCTATGCTTATATATAGGCATACTTGGTTAATAATTAAGTAGGTCCATCCCTGAAGAGAGCTGACTGCAAGAACTCCTTGAGTTTGACTTCTGTGGTGTAATGGAGTCCAAAAAGGAGATGTAATGAATATGTACTAGTCTAAATTATATTGAAATATTTTAAATAAATTAAAAGATGGCATTCTAAAAGTAGATGTGATTTGGTACTAGGCATTTCATTGTGACATCTTTTTCATCCTACTCGAAGGCCTAGATCTGACAGTAATGAAATGTGCTCTCTTTGTTATATGCCATTTCTGATTCTGTAATATCTGGTGCACCCAAATGGGATGTTGAATGATGGATTTAGGATATGACTTGTTGTAGGTTGCTTGACACATTGTATTCAAATCATCCAACTACTGAGTCATATTCATGTTGTCTTATGGTGTACTCCATATATATATATATATATATATATATATATATATATATATATATATATATATATATATATATATATATATATATATATATATATATATATATATAATTAATTAAATTTACAGCCTATGTTCATCGATGTGCAGCCTTCATTAAGACATGTTCTGCAGTCTGAATAACAAAGCTATCCATATTTTGGTATTATTAGTCATTCAGCAATAATATAAACTCAATTACGTGATCTAGTTTTAACAATAACTGCCATGTTTTTTCATTATAAAATCAGATGCATCTGACACATTCAAACTGTAATATAAATAAGAAAACAGAATTTCATTGCTTATAAATATTTACAAATGATTGTTACATTTAAATTCCTTAATTATAAAAGTTTCAGATATGCTTTTCTTGATATATCAGTTGAATGATAAACTAGTTCTTAGTTTTTGATTATTTTTTGAACAATTTAGTCACAAATAAATGGCTTTGGAAATGGAATTGAAAGATATTTTTAACTTGGCAAAGATTGTATGCTTAGGTAAACCTAATATAGAATTTCATTGTCTATCATGTAAGTGAAACATGCCCAGAAAATGGAATCTAAAGTTGGCCTTTCTCATAGCGGATTTGTTACTTATCATCTTGTATTTTACCATCTGATTAGATTACCATTCCTTGTAAATTATTAAAACAATACTAATAACAAAAATAACACCAATAGTATTCTTTTAGCAGTAGGCAGTAGGTTGTAAAATTTTTAGAGGTAAAAAATTTAAAATAATTACAAAATATTCTAAAAACGTTGCTAGAAGTTAAGGAGCTATCAAAAATCATTAAAGCTAGCTTAATAAAATTATTTTCAAAAAATAATGTTTAATAAAACTGTGTGATTGTTTAAAGATTTTATAAATGGACATCTCATTGTGTTGAATTTTCTGTAACATTTAATGTAATACATGCTATTTTTGAAATTTCTACATATATCAATGTAAAAACTATGTTAAAATGTGCCTTGAACAATTGCACTCATGGCCGATTTTAATGCATCTACTTTTCAAAACTAGATTCCAAGAATTCATTGATAAATAATATTTTTGTATTTTCTAGATATCATTATTGTTTCAATATCATTAAAAAATCGGTTTTTTTCAATCATGGAGACTTTAATTCACATGTACGAAAAAACTAGTATACATTTGGCTTTAACTTAATTATTGGAAATAATGTAATTGATACAGTAAAATTAAAGGATTGTTAAATATTGAATTTTGTCACTAGATATAGATTTATTTAGAAAGAAAAATCACAAAAACCAGCACATAGATGTGTTTATTTACTATCAAATGAACGAAAATTAACAGATTGCATTGTAGTTAAAAGTTAAAATAAAGAGATGACATAACAAAAGCATTTATAAGCATGCAGATTGTTCTACAAATCTTAGATTACTAAGCTTAATATTAAAATGACATTTGTATTAAAATAGATATTACTTCAATTAAGTCTGCTTCTGGTTGCCATCTTAGCCAGTCCTCTGCTAAGTTTCTCACCCTGGAAAAGGCGTTGTCACAGGCCATACTGAGTTATTTGAAGGAAGTGGTTACTAAAATTCATAAGTTTAAATACTCTTATTTCAGAGTCATTTTCTATCAAAAAAAGCTAAGAATTAGTATGAAATGTCAAATTATAATCCAGGCAAGACGTTATACAAATGCCTGCCTATGGTAAAAATAGAACAAATCCAGTTAAAAATATGTAATTAATCAAAAATCAACCTCAAATGTAGATGATAAGTCTAAAGTAATAGTAACAAAGAATAATAATAGTAAACAACCAGTTAAGAAGAATGGAGTGAACAGCAAACTTTTAGAAATGCCAGAGAAATTGGAAAAACTCAGATGGTATTAAAAAAAGTAAAGGAAAACGTGATTTAGAAAGTTACGGTTTTCAAACAAAGTGCGATAAAGAAATACAGAATTCTAAACACAATGATGGGACAAATATGATAGATAACGACAAAACTAACAATGCAAAAAAAGAATTATGTGAAAATATTCAGAAAGAAAAAAGTTATGCTAAAAAAACGGCATCATTCATAAATAACATAAAATTGGTGTCTTTTCCGGAAGTAGTCAGTAGTGGTGAAAGTTTGGAAAAATGTCACAAGATATAAATACAATACAAGTTTTTAAATGTGATATTATAGAACACGATGACAGCTACAATTCAAGACCAATAGTGACTTCCTCCTATGCAGGAAAACAAAGTTACGACCATAAAATGAGTGCAGAGGTGGCGCTTCTTAAAAATAAACAACCAGCAAAATCAACTTTTAATCGTAAAGATATATATTTAGAAGCTGAAAATGAATGTATAAGTAATACAGATAACTACAAACACAGGAGAAGCTTACTGGAGTGGGGGGATCATTCCAGCATGTGGAGCTAGTGGAAGTTTTTAAAACAGTAATAGGAACCAAAATAATACCCTCAGGCAACTAAAAATGCATGAAAAGACCCATGGAAAATTCATTAATAAGGACTTGGATCAAGGGGCCAGATGTAAAATTCCTATTTATATAAATGGTAAATCAAGAATTCTTATTTTGATAGCCAATTTACTACACTAAATGAAAGTAATTATAAAGCCAAATATAATGGTTTGACTATAGGAAGAAAAAAAAGAGATAGTCAAAGATCAACAATAAATCATATATCAAAAGACAACTTTCCATCTTTGACAGCTGATACAAAAGTTAACTTCCTTAAGCAAACTAGTCAAAATTTGGGACAGTAAAATTCAAAACCAAAATAATACAGTGCCCATGTCACTTGCTGAAACCATAAAGATGAATATAAACAATCATAATAATAATGATTTTCATTTGCAAAATGGTTTTCAGGGAAGAGAGGAAACAGATAGCCACATAAGATCCTTTCTGTTGATGCACTTGGATGAAGACAATAACATGGATGAGGTGATGTCAGAGATTGATGACCTTGATGAGGAATTTAAAAATAACCTTTCTATATATTCTAAAATCTCTGATAAATATAATCAGGCTATTCCAGAAGTCCTGATGAGAGCATTTGAGGCATATAAACATGACAGTACATTGATCATGATGACCACAGACAATCATTGAAATCTATTTACATTTCCTGTACAAGAACTATATACTCTAATTAAACAACAGAGACTCGAACAAACAATATATAAAATTATATTTCATGTGAACAATAGATATCTAATTCTGCAATTTAAGAATTCTTTCACAAAAAAAGCATTTAAAAATAAATTCAAGACTATAGCAAATAAACTTTTGATCTACATAGATTTAAATAGATCTGCATGTGTCAATGGTTTGATTCAAAATTGTGGTGTGAATTTTGGTCCTGCAGACTTGCAAAAAAATATAAGCCCTTTTGGAAGAATTCTAAGTTTACAATTCCAATTGGTCAAATTTCAGGGTACACACTACTTAACAAATGTGGCCAATTTTAAATTAATATTAAAGAATGAAATATCTCCTTTGCTAATTCCCTCTTCGATTGAGTACCAAGAGGCTTCATTAATCCTCTTGCTGAAAGGTGTAGCCCCACAGTATTTTTCTTGCAAGCATAGAGAGCATCTAAGGAGGGAATGCCAACCAGATGTTATAATAACCTAGGTTCATGGACTAGTGTAGATACAAGAGAACAGAAAAGAAATAAACTTAAAACAATGAATAAGGAAGAGATATTGAATGGGACTCAGAACTGGGAACAAGTTGTTTCATCACAATCTGATACTCTCAAAAAACAGAGCCTAGTCCATGGTATGTAGAGACCTCAAGACAAGAGAAAAAAGAAACACAAAATGAAAGAAGAATGTGGCATAGAAGAATAGAATGAGAAAAAAAGCTTCAGTCTCTCCTAAATCAAGAGTAAATTCGGACTGTGAAAGTGTACACATAGTGAATTTATTGGATTTATCAGATCAAAAAATAGACTCATCACCTCAATTAATTAAAATAATAAGATTAAATTCCTCTCTAAATGAACCACTGATGGAGCCCATTCCAGAAGAATTTATCAATGATGACCTAGAGACCATTGTTGCATGTAATGACCAAGAGAATTTAGAAGTTAAAAATGAAACAATTAAAACTCCTAAAATCAGTGATCACGAAGTAATACCACAGTTGCCAAAACATGCTATGAAGCTAAATGAGCACGATCAAAAGAAGAATGAAACCGATGAAGAGCTGGAAGCCTGCTCTAATTTTCTTAATCCAACTGTGAGATGATTAAAATTGCCTCAATGAATATTAGGGGCTTGAATTCATGGGCAAGGGCCTTTGCTTTGGAGCAATGGTTTCACATTTGTACCCATGATATATTATGTCTTGGGGAGACAAAGATACATAACAAAACTGATCAACACATTATTAATAAAATAAATACCTTTGGGTTTTTTCATTATTTCTATTTGAATATGGCTGCAGGAGGGGTTGCAATTGTAATAAATAAAAACTCCCATATCACTTTTTTAAAATCATCAAAATTGACAATAACTGCTTGATTGCAATTATCAAATTTAAAAATTATACTTTTAACCTAATTAACCTTTATCTTCCTAGAAAACCTGAAATCATACACAAAATCATACAGAATATAAACATAGACTTGAGGACTAATCCCTTTCCCACTTTAATTATTGGGGACTGTAACTTAACATATGATAATTTTTAATATAGATATGGATGATTGATAAATTGGAAATTGATGAGCTGTCAATCACTGTTTCCAGATGGGTCGTTCTCTTTTTATAATAAGAAGATAAAAACATTGATTGATTTGCTATTTGTCTTCCCAGAAATTTTTAAAACACTGAAGGCACAACTGGAACCAATTACATTCTCAGACCACTTTTTAATTAAATGTGATTTCCAGTTCAATAACTCTAATGACTCAGCACAGAAGCTCCCCAGCACTATAAGAATGTTAACTCGAACAAATATCACCATCCAACTAGTATCTGAGAAGTTGATTTGAATAATCTTCTTCCATATATGCATGGATGCAATTTACCAAAATTTTTGGTAAATTGATTACTAAATACACTTCAAAAGACCGGGGCCCTATTCGGTTATTATCTGAATTAGATAAGATTGTGACAAAACTAATGAACTTGCACAGTGAGGCACAGAATGTTGAATCTATCATAGACTTGAAACTTAAATACAAAAGTAAGCAGGAAGAAGTTGCTGAATATCTTTCTATAAAAAGATTGTGACAATTTATCATCAGCACTGTTGGACCAGGGGCTATCTTAGATGGACCCTTGGAGCTGGCAGAAAGGCTAAGACACCCAGAGTGATTGAGATAGATGGCAACCTATATGGAGGGTCTTCCATGTTGTACAGGATATGTGACCATAATGTTAAAAAGTTTAAACCAGGTGGAATCAGGATTAAAAGAAGAGAATTTAATTTAATTAAAAATTCAACCCACAAAATCACAGAAAAAAGATTATCAATAAAATAAAGATGATGCCACACAAAACACATCCTGGCTTGCATGGAAACCCAAAATTCCTCCTGCTTCATTTAAATGCTTTCTCAGAACCAATCATTAAAAGAATGGAAGATCTTTTGGCTGACAGCTGCCAGGAACTTTCAGGGATCAACCCAATTGCCATAGTTCCTCTGGTTAAAAAAACTAGAGGACCCTTGGAACCTGGGGAATATCAGGCCAATATCAATGATCTCTCTACTGGTAAAGACAGTTGAGGCCCTAATCAAAAATGACATGCAATATATTATAATTGATCAGCTGTCTAATTGCCAGTTTGTCAAAAAGGGGAGCTCGACAGCCAATACTGTAAGCTGATTTCGTCTATTGATAGATCACATTCCCATGAAGAAGCCGATTTCATCTATTGATAGATCACATTCCCATGAAGAAGATCTCACAGCCAATCACAGTTCAGCTTGATTTTTAATGCTGCTTTTGATTGTGTTCGAGTTGACACACTTTTGACGATGCTGGAGAGACTCAAAGTACCAGCTGCCTACATCCAGATGATAGAGAACCTGTATTATAGGGAGGTGTTTTTGTCTCTGGATTGAAGGGTGTCCACAGGATTTAAGCCTGTTGTTTCTATTCCTCAGGGCTCTCCTCTGAGTGTGCTCCATTTTGCTGCCTATGTGAATTTCTTCCTGCTAAGCATTGAGACATCTCTTAAAGGGATATCCATGCCTTTGCTAAGAGAGAGGGTCCATCATGTCTCCTATATGGATGATGTGGTGGTTTTTCTTGTTTCGTTGGAGGAGCAAGCTGGACTAGAGGAGCTATTGGACCAATTCAAATGTGAATTTGGTCTAAGAGTCAAGTAGGAGAAATTGGCAATCTGGTCGATTATGACTAGCAAGCAAATTCCCAGCATATTTAAGGCTCGACCTCACAAGTTCATGGGTTTTCATCTAGGACCCCCCCATCTAAAATGAGGAACAAATTGAAAATGATTTAATGACTAAGATAACAAAATTTATTGGATTGTTGGAGATTTATTTGTTTTTTGGGAAAATCACTCTGATGAATGCTGTCATGCTCCCCAAGTGGCCTTCTAATGTCAAAACCCAATGTAGGAAGCTGTGTTGAAGGGGGAAAACTCCTGTCATCAGCCTGCACCTCCTACAGAAACCTATCAGATGAATGGCATAGGACTACACTCAGTCAAAATCATATTAATACAGTGTTTTCATAATGTACTTACTAGAATATTTATAAAAAACCCAGACATGGAAGGGCCAATATTCGCAGAAGAAATAACTCCTACCAATAGGCCACTTCCCAAAAGTGGAAGGTTTTGGTTTCCAAAGCAAATCTCTGTAGAATTTAACCATCTAGAAATGAAGCCAGGAACAATGTTTAATAACAAACTAAACTACTGGATAACATATGATCTTATGAATCTGGAAAAAAACTAAAATTGACAATATTCTTTCAATTGGAATATCGAGGTTCTCTAGGTTGACCAAAACATTTAAAATTGGAACAGAGGTATGTTGATTTTGGGTCCTTGCCTACCGCTGACTTCCTACATAGTAAAAGGAATTATAATCTGGTCCCTATATGCACACTATGTAGGCATAGTAATGAGACAATGGCACATATATTGGAGGAGTGTCAAATTTGGAATAGGATAAGAAACACTTTTAAATCTCTCATTAGAAACAAAGAATCAGCTTGTATAAATTTGACTAAGGCCTTCAAGAGTGGACATTTTGGGGTCATAAGATTGGCAACATTTATAAATTTTTCCATTTGGCCATTGAGAAATAAGACTATCTTCGAAAATGGAGAAGAATATGACATGATGAAAATGTCTTTACACCTACTAAAGAAACAAAACAATTAGACCAAATATTTTCTCAGAATTGGATGTTCAGCCAGACTTGGGCCCTAATAAACTTAAAATCAAGTGTAGTACAAATGACGAAAAGAATACAAAGTTGTAAATCCATAGATACTGAGAAAACTTAATGAACCATTTATATAAAACATTCTAGATAAACTTTATATGGAAGAGATACAAGAACTAGAAAATGTCATTATAATGTTATTCACCAACTTGATAAATAATAGAAAATAGCTTTCATTTGATTTATGGGTCAGTTTTAATCAATGACCCAATAAATATATTAAGACTGCTTACCAGTGCTTAATGGTAACCGATTCACTTACTGTAAATAATCTATGATACATTTCATGTAATTTTCAGTCTTACGTATTCTATGAAAGCCTGCTTTTAAGAAATTTTATCAATGCAATTCCTCTATTGGATTGGCTAACCTCATGATCTCTAACTAAAATGTTTGGCTTTCATATATGATTCATAATGATTAATCTTTCAATATTTAAAATGTTAAATTAATGCACACAGAAATATTGGAAATGCTCTTCACTTGATAAGATAAAATGCTATAGACTAAATAGCCAAATATGGTTGTAATAATTGTCCACATGTTCATAAATTAAACAAACTTATGTGTGTTTAAATTGACTAACTCCATCATATATGTGAGATTTATGATCAGATTAATGTAAATGGGCCATTACTATGATTTCTGGAATGGGAAGTTATATGTTTTCAATTTCTGGTAATAACTAATGTCTTAATGTAATTGATATAAAATTAATTGTCTTTTTGTTTATATATACAAGTGTAACCTCTGATTTTGTTGACTGGTCTCTTTTGAGATTGATATGTAATTGTCCTTCTTTTTGTAAATGATTATTATGGTTTGGGATTAAAATTTCCATTTGAAAGATAGATATTACTTCAATTATATTCACAAAAAACTCATGTTTATCATTTACAAATTTTGTTAATAAACTAATTTTCAACATCTATAGCACATTATGATTGATGACAATTATTGGAATACTATTGTTCCTGGGCTATGGAGTTTTCTTAAGAAGGTATTATGAATGCATGTAAATCTACCTTAGAATTAACTAAAAAATAAAATCGTAACTTGTTTTCTGATATCAATACCATTAATGATTTGATTTAAAAAAAAAAAAAAACTCCAGAAATTTTTACTTCAAATATTAATTAATTAAATGTGATATTTTATAATAAATACAAAACTGTTAAAACAAAACTTTAACTACTGTCAAAATACCTTAAATCTAATTGGTGCATTAAATATATAAAATAATGCTGAAGATAATTACTGCAAACAACATATGGATGTGAGGAATGTTAACAGATTTTTTAATAAATCAACCATAACTAATATTTTGAAGGATATAATGTCTTATAAATAATATATAAAGGTAGTAATGTTATCTACTTATTTATATTTCAGTAAAGATATATAATTTATATGATTCAGTGAAGTCGAGCTAGCTCATTGAAATACTAAAAATGAAATGGTTACAAGTCATCATCGAATATCTGGTGAGGTTTTGAACATTGATTGTAATATGCTACCTTAAAAAATTGGTAAATTTAACAATATATGGACTTCTTTAATTTGCGCTACCTGATCTTATGATAAACACATTGTGGTTTGTAAAAAAAAGAATATAAGCAATATTATCATGACATATTATTAATATTTTTACAAGTAATATACTTTTAGAGATTTTATTGTATAAGGTGCATACAATCATAGATAAACGGTTGACAATAATTATTAAGAATTACTAAAGATATGAATTTTTTGATCAGGTAAATGAAAGCAATGAATTGGGAACAAAAGAGTTATCTATAGATCTTTTTTACTGATTTAGACAAAACATTTGATCCAATTTGTCAAATAGACCTATATAATTGTTTGAAATTAGTAGTTTGTTCACAATGCTCATTCACACTAAACATATTTTATATAATGAATGATACATAGTTTTATTATTTCTCTTACACAATCTGAGATATTTGAAATAAAAACTTGTTCTGAACAATACTATTTCTGTATGAATTTTTTGAAGGAGCCTTATGAAACAAAAATCAATTTGCAATAAAAGTTTTATGGTGGAATGTTCATATTGATCTGCTTAAAAACGAAAATAAGTATTTGACTTTTTTCAATTAAACATTTATAGTTTGAAAAACAGGCAGAAATTACTATTCACACTGCAAGCTAGAGTAATCAATGGATGCCAAAAGATCTGTGCATAAAATTCCCATGTAGTGCCTAATCATCCAATATCCCCAGAATAGTTTCTGGCTTCTGGCCTTCGTCAGTGAGGAGACTTGGATCTGAGAGCACTGTACCTAGATCTTAAGATCTAATGCAACCCTCCAGAAGCCACCTTTTATCTCTACTTAATATACAAAACCATGTCTTAAATTGAAAACACATTAATATTTTAGATAGGGTATTTATGCACAAACCTTCTGGCATCCACAGATTACTCTAGCTTGTAGTGTGGCAATACATATAGTAAGTTTTTGCCTGTTTTAATAACAGTTATAAGCAAGCATAAAAATGGTGGTTATGTGATGTTTATTGGCATTTGTAGTTTAGTGATTTACTATTTTCACTTGAAGAAATGTCTACTGAATGTGCTTAAAGTTTTGATTGCAGAACGTAAATAGCTTGTTTTGATTCTTAATATTCAAAAAACACCAGATCTTTATCAGCAAATGATAAAAAAACATTACAATAACCAATCCAAGCTCCTGCAAAGACTAAAGTTTTAATCAGAAAAAGAATAGTTGGAGCTGAGAAAAGTGCCCTATTAAGTTGGTAAGCGACTTTTCACTAAAGTGATGAAAGAGGATAAAAACCCAAAATCTGCTAACAGCAAGAATAAAAAACTTTCTGATGATATTTTTAATATGGCTGATAGAAGTTTAAATAATAGTAATGGCAAATAGACAATAATTCTACAGTAGCTGAAAAACGTTTCCACCAAGTCAGATATCTACCTAAATCACATTTCTTTAACTCAAATGATAATTATTACAACAATTCTGATTCACAACGTCTCAAATTCCATGAAAAAAAAAAAAAAACTGATCAGAGAAAACCTAGGCAATCGTTAAAAATCAATAATGTTTGTATAGAAGACAATATTACTATTTCTAAAATTATTAAAAACGAGACAAAAACACCTAAATTAATGGTTTCTGAAACCTTGACCAAATCTGATAATTATCATAACAACTGTCCCAATATACTTAAAAATAATAGTAACATGAGGGCAATACAAGCGATAACAATGTTATGAAAAAAAGATGAAAGATCACTTTCTAATGAATTTGTAGACTCTAAACACAATAAACCCAAAGAAAGTGTTTTTTCACACCAAGAACAAAGTGAAAATATGTCAGTAAGTTATAACAGTAGCGATAAATGTAAAACCTATGACAATGTCCTTTAAAAGAAAAGTGATAAGTTAAAGGAAAATGGAAACACAATAAATAAGACACACAATTTTATGCTGAATGGAAATTGATAATATATCACAACAAACAGAAGCTCACATTGAAACAAATATAATACAACTCACTAAAAAAGATTACCAAAAAATGTATAAACAATTTAACAACTCAATCCCTGATCTCTTGCTAAATTCTTTTACAAACAATATTAATGACAAAACTCTGATTTTGACCATAACAAATTGTAATGGAGAATTATTTAAAATCTTTATAGAGAAATTTTACAGCATGATCTTTGAAAATGATATTTGGATTGGTATTAATAAGATCTTTTACCATACAAATGATAGATACATAATTACTGAATTTACTTCAAAATCTACTAGAAATCGTTTCAGAAATAACATTAGACACTTCGATGGACAGATCATATGCACAATTGATATAAATAGAGCAATCATCCTCAATGGAACCATTAATAACTCTTTGATGAATTTTGAACAAGCAGCTTGAATAACATGCTTCGGAAATATGGGAAAACAACCAGACTAATATACAGATATAATCATCAAACTAATGGCTGCATCCTGACCAACACTTGTACTTTCACTTTTAAATTGGAAAAAAGAGATCCCATTGACATACTGATGGTGGTCTACTGCAGAGGTTTGCTGATGGTTCTAACATTCCATGGAGTTCCACCACAATGTTTTTTTGCTTAGAATGAAACAATTTCATTAAAGACTGCAAATCTTACATGTGTAATGTGTGTCACTTGAGACAGAATATGATTCACAAATGCAATAAAACATACGAAAGCCAACACTGTACTCTAAAATATTTGTTGGTGATAATTCTAATGACTTGATGTAATTAGACACAAATCATGTGAAGAAGTCATTCAACCTCATCTAACACTGACAACTTTAAAAAAAATCCCCGTTCACACTCCCATATATAATGTGTTGGGTCACAACCCTATAAATAAGACAATCAGCTCAAATACCATTGAGCTACCACACCTCACCAGTAGGTAAGCTCAAGACCAACATCATAATCTGACTGAGAATGAGATAAATGGACCCAGGTTGGTCACTCATGAGAGTGAATCACACTCTGATATTACAGTCATTGGTGGCCAAAATGAACAGGCCCATAAAGGCTCTATCCCTATAAGAATAAAACAAAATAGAAATATGTCATCAAAGGATAACAAGAAAAAAATGAATTCAAGGCAGCAAATCAGATCCCGCTCAGATGAGGATATTTCATCAAATTCAAATGACAATTCCAAAAAACTAAATAAACAATACCATCAAGATATTGCAATAAATCAATGACAGGATAAAAATAATAAGAAATCCACCATCCAATCCCCTATTAAGATTTCATCCATCAACTATAGGAACAAAGCATGCTTCAAAATGACAGTAACAGTAAATATAAAGTATTACTAACCTCTTTCATAGACCTTAGTGACAATGAAGTCTCCCAATCAGACTGGGCTTCTCCTAATATGTACAATCAGTCTGAAAAACGAACATGCACTCGACTAAGTTTTGGAACAAAGTAGTCCAGTGGGAAATAGACAAAATAATGGAATAGCAGTTATCAGCTAATGAGTAATGGTGAGGTAAATCAGGGACAAATCACCTCACACAAATTATATGAAGTGAAATTTTTATGCAGTTAATGTTAGAGGGCTGAACTCAATTGACAGGCATTTGCTATTCAAATTAGGTTGGCCAAATGCCAGCCAAATGTGTTATGCATGGCAGAAACCAAAACACATTTAAATTTATGTTCTAAAATCAATAAGATTCTCCAAAATATAGGATTTTTCAAATACTCCATTTCAATGACAAGAAAAGTAGCTATTTTAATCTATTATAAGAATGACCCCCCCCCCAGTAGCTATTTTAATCAATTACAAGAAAAACCCTTACTTGCTTTAAAATTATGCACTTAGACTCAAATTGCCTAATTACTAACATAAGATATAACCACTTTCAAATCAATCTAATCTACCTTTACATTAAAAATAACCACAATCTAACCATGAAAGTAACCACTGACATCAATTCAGTCATGGCCCCCAACCCATTTCCAATCATACTAATGGGTGGCTTCAATGTGACATTTGATACCAATATATTAATCTCTATAATCATATACTAATGAGTGGAGAGGGCTTCATCCCCATAGATGCATTCTCATTCTATACTAAAAATGTCAGATCAACTCTCTGGGTATTCATTTCAAAATTGATGCAAAACTCCAACTGGTGATATTTCCAAGCTTGGTGAATAACTCAATTAATTTACTAGTTTTCGTTTTGAAGTGATTCTGGTCAAGTTAACTTGTACTCAATCTATATTAGTGCATATGTAATCAATGAATACAAAAAAAAATACATAAACGAATGACTTCATTAGTAGGAAGTTCATACTTAGATTGAGTTTTGGAAGTGCCAGAACGGAATTCAACCATCTTATATTTCAGAGATATCGATGCTCTATATCTTGTGGAAAAAACGCTTACTTCTCTAAAGCTCCTCAGCAACTAATTTAGTTTTGCCTTGTTTAACTCCTGTAATGAATATATGATCTGTTCCTAATCATACCTTTAATTACTTTAAAATATACATTATTCAATGTTTTGTGAATTAAATAGATCAATAAGTTTGCCTTGAAAAGAAGGTTAATATTGTTGGTTATTAATGGTATTGTTATGACTGATTTTAATGATTACACATCAGAGGTCAGGAACCTAGAGCATGCTTACCAAGTATGACACGCAATATAAATATCAAGTGACACTGAGATTGAATTGAACTGATAATAAAAATATATTTTCATTATAGCGCAAGCATTTGTGCCATCACCTGTATTTTGCATAAACAACTCATAAGAAAATTGAAACGATTCAGATTAATTAATTAATTATTTTGTACAATTAATTACACTCTAATCTCTGCTATTTCAGTAAAGGGTAAGAGCTAAGTGGGATGGGAATATATTTTTCCCCAAAGAAAATTAATTTTGTCTGCAATTTTTTTTTGGTGGTCAATTAACCATTGATATTTTTGTACATAACTGCATGTTTAAATAAAATTTATATTCAGGCAGAATATTATATCGATTAATTAAGTTAAAAACCTTCTATTCGTAATTATAAAATAATACATTTTACATTTTCTGCTTTAATTGAAAGAAAAAAAAACTGTCTAGTTAGTGAAAGTCTGTTTAATGATCGAATGTTGCAACCTGATACTACCGTTTGGACCTCAAAGAAGTTTAAAATCATTGTTTTTTAATATTTATTGTATAATTAAAACAATTTGTTTCATAGAAAAAAATCCCAAATATCCATAGTTTTAAAGCAATAAGCAATTGATGAAAAATTTTCAATTTCAAGTTCATTTTTATATCACAAAAATGAGTTTCTTTGAAACATTTTTGGTGAATGCTATAAAAATACTTGTTTTAGTTGTTAGACTTCATTTATCAGGTTTTAAAATTAATCTATGGAAAGTTAAAAGTGTTTTGCTTAATACATTGATCTACAATTTTGTTAACATTACACAATTTTTAAATACCAATAGGATGACTTTTGTCCATGACAAAGTAAATTTTATGCATGACTTTCACATGCAATATAATTTATCAAAACATACCTTTCACATGTGGAATGTGCTCCCATGTATTTTAAAATATTTAATGACCCATAATATATGTTCCACTGATAATGCTCTTCAAAAGTATATAATAAATAATTTTGAAAACTATTATAATTGGACCAATTTTTATATTCTGTATAATAAGATTTTTAGAATCTTTGTCTGTACATGGAATGACATTATATATATATATATATATATATATATATATATATATATATATATATATATATATATATATATATATATATATATATATTACAACATAATTCTATCTGATTCCATGTGGTAGATTGAAGGCAAATTTGATATACAAAAATCAAACTACTGATGATAACAATATATTCTATTAGTAATTACTACAGAACAAGGTTATTTTTTACAGAAAAAGGGTTTCATTTTTAGATGCAACTAATGATCATAAATGCTTTGTTAAGAGAGAGAAATTGATTATTTTGTTTTTATTCATACCTTATCCAATGAAATTAACTTTAAAATAAAAATATTTTTTATGAAATTTATCCTAACTACATTCATTTTTATTACATCTTTCATGGTACTGAATTTGGGCTTTATGTAGAATAAAAAATATACATTAGCACTCACAGAGAAAACACTTACAGAGAAGTAGAGTTTGTGTGCATAATGATTTAATTGTTATAGATTTATCTACAGCAAAATTTCTTTACTTAGTTTTTAAAAAATCAATTACTAATTATTTATAATGAAAAGAAATGTTATAAAATTACTTTTAAATATGTTCTATGTGATAACTTTTCAATTTTTTTTTCTTAGTTGTAAGAACTTTTTTTTAAAAAAAAAAAAAAAATCACAATGCGGGAAATTCTTATTGAAATTGACTATTTGAAAGGTAGGGTTCTCCTATATAAATTAAGTACTGATCTGGAACCCCATAGTGGAAAACAGCATTTACATCTTTATTCCAGTTACATAAATAATTTAACCATTATTATTATAGTCATGAAACAATTCACTGATAATTTTCAAGAGTATAAAGAATAATAATGACAAAAAAACTGTCAATTTTAAGACTAACATGACTGCAATTTATCTTCCCAAGAAAGGAAGTTTAATAGAATAAATGAATGACTATTCAGTTTTGGGAGACCAAATCAGAAGATAGCATAGCATTGAAGGTGTCGTAAAGTCTAATTTAACTATTCTTTGAATTCATCAGTATACTAATGAAAAACGAACTGTGTTAAAATTTGGTTTGCACAATGATACAATATTCTTATTATCAGTACTTATACTTCAATATTATATGTAAAAGATGTAAATAAAATGACTAATATTTTTTATGGATGTCATTATATAGCAATAATATTAAACAATCAAATATTTCTTCTAATATTGGTATAATAACTGATATTTGTCAAAAGTTATTGAGAATAATTTTATTGAAGCAATAAGTTTAAATTGTCTAATGTTATTGTTAGTAAATTTTGGCACAAAACATATATTGACTATCATAATAATTTTATTTACGTAAATAAAATTGTAACAAATGTGGATGTTCTTTGTAAAAAGCAATATAATTTATAAAATTTCATTTTTATTTGGGATCATAATACTAGAAAAAATATATTATGAGAGTATATAAAATGCATATTATTGGACAAGTAATAGACTAGACATCATCAAGATTAAAACAACATTTGAATTAAAAATGGATCATTTTCATTAGCTTCCAAAAGAAAATCAATTTCTAGTTATTTTATAAATTTTTATTATAAATAATTAATTTTAATAGTTATCAAACATAGTCAAGTAATGTTTCAGGATTTTCGTATTACTGATGTGTGGAATATTCTCAAGAAATGTAGTTTTGATATCTGTTCTTTGGTTTACTAAAAATAATAATCATATTTTTACTGACAATGATATTGTTATTAATGTTATGTTTAAAATGAAGCACATAGTAATTTATTCCTAGCACAATATTAAATTAAATATGATGATTACAATAAGTATATATATCTGCAATTTAATGATTGACAATATTTCAAAATGAATTGTGAATTGTGTGTGCCAAAAAGATGCAGATATTCACTCATCATGGTTATGTTAGTTTTATATCCTTCTTTTTGATAAACTAAAGTCAACATATGAACTTAAAAACCAGAATCAACATTTAATTAAATGCAGAAATTAACTTCCTCATATAACAATAATGACATTTTGAATAGGTGAAAGGAGTATTTTGGTTATGATTCAATAATAATAATAATAATAATAATAATAATAATAATAATAATAATAATAATAATAAAAAAATACTGCTACAAAAACTGAGATAATGGCTGTTAATAATATATCTTGACTTGTACAATGATATCCCTCTTAGAGAATTGTTATAAATAATTATGAATGCGAACACAATGAATATTATAGCTTAAAGAGGAATGTAATTAATGAATAATGTTTAGTCAATTATTTCACAAAATACAGGAAAACAAAAAACAGAAAATAATAGAATTATCTAAATATTATCACAAAAAAAAAAAAAAAACAAATATGTCAACAAAAAGGAAAAGTAATAAATGATATTCCAGATTACACAAATGTTTCTTATGTTTAAGATAGAACAATATGCTTTAAATCTCGGATAGTATCAAGCTGAATAAAAAATACTATATATTCAACTCTCCATGAGAATCAGTAAAATACCATTATTATAAAGAAATCACTAAATATTAAGATGCCACATTTTAATTTATGTTCGGTGAATACTAAATTTAATATCAAAAACACATTTCATCAACTAAGTATTGTATATATTAATAAAAATATTATTTACTATTTGGCAATTACGGCAGCATATTTATATAATATTTTATATCCGTTATAGTTAATTATATTAATTATATCTATATTATAGTTTGAGTTGCCATAAAGATATCATAGTATGAACCAAAACAATATTGATTATATAAAATTTAAAATACTTTTTAATCATTTCTAATGGTATTAATTTTATATTCATTTATCAATTTTAAATGTTTACAGAAAAACAACACTCATTATAAAATTAAAATTGAAATGATATTCCAAATCTCTTACACTCACTATTCAAATATGAACAGTCTATTTCACATTTTGTATAGAACCCACATATTTTAAAACAATATGTCATATTGTTTTTTTAAATATAAAGTAAATAAAAAATATTTGATAGCGCAGTATTATATTTAATTTGGTGCCATAGTGACTACATGATTCGCGCAAGAAGCATGTGAGGCGAATATATATATATATGCTCTATCATTTCAATAATATTATTGTTTGTTTATTAAAAATATTTTGAGATATGGCAGTTTTTAATGCAATTTAAAACAATTCACGTTATATATATACACACTAATATAAAATCGCAATTCCTTGCAGAAACTTCTGGCAACTTTACAATTTATTTCTTATTACTGTAAATTGTTTACAAAAATTGCATATAATTGTTGCATGCTTTAAAGTTAAAAGTTGAAATTAATCTTTTTTTTAATTCAATATATATAAAACATTAAATTATTTTAAAATAACAGGTCTCTTTTTTAAAAAAAATCTTAATCAAGCTAATGACATATCATGTAACCATCAATTCTTCTTGAATTCAATAGATTTTCAAAATGTGAAAATAAAGTTAAAGATAAGAAATAATTTATTATCTTATTCTATACAAGAGAAAGTAGAATGTTCAGTCACAGACTAATTTCTCCCTTTATTCACTCCTTCAAAATAACATTCAATAGTAAATAAAAAATAAAAAATAGGTAAATGCTAATATATTGATGAAATATTATTTTCTTACTTAACATGTTATTTTTTATTTAATTAGGTACTATTGTATAATGTCAAATGTTCTCACTATAGACAGATTTTGATATTCTATTTCAAAATTATCTACTAAAAATGAATGTAATAGATAATTATAGTGATATAATTTGTAGACAATTGCATTTGATTGTAATAGATAATTATAGTGATATAATTTGTAAACAATTGCATTTCAGTATAAAATATTAATATAGAATTTAATGCTTACTAAAACATAATTGAGTAAAGTTTGATAGATATAATGAACAGCATAACTATTGTAATGATTTATCAGAGGTAAAAAATTGTAGTGGTAAATTAATATACCCTAACCTATATATATATATATATATATATATATATATATATATATATATATATATATATATATATATATATATATATATATATATATATAATAAAAAAAAATTAAAGAAAGGTCAATTTATTGCATTCTTGTTTCTTGGTATACAGTTAGAATATTATTCATCACCATACTAGAAAAAATAATTATTTGCTCCCTTAATTACACATATATTAAATCCTAATAATTTCATGTTTTCCTGAAGGTTTGTGATGATGGTGTTTTAGCTGTATATTGATATTGGACTATTTCCATCATCTAATATGTGTGTTGAATGTCTTTAGAAAAGTTTAATTTTAGTTAAATATTCCAAAGGCATTCAACTGTTAGTAATATCACAGCAAACATATTAGTACATGCACCAACTGTTAGTAATATCATAGCAAACAGGTTAGTGTATGCAACAACTGTTAGTAATATTAAACAGGTTACTATATGCACAACGTTTCAAGAGGTATTTTTCTCCCCTCTTCTTTAGGGGTTTTGGCCTGACCAGTGACAGTAGTAGCAGGGGATTCAAAACTGGGTACTTAAGATTTTTGATTATTAAATTTTACAGTAATGCTCTAAACAACTGAGACATCCTGCCCAGGATGGCTCTGTTGGTTAGAGCATTACCTTAATATAGAATAATCAAGAATCTATTGCTTTTTTGCACATATATGTAAGTCCTTATGCACATATAACAATTAATTTAATTATACCATTTTAATTTTGAATTTGTAATTGCATATGCACCATATGCATACAGATATTAATATATTAGTGTGCCTACATATATACACATACATGTAAATATACATTATTGATAAAGAATTACAGTTAATATATAAACATGGGAGGTTCAAACTGGGGGAAAAGATATTACTATGTAATGTAGTGGGTGAAATAATATGATTGCTAAATAATACTGTTTCATGTCAGTGAACTTCCAAAAAATAGAAAAAAAAGACCTTACATAAATTTTAACTGCAATCATAAATTAAGTACATCTCCTTCCTTTTTTTTCTTTACAAATGGACTTTTAAATTTATTTTTGCCTAACTATTTTTGTGCTTCCTTGAATTAATCACCATGCACTGAATCCATCCAATGCACTAAACTTAATAACTAAACTACTTAAATTGTAAAATGCTAGGTCTAATGTTGCTTCAATGTAATCACAAATTATGCTTTTAAACTATACAGTAAATATATACATATTTACAATGGTGTGATCCTGCCATATTAAGTTATTCCTTCTTGTAAACATCCTGGATGGAAAGAATACTGGTATATGGCCTTTTATATCTAGTCAGCCCATTACAATCAGTGTTCTGGAAACTTCTTGTTGGATCATCTTTCACAGCCAGAGCCTGCACCTTTCTTGTTCTAGTCTGTGTAATCGTTCAGGGGGTTCTCAGTGCATGTATATATTGTCTACGGTCATAAAAAATTGTGGTGGCATATTTTGCTGCATGCCCTAAATTATTTGTGTATGTGTAAATGGAAGGTGGTAAGTGACCTCATATGTGTCATCTGTCTGACAATAAACTGGATGTGAGGTTCCATAGCTATTGAGCTACAGTACTCTTTAAGAATTTCATGTTTACCATCCTGCCAATCTTCACTCAAAAATGTTTTCAATAGTGATGCAGAGTACTGTTCAAACATTTGGGGTTTGTCTTCATAACAGTCCCACCAAGATTTGACTGACCTCTGCAGATAATATGCAGTGAAAGATACTTTATCTGGCATAGAAATTTTCTGAAACCTGAACAATTCCTGCCAGTTTTTTATGTGTACCTTGGGGTTTTCACCCTCATCACTTATAAAAGATTTAACCTGATTGAACTTGGCCATATACATTTAAGTGCTGGAAACCAGATCTAGAGGTCTTGGGGTTTGAATATCAATCATTGACTCATATAGTCAGGTCTATCCTCTTTGGATAAACTGTTTGCTTTATCATATGATTCCAAAGCTCTGGCTAACACCTCCTATCTTCATGTCTATATCCATTGCTCATTCAATCTGAGGCTGGTCAATACTTATATTTGAATTTTAATCACCTTTGTTCATCTCACTTGTAGCCTTTATGTGTCTTACCACCTCTGACTTAATTCACAAGGTTTTCCTTGACTTTCTTTTGCCTTGAATAGTTCCTTCAACCCTTGAAGATCACCTATTATCTGAGAACTTTTTGTGCCTTCTGTGTAATCCATATGCCATGTCATCTTTGACTTCATATAGTTTTTCTAGCATCTTTTCTTGTTAACATTGCAAGCTTTTTATGTTGTCTTCCTGCTCTTTCTGGAAACTATGTCCATCTTCTATGTCATTGTGGATGCAAGATAAGGCATCCTGAGATTGTTTGCTACTTAATTACCTTGGCTCCAGTCAACATAAATTTCCATTTTAATTCATGTATAGCATCAGTCATCTTTTTCTTGTGCTCAACCAAGCATTCTGAAAATCAGTGAGTGCTTTGTCATAATTGTTTCTGCAATCGATGCTCAAATCACTGTCTAGTTTGTAGCCTAGATACTTGTCCCATTTTTGCAGTTTCTTGCTGACTGACATCTATCATTTGGCCTAAGGCTTGTATACTATTCCTTATTTCCTAATCTCTAACTTTGCAGCTCTTCTCTTGTTTTTCCATGGTTAATTTCATGGGCTTCTCTTGTTGGCATTTGTGCCATCATTTAGAACATGTTTGCTAGCATCTCCTTCATGTTTTCTCTTGCTCGTTCTTCTGATTTCTGATTTTGTGTCACCGTAGATGGCTCATACAGGTACATCAGAATGTCTATGGGCTCATGCTGGCTAGTAATTACTTCTCCTTTGATTTCATCTTCTGTTATGCTACTTTCCTCTACATGCCTCTTCTTGATCTTAGAAACTTTTTTGAGCTTAATCAAATTCTCTGACTTTTCCCCTCTCAACTCCAACTATCTTTTCCTCAGTTCTACTACATATTATTTTTGCATTATTATTATTTACATTTATTTCTTATGATATTCACTTACTCTTATTGCTATGCTTCCAATGGCTAATTTCTTACCCCTTTTCTAAAGAAATCATACGTAATGTTCTGCCTTTGACATTTAGTTATTTCTACTTTCAGCTTTTAGAGCATGGCAATTTTATCAAACACTTTCTGTATATATATATATATATGTTCAAAAGATGGCACTTTCTGTATATATATATATATATGTTCAAAAGATGGCGCTTCACCAAAACCACCGAACAAGTGTAAGATTTGTTTACATAAACGAAAAAAGAGTCAGAAATTAACTACCTCTTTCATTTGCTCACCCCCAGATCAGCTGATTTCAAGCTGGTTTGCTCTCCTCAGTGGGGGATAGAGTATAGAAACTAGATCTAAACACTGACTCTCAAGTGTTTATGCAAAATGTTTCTATCATCCCCACTGAGGAGAGCAAACCAGCTTGAAATCAGCTGATCTGGGGGTGAGCAAATGAAAGAGGTAGTTAATTTCTGACTCTTTTTTCGTTTATGTAAACAAATCTTACACTTGTTCGGTGGTTTTGGTGAAGCGCCATCTTTTGAACATAAATAACAAGTGATAGCAGGTTACGTGATTAACTTGTTTTTGTTTTTCATATATATATATGTATATATATAAGTATAGAGGATTTGAACTTAGATTTTCAAGCACCTTCAGCTATCCACACTATCTCATACAACTGATACACATGACCACACACATGTACAAAAGATTAATAATCACCAATATATGTATTTCATGCTAAACCAGCACTCATCAGTTGGTCCAGATTAACATCTCTCACACATATATATATATATATAATCAATGCTCAGTTTACATTAAGATAGCAAATCTTCATACTTTAATGGACAGACTTCAATCTACTGCAACCTCCAACTTTTCAGCCATCCATATCATTGAAAATCTGATGATGAAAACTCAAATTCCATGCTGATGCCAATATTATTGCCATGCCCATGATGACACAGGAGAATGGTATCAAATGGACAGATATACTGATGTTGAAACTGAAAGTGAGTTCGAAGATGCCCAAGATTTACAATTTATAGACAGCCTAAAATAAGAATAATTAAAGATAAAGTAAATTCAAATAAATTCAGAGTAAAAAGTAAATCTTTATAAATGAAAATTAAAATTGCTTCTTTTAATGTACAGGGTTTGAATTCAATAGAAAAAATATTTAAGTTGAAACAATGGATCAAGGAAACAAAACCTCATATAATGGTACTGCTTGAAACCAAAATTTATGCTGTGTCACAAATTGATCCAGCAAAATTTCTAAAAAGTGAGGGCTTTGTTGCATGTTCAAGAGACTCTACCTCTCCATCAGCCGGGACAGGTCTTTTGATAGCTATTGCTTGCCAGTTTACCAATTTTCAAATCATATACATTGATGCAAATCTATTAATCATTACTTTATTTCACAAAATAATTAAAATAAATGTAATCTTTGTTTATATGCCATTGCAAAAATATAAAATAAATGCAATAATTGCCACAATTAATTCAACACTGGGATCTACAGCTAATCCAACAATTTTGATTGGAGACTGCAATGTAACATATGATGAGTTTGTAAATAAGTGGATACATAATTACATTGATGAGTGCAAGGGGTTTCTTACCTGAAGATCCAGTTTTATTTTATAATGGCCGATTTTCAATATTATTATTATAATTATTATTATTATTATTATTATTATTATTATTATTATCATCATCATCATCATCATCATCATCATTATTATTATTATTATTATTATTATTATTATTATTATTATTATTATTATTATTATTATTATTATTAGTTTAAGTGTAGTAGAGTATGGCATAAAAATCCGTTGTCATGTTTTACTACAGTGATTTAATTATCTTAGAATAATTTAATTAACCTGAGATTTTATTAAGCTAAACTATTATAAATAAAAGATTATGATTTAATTATTAGTTTAGTCTTAATGTGTAGGAGATATTAAAGTTGTGAGATTATTATAAATTTATTTATTTGCAATAGTAATTGGGGGATAGTATTCTTATGCCATGAGGTAGTATCCTGTGGGATATTGGCTCAATGTAATCCATCTTGTCATCTGTATTTTCACTCCCAAGTCTCATGAAATATTAAATATTATTAATTTATTTTATAAACTGAACCTTATTTTTATTTTTTGAATCTGAGCTAGTGGAACATTTAATATTAATGCAGAATATTTTATTTATTAATTATTTGCATTTTAACAAACATAATCATTAACTGAACTAGACCCATTTCATTTTATTTAATATGATAGTGATCCAGAAGTGAGTATGCAAATGACATTGGTTAAATATATATATATATATATATATATATATATATATATATATATATATATATATATATATATATATATATATATATATATATATATATATATATATATATATATATATATATATAACCAAAAAAAGAAAAAAATGCACACACATACATACCAAATAAAAAACTTCCAATTATCATAGGAACTGTGGGTATGTTATTCGAAGACTCACATTGGGTACTATACCTGAAAAAAAAACCTATGTAAAAGTCATATTTGTACATTTACACAACAATATCCAGAGTTTTTTCAAATTATACCAAGGTTGATCTAAATGATGGGTTGAGACCTTGAATCTAATTGTTCATCAGCTTTTTCAGCAATTCTCCATTAACCTATGAATGACGTATATGAAGCAACACTTGGAATTTCTAAATTTGCATGGTGGCAGATTCATAAAGTTGATAAAGAGACTCAGGAAATAAATGACCAAATTATTACATAAATAACTGATCCCAAACATCTATTGCTGGCTAGAAAATGCATATATTAATAATTAACACTATTACTAAGAAATTTAACTATGATTTGGTATTGTCTATGAATGATATGTAACTCATTGATTATAATTTAATATATTTTAATTATTAAATATAAATTAAACAAAAATAAATGCATTAACCAATACATGCAGCTGTAACAACGATGAGGAAGTTTGAGAACAAAATGTCATGTGATGCACTATAATTTAAAAATTTCTGATAAATTCAATAATCTATGGTTTATTCATGCATTATTTATACTATGCCCTCACTATTAGATTTGAAAAACTTACATCATTGTAAGAATAATGATTTATTACCATTCCATTTAATAAGAAATCATTTACCAATACATCATGAGCTGCAATAGAATCTCTATGCAGATTATATTCATAACTAGATTAAAGATTCAGTTCAATGCTGAACTATCCTTAACATTATGGAAGAGAGCTTTGCAGCATGACTCCAGATACTACAACTTTATATATAAATTACTAGAGGTATGGTTTCAAATATGTAGTTACTCATGGGATTCAGTACCAAATAATCAGATTCTGTGGACTGTATGACTTGCTGTGAATCAATTGAACATATAGTTTGGTAATCACTGCAGCTTATAAAACATGCTGGACCTTTGTTGTTATTTTCTAAAAAAGAGCTGTCCAAATTATGTACATGGGATGCCATTAAATCAGATGACCATTTTTATATGAAACAAACAGCAAGGCATAAATGCAAGTATATGTTTCCTAAAGAGACATCCACCACACAAAATATAATATCAATTAATAATTTAGCATACTCAAAAGTGTACACTTTTGTTCTGTGAACCTACCCAACACAATTTCATAATTAGCATTTTTAAAATATGTGAAAAGTGATACTTGATGTAATCTAATTTATTGACAAATCTGTATAGCTTATATTATAATTCAAAAAGGGCTAAAGCATATCTGAGATGTAAACAGTAAGTATAATATGCTTTGAATTTATTAACTAATTTATTTTATTAATGTGCAACCCTAATTCTAAAAGCAATAATAATAATAAGCTAAACATAGTAGCTAAACAAAAATATTTAGGTTTCCATAGTGGATATTTATATGTGTCTGCTAAAAAGTGATATTACTGAAATATGAAAGTGTTAATCATCTCTCCTCTTCAAATTTTATTTAAAAAATCAATCTCCATTCTCAACTGAGCATAACATAAATTACAAACTAAACATATATAAAATAAATAAGAAAGGTATGACCACAATTTAGCAAGTAATAGAATAATAACTGAATAAGTAATTATTTAATAGGCATTTAGAGTTCTAGATTTTAATTTCATAAATAGGCAAGTTTACAGACATTATTTTATTTAAATTTTAAATTATATTTTACAGATTTGTCAGCTTTAATTATAAAAAAATCATTATAGTTTAGAAGTTTGTGCACATTACAGATTGGTAGCTAGCTTAACTTTTAGATAATTTTTAGAATTATTTTTAAAGAGCTCTGCAGGAAAAAAAATTACTCCATCTTCTTTGCTGATGCTTCTCTGTGGCTGTAGCGTCATCATTCTCAGCTGGGCCGATTCCTCCCTGACCTATTTTTGCAGTCTAATGGTCTTACGATTCATCCATCTCCACAGACTGATCTCATTGACAAGATTAATTTTTCAGTCTGTCATTGTGACTGGCAGCAATTAAAACATCATTTTTTTTAAAAAAGGGAACTATCCTATATTAAAATATCACTGCATATGCATCATATGCATACAGACATTAACATTTTACATGTACACACATATCTACATGTACATGTAAACATACATTATTGATAAAGAATTTCAATTAAGATATAGAATTGGGGGATTTCAGACTGGGAAAAAAGATATTACTATGTAACATAATATGTGAAATGAGATAATGGCTAAGTAGTACAATTTCTATATAGAGCTGCTAATGGCTTCCTCAGAGAGGTACGAGGATATTCAAGCATTAGATTAAAAATACCAAAACAATGAATGTATATAGAAATGGTTCATTACCAAAAGGCTATTGAAATTACATGTCTTGATTGGAGGACATATGAATATCTGAAAAATTCACAAATTCTACTTAATATTTAACCATTAGATAAAGGGCCTGGCTTGTTCTGGTACTTTTAATCTAATGCTTGAATATCCTAATACTTTAAACAGAAATAGTCTAATAACTTAGGTTTTATTACCTCCAACACAATATTCTTTCTTTCCTTTTTTTATTTTCTAGCTACTCTTGAAATTAACTCTCCCTTCAAGGTAAAAAAGAAATATATGAGATTAAATCCTCTTTAATAATATACCCAAAATATATATGTTTCACTTTCAAATAAAAGAAAACAAATCATATTTAAGCGATAAGATTTTTACCAGCATATCCATCGTTTTCGTGGGTATGCCATCTTGAGACGTTCTCGATGCTCGCAAATTAAATAAACATATAATATTAAATACATATAATACTAACTCTGTCTAACTATATATATATATACTATTAACAATAAAAAAATAGAGTCATTCTTCTTTTAACTTGGAGAAAAAAAATATATTCACTTGCAGAGTTCCTTTTCAAGCTTAATAAATGATCCGGAAATAAATTCCAAGATGAGTGTGTGTTTAAATATGAATATGAAACAGAAAATAAGTTCTTGTAGGACAAAAACAATTATAATTCACAATTAATTTAGTAAACATCCAATGTGCTTTTAGCCATCCACTAATAGAGTTTACTTATATAAACATGTAACAATAAATATTTGTAAGAATAAATACGTGGAAAGATAGTTTCAGCTATTAATTGATAAACTCTGTTATTTATTTTTAAGAACAACTAAGATATTTAATTCAATGATAACTTAACATATTTTTCTGCAGAAAATGGTTACTTTCATAGTTTATAGATTGGTATTTGCATTATTAAGTTTAATAAATTGCTGGTAATTGTCCACAGGCAATTTGTTTTCTTAAACATTAAAACCTATATCCGTATATTGAAGTAAACAAAAATATGTAATATTAAAGTCCTTCTATTCGATTTATACATCTGTATTTAGTAAGTAGTAGTAATTAATTATCCTGGGTAAGTCATATTTCTATTTCTTTAATAAAACACATATTATTTTCTAAACATAAAACAAAATATAAGGTTAATATTCCGCAATAATTATTAAATATCAAACACATAATCAAGTGCACATATCCTTTTAACTTCACTTTTGTATAAGTAAAATATAAGTTAAACAGAGAGCTTATAAAAATAAATTTTGTTAAACAGTTCTGAATATATATCCATGATGACAAACCATTATAAACATCACACATGGCACTTAAAAAATTATAAAGTTCTTGCATTTTCATATTCTTTTTAATGGAGATAAATAAAAGTAAATGAACGAACATAAGTTTACTATCAGAAAAGCACATCCTTAAACAAAAATGAAAGTGTTAATTTAAATGTTTTAATTAGACAAAAGAAGCCAGATTGATACCTTTATATTCTTTATTCAGACATCCCCCAATAAAGCTTAAATGTCTGGAGTTTTAATAATAAGCTTCATGAAAAGACTGTTTTAAAGCTTCACTTTAAACTGTTTTGGAAGAGAGATATATAATCAATAGCAGCAGAAAATGAAAATTACACTTGTTTTAATTACAAAATATAATGTCTTTTTTTATTATTATTATTAACTATTATTAGCTATCAAAAAAAAAATCTCCCCACCAATCAAAAAAAGTCACCTGATCAGCAGAAGCTTGACTCCCACATTTTTTTCCCTTTTTAACACTTAATTAATATTCAAAAAAAATATTTTCTAAAAAAAAATATTTTGACCTTTGTCAAATATTAAAAAAAATAGCTTTTTACAAAGTTAAAACAAATGAATATCAATTAGCTATCAAATAAAATGGTTTATAATATTATTTAAGTTGGCCAAATAATTTACCAATTCATATATGCATTAATCATTAAAGAAGATATATTTTTGCAAAATTATTAAAGATAATTACTGTAATTTACATGTTTTATTGTAAGTTTGAATATATTGTTTGTTGTAATTAGGATATGAAATGAAAATGAGATAATGATACATCCATACATATACGCTGCTATGTGAATATTAAATTATACTAACTAAAACATACCTAATATGTCTATGGACTATAACTGACTATAATATTAGTAAATACATGGTATCAATGAATAATAAATCAGAAACCATTCAACACACCAATACCATCTTATAAATATTAAAACAAACTTTGCATCAATCCAACTACTATCAGAGCACTTTCTGTAATAACCCACTCTATTCCTTGTATTAAACACTATCAAAATATAATAACAACAATAAATGCTTGGAAAATTGTTAACCAAAATGCACAGTTGGCCCACATATGAGTTTCTGAGCCATTAATAGAAAAATTTTTAAATTTTATGGCGATTTCATTTTTTTAGTACAATGCAGTTATTCATTACTGATATAACACAGCTTAATTACTTGTGCCCATTCAGAAGGTCACAAGGTCACAAATCCCCCTTTCTTAAAAAGAAAAAAATGAAATAAGCAACACAACAAAGTTATTATTAACAACTATTAAACATCACACACTAAGGTTAATTCACACTTTGCATATCATGCATACAAAATTTTTCTGCTCTAAAAATTCTTTAACTATCTGGTACTTTAACTGGATATGGTATCAAGCTATGAGCATTATAGGTGCCTTTCGTTCTTTATAAGGTAGAGACCAAAAATGCATTCTCACCCACTTATCTCACTATCTCATAAGGGCCTTCATAGAGATCTAAAAACTTCCTAAAAGTATGTTTTTGAAGATTTCTGACATGGTGAGTTCTGATCATCACACTATCATGGATTTTTAAAGAATGAGGGTCATTTCTACTATGGCGAATATGCTTATAGCATATCATCACTTTCTCGAATTTAGCTCTAATTCTTTTATTATCCTGTACTCTATTTCTAACCTTTTTAAGATGGTTCATACTAATTAATTCTCTTTTGACAGTCTTGAGTTTGATCTTAGCCTTTCCTAAGTTTCCTTTTGAACTGATAACTTTCTTAAGAGAATCTATATAAGATTCATTTGTATTCTTAAACTTGCATTTAATCTTTAGTATATCAACTTCTCTAGCATGATTAAAATATTCCATTATATATCCTATAATAGGTATTACACATTTACTACCTGCATAAAGCACCTTTCTATAAACATTCCTCTTTATATTACAATCTAAGTAATTATAACCACACTCAGAATCTATGCCTTTGTTTTTATCTTTAAATTTATTGCTGATAATATCAATAACCTTTGCTAATTTGCTTCTTAAAATTTCTGAATATTTCCTGCCTAAAGAAAACACTCCCAACTTCACTAATCTAATAATCTCATCATTTTTATCACAATTTTTCTCTGAAATCTTTAAACACATTTATAAATTCCTTCTTATTCAATTTTAGTTTCTTATTTACTATTTCTTTAATCTTTTGGTATGCCTTTAATTCATCACTATAAAAATTGTAATTCTTAGGGATTAATTTACAATCTGTTGACTCTTTTCCTTAAGTGGTAATACTAGGTTATTATCATTTAACTTACTCTGATGTAGTTGATCCTTAATATTTAATTCTATACTTTCTGTTTTGAATATTGGGCTACTAATATTTTCACCAACTCCCTTCACTTCAATAATTTGACTCTTACTATCTTGCATTTCCAACTTCACTTCTGATACTTCTAACTCCATCTCTATTTTCACTTCTACTTTTCTTTCTGATTCTGGTTGAACATCATCTACCCCTTTAATAATCTGTCTAATTTGGTCAATCATATCTTGATTAATCCTGCCTGGATCTAACTTCTGGGCTTCTAATTGTAAGCTCAAATTCTTTATCCGGTTCTGACATAAACTAATCTGACCATCTGTCCTTAAGGTGGTATCTACATTCTTACTTTGGTGTTCTAATAAACTTTCTCTTACATTTCCTAAATTTTCTTCAAATATTTCAAATTTTTGTCTGATTTTAAAGGTGCATTCACTAGTGTACTTGCTATACAAAGTTTGATATTCTTGCCTTTATCTATGATCATCATTTCTGTTTTGGTAAAATTTTCTTGGATTTCTTCTTTAAGCTGGAGCACTGAATTTTCATTGTCTATTTTAAGTTGCTGCAGTTGATCTTTAACATTTACTTCCATCATTTCCAACTTATATGTTTGGCTTCTAACATCTCTATTCTCTTTAATTTCTAACATTTGTTTAGCTGAATTATCTTCCATACTATCTTTCATTTCTGACATTTGTTTAGCTGAACTATCTTTTAGTCTATCTTCCATTTCCTTCATTTCTACCATTTGTTTAGCTGAACTATCTTTTAGTCTATCCTCCATTTCTAACATTTGTTTAGCTGAATTATCTTTCATTTCTTATATATGTTTACAAAAACTCTTATTTATCTCATCAACTAATTTGGAGTAATCAAATGCTCCTCCCAATGAGACATTTTTTGCCCTACTATCTTTTTTATTCATGAAATTTATAGTTTCATTTCCCAAATCTATATCAGGAGACAATACAATCACATCTGGAGATAATATTTTTGGGACCCGCCCAAATCTTCATCAATATTAAACTCTTCCATTGTACTTTATATTTTTACTTATTAATATTTGCAGACAGAGAAAAGGTATATCAACCTCACCACTCCTATCCAATCAAACAATTTAAATCTCCCATCACTGCCTAAAGATACACAAGGTGATTATGATATGCTGAGTTGTATTGTTCCATATGGCATTCGGTTTCCACATTTAATAGCAAAATTATTGCAATAGATAATCTAATAATATCGATCCAAACATCAATGAGTTATTTAAGTAAAACTCTGAAATCATTTACAAACATGTTGTACATTAAATTCCTTTCAACATGATACTGAAGACAAAACAATTCTAATAAATATAATTATTAAGATGATTACTAAATGCATCAAATGTTATAACAGCATTAACAATATTTCATAAATTTTACAATCTTATCAAACCTGCATTACAACAATTTAATGGGTTGGATTGAGTTATCAACACTAACACATTAGTCACAACAAATCTATTACAATGCAGTCCACACTTTTATAATTCAATTGACTAGAATATCACATAAAACCTAATAAGCTGGTCACCAGAAAAAGGAACTCTACTCATCATTATAAACTATAATCATCATCATCAAGCCCTATACATTGGCTACCAAAAACCTATTTTATATCACCAATCATCAACTAATCAAGTCACAACATTGCATGCCATAAAATGTTCTTTAATAATCATCATTGCAAACCTATCATGTCACCTCTTTGGTGCATTCGAAATCCATATTGTAATCTATCTACTGAGGTGTCAAATACATCAATCAAGCCACCATCATCATTTAATCAAGCTTATCACATTGGTCATACAGAAAACGTATACTGAGATTATCATCATCAATCGATCAATCAATCATAGCCCCATGTTGGGTGCCAGAAAATGAACTAAAACCTACTCACACATCACAGCTCATGTACATTATATGAGCAAATGCCCAGGGTGCCAGTTCTATTAATGAATAGAATGGTTTATCATTTTATCTGATTCATAACTAATGCTGAGACTCTTTTACCTATGTTTATCCTACAGCTTCACTCAGTGGGAGGTTACAGAAAGTTTATAACATATAGAGAATATAAATAAATGAAAGAAGAAATACTATAAGCTATCAAATAAAATATAAACTTTATTTATTAATTAACCAAATGATACAGGCTAGCAGAATTTTATTTATTCCATTTAACAAAATATAATTTCAATTTGATCTCTTCCATCATCCAGTTACACTCTATAATAGCTCAATATAACTCTGACAGAATAGAAAAGCACAACACTAAATAACTCTATTGTCCAGCACAACTTAATCTAAATAGATGAATAAATGTTGATCTAGGAACACAAAAATTAGATCTCAGGGAATCTATAACACAGTTATAGATTAAGAACTATATTAGCCAGTAATTTATAACTCTAAATTATAATAAGGTATAAGGAAATAAATGAATAATGATTACTGGGCTAGCGATTAGATAGTGAAGGAGATAGGGTATCTTTTAATCTCACATCATCATCCAAATAATACTTTAACTAGGCAACACCTTTATAAGTTTATCACGTGTTAAAATATTTCATATAATGTTTGGAGTCTAGGAAACAATACAATCAGATCTTAGCACATTTAATATCAAAGTCATAAAATAATATATTTAATTTTGTAATCGATGTATGAAATATGCATATGTGGAAATCAAATTCGAATGCATATAAGCACAACTTGAAACACAGTTTTAAATAATAAACAAAGCTTTTATTAACACTTATGATTTAGTTAAAAGTAAATAATATCAGAATAAGACTTTTGTCACAATTTTAAAATTTACGAGCAAATTTATTAATTGAAATTTAGGATTATCCCCATTACTTATTACACAATTTATTATTGACATATTTATAAACGTAACTTAGCTAACAAATTATACCTTAATATTCTGACTTTGAATATCCAGGCTACTTAAATAATTTTTATTACTATACAACACTGAATAAATAATACATTATAATATTGGGCACAATATACACTTTACTATCAAGAGAGCAGCTTTAAATAATCTTAATTAAACAATAGCTTTAAATAAGTACACTTTTCAGACTTAGCAATAAAATCATGTTCATTCTGATGATTTTGATGATCTCTAACATGTGGTAAATTAATATGAGACATTTCAAAACATTTATTTCCTATTTTAAATTTAACAATATTATATTTTTATATACGCAATATTATCTAAATTATGTGTGTGTGTTACATCTCATGCAATAATAACAGAAAACAATATTTCTACACATTATCAATTTATTCAGGAATTATTAAATAATTATTTAATTTCGGACATTGTCATACACCTACCAGCAGATAAAACACTATATCTATTCTTATATTCAATAAAGAAATTAAATTAACTATTTATCTGACCACTGACTGAATTACACAGAGCTATATTTTATGATAATACAAACAATACATTCAAGAGGAGTCCAGCGCATGAGGAGCAAACAAACTCTTTAACTAATATATCAACAATAACTTATTTGAATCTGAAGTACACTACTGGTGGAATTTTTCTCATCACCAAACAAACAATGGGAAAATGTCACTTTACTTCATAAATATCATTTCATAATACATAAGTATGCAATCTAAAATAGGCTCCACTCATGGCAAAATACTTAAAAATATACTAAGGAAAAAAATCTTTCATCCCTACAAACATAGAATGTATCAAGAATAACTTCTTTTTCACAGCTCTTCTACATATCGAGCATTATACACTGGCAGATAAATAAGCACAGATAAATCACTCATTCCTTCAATTCTTTAGAATATGACAACATCCGAAATTTATATTGAGAAATAGTTATAACACTAAATGTTTATTAAGTAAATATAATAATTGCACAAAATAAACACACACATGCATAAATACGACTATGAAAAATAATTCTAAGTTATATAATATGTGAAAGTTACGACCGATAAATAACATATTAAAATATAAATTTTTATCTTAAATGAGACATTAAATCACTTCAAATTTAAATATATTTAATTATTATGAATGAGTTTTATACATTAAACAGTAATAGTCTAATAACTTAGGTTTTATTACCTCCAACACAATATTCTTTCTTTCTTTTTTTATTTTCTAGCTACTCTTGTAATTAACTCTCCCTTCAAGGTAAAAAAGAGATATATAAGATTAAATCTTTTTTAATAATATACCCAAAATATATATGTTTCACTTTCAAATAAAAGAAAACAAATCATATTTAAGCAATAAGATTTTTACCAGCACATCCATTGTTTTCATGGGTATGCCATCCTGAGACGTTCTCGATGCTCGCAAATTGAACAAACATATAATATTAAATACATACAATACAAAATCTGTCTAACTATCTATGATATATATACTATCAACAATAAATAAAAAAATAAATAGAGTCATTCTTCTTTTAACTTGAGAAAAAAAATATATTCACTTGCAGAGTTCCTTTTCAAGCTTAATAAATGATCCGGAGATGAATTCCAAAATGAGTGCGTGTTTAAATACGAATATGAAACAGAAAATAAGTTCTTGTAGGACAAAAAAAAATTATAATTCACAATTAATTTAGTAAACATCCAATGTCCTTTTAGTCGTCCGTTAATATAGTTTACTTATATACACATGTAACGATAAATATTTGTAAGAATAAATATGCGGAAAGATAGTTTCAGCTATTAATTGATATACTCTGTTATTTATTTTTAAGCACAACTAAGGTATTTAATTCAATGATAACTTAACATATTTTTCTGCAGAAAATATTCACTTTCATAGTTTATAGATTGGTATTTGCATTATTAACTTTAATAAATTTCTGGTAATTGTCCATAGGCAATTTGTGTTTCCTTAAACATTAACACCTATATCCGTATATTGAAGAAAGCAAATGTATGTAATATTAAAGTCCTTCTATTCAATTTAGACATCTATATTTGGTAAGTAGTAATAATTAATTATCCTGGGTAAGTCATATTTTTTTAATAAAACACATATTATTTTATAAACACAAAACAAAATCTAAGGTTAATATTCTTCAATATTTATTAAATATCAAACACCTAATCAAGTGCACGTATCCTTTTAACTTTTAACTTCACTTTTGTATAAGTAAAATATAAGTTAAACAGAGAGCTTATAAAAGTAAATTTTGTTAAACAGTTCTGAATATACATCAATGATGACAAAACATTATAAACATCACACATGAGACTTAAAAAATTATAAAGTTCTTGCATTTTCATATTCTTTTAATGGAGATAAATAAAAGTAAATGATCTAACATAAGTTTACTATCAGAAAAGCACATCCTTAAACAAAAATGAAAGTGTTAATTTAAATGTTTTAAGTAGACAAAAGAAGCCAGATTGATACCTTTAATTTTTTATTCAGACATCCCCCAATAAAGCTTAAACGTCTGGAGTTTTAATAATAAGCTTCATGAAAAGGCTGTTTAAAAGCTTCACTTTAAACTGTTTTGGAAGAGAGATATATAATCGATAGCAGCAGAAAATGAAAATTACACTTGTTTTAATTACAAAAGATAATGCCTTTATTATTATTATTATTATTAACTATTATTAGCTATCAAAAAAAAAATCTCCCCACCAATCAAAAAAAGTCACCTGATCAGCAGAAGCTTGACTCCCACATTTTTTTTCCTTTTTAACACTTAATTAATTTTCAAAAAAAAAAATTTTCTAAAGAAAAAAAATACTTTGACCTTGTCAAATAATAAAAAAATAGCTTTTTACAAAGTTAAAACAAATGAATATCAATTAGCTATCAAATAAAATGGTTTATAATATTATTTAAGTTGGCCAAATAATTTACCAATTCATATATGCATTAATCATTAAAGAAGATATATTTTTGCAAAATTATTAAAGATAATTACTGTAATTTACTTGTTTTATTGTAAGTTTGAATATATTGTTTGTTGTAATTAGTATATGAAATGGAAATGAGATAATGATACATTCATACATATAAGTTGCTATGTGAATATTAAATTATACTAACTAAAACATACCTAATAAGTCTATGGGTTATAACTCACTATAATATTAGTAAATAAATGGTATTAATGAATAATAAATCAGAAAAGCATTCAACACACCAATACTATCTTATAAATAAATAAAACAAACCTTGCATCAATCCAACTGCTATCATAACACTTTTTGTAATAATCCACCCCCCTCCTTGTATTAAACACTATCAAAATATAATAACAACAATAAATGCTTGAAAAATTGTTAACCAAAATGCACAGTTGGCTCACATATGAGTTTTTGAGCCATTAATAGAAAACTTTTAAAATTTTAAGGCAATTTCATTTTTTTAGTACAATGCAGTTATTCATTACTGATATAACACAGCTTAATTACTTGTGCCCATTCAGAAGGTCACAATATATATATATATATATATATATATATATATATATATATATATATATATATATATATATTGTGCCCTTTTCTATAGGTCAGAAATTGTCAATTACATTAAAGTAATAAACATTTAACATTTTACAATATGTTATTTTAATGTGCTGATTATAGTTTGTTAATAATATTATAAAGTACAATTTGAAGTTAAGTAAGATACATAGTGTATATAATATTATGGTGAATAACTTAAAAAATAGTTATGTAAAACGAAAAAATATTGTTACATATGTTTGCAAAAGCTGGCCATATTAAATAACCCAGCTATAAATATTTAAAAGTATTTTTAAATGTTTAATTTTAATAGTCTAAAACTTATAATTAAATAAATGTTATTTTTAAAGTTATAAGTCATATTAAATAATTATAATTAATATTGTATATTTTAAAAAGTAAGCTTATGGTAGTGAAAGTTGGATTTGTTTCTATATTTTCTAAATTATTATTACAATTTTTTATATTATTTGAGCTACTTTATTTAATATAATAAAGTGTTGCAATTTTATTATTCCAGACAGAAAAATAGATTGAAAATCTTGTATCTCAATTTTATTAATCATGTGAATTATAATAATTTCTCACATATGCTTGTTTGTATTTAGATTAACAAATTTTGAAATATTTTAAAATTGTAATATGGAATTGAATAGGACTCTTATCTATCATAGAAGCGAATATTAAACATTTGTTATAAAATGTTTCTAAAATGTTTTAAAGTAGCATTATAAAGATAAATACAGTTATAATAAAAAAATAAATATATTGTTTAAATAAAAATATATAAATTGAATATTAAGAGTGGGATAAAAATATTAAAATATTATTTTAAAAGTTATTTTAAGTGTTTAAATAATTTAAATAAAAAATAATTGTTTTAAAAGTAGTGTTTTTAAATAATATTTCAAAAGTTAATTACATCACAATTTTATTTTTGAAATTTAATTGTGTAAGTTTGCAACAATATGTAAATTTGATCTGAAACTAAAAGTGAGAATCAACCTATCAAATGATGTATTCTCTAGTATATAAATACCGATAGCAAGGAGGTATCGGAGGAGATTAATAATGTATTAGAGGTGATTTAAATGTATTACAGGTAGCTCAATAATATTAGAAGCTATCCAGGAGATTGTACTTTTAAATTTTATTATTTAGTCAGTTTGTAGTGCTGTCTTATAATTAATTTATAAAAACTAATAGAATATATTTAAAATACTTTGAAAAAGAGAGTTTTAAAATAAAATATATTTAGAAACTTCGTTAAAATGATTTTTCTAGTTTTTAAAAGTTTTCTTGCCAGGATTATTTTATCTAAGTTTAATTCAGAACTTCACAATAAAATGGATATACTATGGAATAAAATATATTTAAGTTATGATATTATAAAAATATATGGAATAGTTATTGATACTGTCTTATTTATGCTTAACCGGAGGACTGTTGTAATATATAAAAGAGAAGTATGGACATTATACGGGAAGCTTAAGTGGAAAGCTATTTGCTGTCTAAAAAAATTAAGGTGTATTATTTTATAGAAGCTAGTCCAAGATTTTAAAAATAACAAGAGCATTATACCTTATGATAGTTTATAAAATATCATATTAAAAGAAGTAAAATGTCATGTCCTTTTTGAAGGAAACAATTTTTTTTAAAACTATTTTGCAAGAATTAGAAAATGACTTCCAGAGAATATTTTACTAAAGCATTTTGATTTAAAAACCTTAGTCTTAAAAGTGTTAAAATACATTATAAAATTTGTTTTAAAGTACTTGAAGTTTTAAAAACTGATATGTAAAATACAAAATGAAATTATTCTTTTTAAGAAGGAAACCTATAAGAAATTGAACATATGGGTAAATAGAAGAATGGATCCATGGAAATACAAACATTATGCAAAAGTTACTGGATATATTAAATTAAACTAGATGGAATGATGCATCAAATATGCAGGTATGTGATATTTAGGAAGCTTCACGGATTATTTTATTTTATTATTATGATTTCAATAATTATCTTTCTGGAATATATAATCCTTAAACTGTTAATTTAAAAACTCTTACATGACAGATTGATAATCATTTTGTTTAATTTTTAAAGATTTTTAAGATGTCATATTTTTTTTTACTATGTATTTTTAAAAATTGCTTACTGCCACCCGCCCAACAATTGTTCATTGTCAAGCAAGCGAAACATATCAATGGGGGAGATTGTAAAATTCTTTTGAAGAAATAACATGCTTGGAGGAGAACATTTAAAAAAAAAACTCTCGAGAAAATATTAAATATTTTTGAACTTATCATGAACTTTTGTCAAGTGAAGAATTAAGGGAAAAGATATGTAATTATAGTCTTGATTTTTTTTTTTTAGTAACTTAGTTAAAATGTATTTTTTTTTTTGTTTTTTCATAAGATTAGGAAAACATGAACATTAATCTATTAATAACATTCAATTTTTATAATATACTTTTTTAATTTTACAATTTAGATAAGAACATATTTAAAATAAAAACGTATGGATGTATACTTTTTATGTATGCAATGCCATGTCTAGTGGATGGAGGAAGTCTACTGCATAAGTGATGACCAGATAAAGGTTACTTGGTATTAGTTAATGAATATTGCTAATTTTATGATGTATATTTTTGTTTTCTTTTAAATTGCCTATGAATAACCATGAATGAAGTATAAATGTTTTAATTATGTGTAAACACATTTTTGTACAACATTTTAATACATTATGAGAGTAGGTTTATTTGGAAATATGCATACTATGATTTTGTATTAGTGATATAACCCAACATAATAACAATTATTTGTCTGTTTCTTTTAAAACTTTCATGTTATTGGATATTCAAATATTATCTTATTAGATTGTATATGGATAAGAATATAGAATAATGAAGTAAGCAAACTTTTCTTGTGGATCAGTGAGATTTCTTTAATTAGAAATGAATTTATTTATTGATTTTGAAAATGCATATAGTTATTTTAGTCGATGTATGATGTGGAAAATCTTGAGAAATATTGTTAATATATTGGCTTGGTAGTATGATGGTTAACAGGAAACCAAGATGATGTTTTAATAGGATGTTATGAGGAGTATGAATAATATTTATAGTATTTGTGTAGATATCAGTACAGTTAACAGTGCCCTGTAACTAATATATTTATTTGGACAATGTTTTATATTTTTTTAAATATTTGAGATTTTTTATTAAAGCTGAAAAAATAGCTTTAACATCAGTGATGTATTGGAGGTCATTAAACAGGAAAAAGTCATACTTCTATTTCTTATTGATACACTGTGCCATGATATTTTGATTTATGTTATAAATTATACTCTAGTTTTTTTCCTTAAATCCTATACATCTGTTTTGCTATCTATATTTCATGTAACTGCATCATTCAGTAAGATATATTTGAAAAGAAATGGTAAATAATTTTAGAGTTTAAGTTATGTTATCGTTTGAATGAGATTGGTTTATTTGCTTAGAAGAAATATAATTTTTTAACTTGAAATTGAAGGTCCAATGAATCCTAAGGGAAAGGAAAGAATCATAAAATGTATATTGGATTTAAAATGTTAATAACTTTTGAATGCTTTATTATGTATTTGAAAAATTAAGTATTGCATATTTTAAAATACAATAGTATAAAGGAAAATGATGTAAAGAATAGGCATAGTATAATTTTATGTTTATTGAATAATAGGGAATATGTGAATAATTACAATTATACAATATTAGGTTAATGCTATATGAAAACATGTTATGTTTAATGGACAGTGTGTAATAAATGATATCCACTAAAATCTAATAATATATTACTAGATAGATGGTTTATGTAACATCTTTGACATTGCAAGATGAAAATTGTGTAATTTAAAAATAAAAAAACCATACTCATGATAATGTTAATTTTTTTTGTTTTCTTTAGAATGTTTTCTCTATGGATGTGTTTTAAAAAATATATAATTAGATAATATTTAAAAATAGGATATTTTGGTAAAAATAAATAGATGTCATTTGTCATAAGTTTAACCATAAAGAGAAACCAAATGATCTTATTTTTTATTATTGTATTAAGTCTAAATGAGGATATAAAATAAGTATAAATTATTTTTATAACCAAGTAAATAAAAATGTAAAACAGTATAAAATGAGGATATCCAATGTAAATATTGTACATAAATTATTTATTTTGTTAATGTTATAATAAACTTTGTTAAAATTTGTTTTCTTTAAAAATTTGTGTGTTTGGATCATTTGTTTTCCATTACACTGCATGAAATCACAATATATCCATAATAATAGAAACAAACATATAATTTTGCACCAAAGATAAATAAAGAATTATTTTTAAGAATTTGAATATTTATTGGTATTCATTTAATTAAGTAATCATAATTTTACATTATCTTATTGTTCATAAATTAGTTAACATAATAATACATTGAATCATATGCTATCCGTTGCCACACAACTTTGTTTGTCAGATTATCAAATGCTACCATGTATTTATTATATTATTACATGAGGATAAAAAGATTATATTAAATTATCTTATTATTTTATTATGGTAATAAAATTATAGTGAAAAGAAAAGAGATATACAGAATTACTTCATACAATGAAGATTATTATTATTATTATTATTATTATTATTATTATTATTATTATTATTATTATTATTATTATTATTATTATTATTATTATTATTATTATTATTATTATTATTATTATTATTATTATTATTATTATTATTATTATTATTATTATTATTATTATTATTATTATTATTATTATTATTATTATTATTATTATTATTATTATTATTATTATTGTTGTTGTTGTTGTTGTTGTTGTTGTTACTATAATATTTCAAAGCAAAACTTTATTGAGTCTAAAAAATTACACAGTCACATCCAGTAATATATTGCTTTGTTACAAATGAAAAACAAATTACAACTTTCAGTATATAAGTCTTTATCTTTTCTGCATACTTTTTTTTCTTCTTGTTTTTAAATTTGGTCTTCTATTTAGTTCAGTTTATGCTTGCACCTTTTTGAAGTTGGAAAAAATGCTGATGTTGAAAATGTCATCATCTATCTTATTGGCCTTTATATTTCATAGACTGGATCTTTGTTTTAAGTGTGACCATGAGGCTGCAAACACATCTGGATGAGCTAGGATGCTGTCTCTTTTTCTGAACAGTTCTAGTTTTATTGAATATGTTGCTGGGTGGCATCGAGGGTTATTGGCAAGTGCAAAAGTGCATCTGGTTCACCAGTAGGCATAAAGGCTGTATGTTGCTGCACAGATATCAGGGCTGTTGCCTTTTTTAAATGTATTTATTATTTCATCAATTGAAATGAGAGCCTCTCTGTATGTGGTAAACATTGTGCGACATATTGTTTCTAGGGCACTGCAGAAATAAAGAAAACGATCTTGTGTCTCTTCTTCTCTATGACATAGCCCACACATGGGGTCTATATTTGTATAGAATCTATGAAATCTAAGGAAATGGGTTGTGGGTAGAGCATTGAGATTAAGCTTAAGTAGAAAATCAAATAATTTTGGTTCTAATGACCATTTTCTGAATTGTTGCAGTAGTTGCCTGTTGTCTATTCTAAGAACTGATAGATGTAGATTAGGTGTCTGGTTTGGGTATAGTATATTATAAATTTCCCAGTATGTATACTTGTTGTCATTATTGAGTGATATTTTGTTGTATATTGGCTTGAGTTCTTCAATCAGTATGGATAGATATCCATATGAAGGGGCTGGTCTGTCTGTGGGTATTATACTGATTACACACTCCAGGTCTGGAAATACTTTTATGGTTGCTGTTATTAGATTTACTGATTTCTGTGTGTAAAAAAAACATTGATTGTATGGAGTCCAAATCCATTGCTATGTGGTGGTCTGCTCAGATTTTTTAAAGAGATTGCCACTGTCTTTCTCTTCCATAGTAGTTTGTTACAGACTGACAAGATTTTAGATATAAACGTTTTTGCGAATTTGATTATAGGTGTGTAGTATGTAATTTTTGTAATTATAAGTTGATTAAATAGTGCTACCTTTGCATATATTGAGAGGTATGACTTTTGAAGTGAGGCTGTGATTTTTTCAGCATTTTTTAAAATTTAATTTGAATTTTTTGCCTCATACCATTGGTTCCAAGGTAGAATGGGAAACCAAGGAAAGCAGATGGTTTACCATTAAACATCTCTCTACAGTGCTTGACTGTGTATATTGACCATGCAGCAGTTTTATTTGTGTTAATTTTTAAATTAAAATTTGAGGTATAATTCTTGATTATCTCATGTAATATGGGGAGGTTTTTTTTAGAGGGGAGGAAAATTGTTACATTGTCCATATAGGCTATGCATGATATATTTAAAGCAGTGTTTGGAATTTGAATGCCTTTTATTTTTTTCTGTATCTCTATTAATAGAGGATTTATATATATTGTAAAGAGCAAGGCACTTAGGGGGGATCCTTGTGGGATGGATTGACTCGGTCTGAAGGCTGGTGATTTCTTCCCATTCAATGTGATGTGAATTTCAAGGCTGAGTAGCAGATTGGCTATTATATATAATAGGGATGGAGGTGTTGTTTTTTTTTCAGCATGTTTAATAATTTGGCTATAGACACTGAGTCAAAAGCTGCCTCAATGTCTAGTTGAACTATAATTGGTGCATATTTCTTTTATTTTTTTACTACTTTGATAATTGTTTTGTACATTAAGGCACCCTGGCCAATGGATGATCCTTTTTTGGCATATTGTGCTGATGATAACACAGGAAGTATGTTTTGTTCTATTTTTTCCTTTATCACTCTTTCAAGATATTTTATTCCTAAAGGTCCCATTGAAATTGGTTGTAGATTAGATAAAGATGGCATTGCTGTCGGTTTTTTGTTAAATAAAACCATTGCAATTGGGTATAGACTTTGTATGTTGTAAATTTTTTTGGATATGTAATTGTCTAGATCGCACAGGTATTTTGCTGTGAAGTGACTAAGATATTTGAACACAAATTTGGGAATTCCTTGTAGTCCTCAGTGACATGTGTTTGTTATTGTTTCAAGTTGAAATACAATGTCAGTTGTTGTTATTGGTGTGTTTGTTTCAGGGTTTCCAAATATGTCTTCATTTGGTATGTACACTCTGTTTTTGCCGTTTTTTTTAAAATGTTGATATATTGGGTTTATCATGTTATGTCCAGCTGTTATAGAGCCATCTATTTCAAGTGCCATAGGCACTCTGACTGTGGATGGGTATCCCAATGCCCACCATATGTATGATCTGGTCCAAGTATGTTGTTGTGTAAGGCATATTTTTTTTCTTTTTTATTGCTACATGTTGCTTCAGTGTATTGCATGTATTGTTGTACATTTCTGTAAGTTTTTTAATTTGTGTTTGATTATCTGTAGTTGGTCTGGAAATGGTTATTCTTTTATGTAGTTCATCTGCCAAAGCTAATAATCTGATGGAGAGTGTTGAATTGCAAGTAATATGATTGATGTTGAAAGAAAGTATATTGGTGAATGCTATATACTTTTGTACTGGATCGAGTGACATGTTTTGAAGTTTTGGAGCATTATATATGTTTCTGAATATAAGAATTCAGTTGTTTGTGCTGGAAAAAGTATTTGAATAGTCTTTTGGAGGGCTATTGTTGTATTCTGTATTTTTGTTAGGTCGAGGGTGATGAACTGGGCAGCATGATCTGAGATTATAGATGGACAGAGTTCAAGATTAAAATAATAATGTAACACTGGTGAGTAGAAACACTAATCAATAAGTGACTTATATCTATTGTTATTAAAATATATAGAGTTTCATGGGAGAAAACCTTCAACACTCATAAGTGGGATTGTTATTTGATGGATCCATTTGGTAACAAAAGTTTAGTAGGTCATGTTGAAATTTCCCAAGAGTATTATGGGATTTGCTGTTGCTGTAAGCATTTAATTTATTGTTGCTATTATTCTGGAGATGATGACAGGGCCTGGTGGTATATATACAAATACTAGGTTAAGTGTGATATTTTTATGATGGAGTGTTAATATGATAAGATTAAAGTCAATATATATATATATATATATATATATATAATTTTAAAAGAATCGAAAGGGCAGTTGTGGGATATAATTATGCCTGTGCCACCTGATAGTGATGATGATTTCCTTGAGCAGGCACAAAAACCTTGGCTGACTAAATATTTTGATGTATCAATTTGAGAGCTGCTGTATATATTTGTTTCCAATAGCCCCAGTATGTGTGTTTGTGTTGTATGTAACCATTTTTTTGAGATCAAAAAGTTTTTTGGTGGCATTTAAGCCTCTAATGTTGAGAGATCCAATTTGTATCTTCATGTTTTTAGGATAATTTTTTAACAGGGTATTGATTTTTATTTATTTTTAATATTAATTTTTTATTTATATTGCAGTAGATGGATGCTGATACATATTTAAGACATTGTTGGGTTGATTATCAGTTTTCCTTTCATTTAATATTGGTTCAGCCTCTATACAGGTAATTTGTGATGAAACTGAACCAGTGTCCATTTGTTGTTGGCTTACATCCATTTCTATTTCATCATTTTCTAAGTTGTATATGTCTGATGAGTTGTGCTTTTGGTCTGTTTTTTTTTTTTTTTTTGCCTTTTTGGATTCATGGTTTTTAGGTGGTCAACCTGGCTTTCTTTTTCTCTCTGGTGTATTCTCTTGAATAGGTGGAAGAGGGGCTTCTATTGCATCCATTATGTTTGATGCAGTTTTGTTTATAATTGTAGTTTTTTATTGGTATCTTTATATTATCTGAATTTATATTTTCATTATATAGCTGTGTGTGTTTATTTTCTGTTTGTTGATTTTCACTTGGTACACCTTTTGTCTTATTGAGATGCTGATCCTCTGATGTAATTGCTGTATTTTGTGTTGTGGTTTCTTATGAGTTATTTTTGTGTGTTAGTTTTTGTGTTATTATTTTTTTGGTTGGTCTTTGGGATAGGCAATTCTGCTCCATTATCATTTTTGTTTGTGGGTGTTTGAACCTGTTTTTTCTAGTTTCTATTATTGGGTTGCCAATGGATGTAGTGTTAATATAAATTTCATTTTCATCATCACTGGGTTGTTCTGGGGAGAGGATTTTAGTTTGTTCACAGTGATTGTGTTATCACACTGAGTTTCTAGGTGTCCTCTCTGTCCACAGCCAAAACAATTTGGCTTTAGACCTCTTATGTGAAGAGAGAGTGTCGCTTCTTGATCTGTAATCTGTGTTGGAATCATTGAGGCATCTACATTTTTATGTAGTTTTATTTTAAATTCAAAACAATTACTACATATCGGTATAGGTGTGTCTTTTAAATATATAGGCTGTAGTGCAATTACTTTTCCAAACGGGTTTATCATTTTTTGAAAATCTTGTATATTGTATTTAAGATAAGTATTTTTAAGCACTCCAGTAATTATATTTTTCTGGTTTTCATCTATAATTACGAGTGCGTAATTATCAAGTGCTAAAATAGTGGATAGAAAACATTCTTTTTGCTTCTGAGTATAAAAATCAATGGTTATATATCGAGAATTTGGATGGTCTGCAATACAAGAGATTGTTTTCCATAGTGCATTTTGCATGATTGCTTCATATAATAAAGCTTTTGGGAAATGATATAATGAGCATTGATTATCAGTTATGGTGAGTACTAACAATGTTGGTGAAAAAAACCTGCAAAATGTTTCAAATAACATACGAGGCACCGTATTACTGAAACGGTTCATCACATTTTCAAGCATTTCTTTTGTCCAGATTAGGCTGGGGGTTGATTTTCCTCTTGAGTGTTTAGACCAAGATTTTTTTATATCATTTGTGTTTGTTCTACAGAAATGCAGTATTTGGGTTGGTGCTGTAGTATTGCTATTACTTTTAAGTACTTTTGCATATGAAATAGGCGATGTTGAAACTAACGATGTTGTTAATTTTGTATTGGTGCTTAATTTGCTCACACTTGACTGGGCAGTAGCCATGATTTATTCTGGCTCAAGTCAGTATTTTTTTTTTAAAACAAAAGATATGAAAACACACCGATATTTTTTCAAAAAACACTATTAATCTATTATATGATTCAATTTTTCCTGTATTATATTTGTTTTGCGAAAAGTTGGAACAAAAGAAAAAAATAAATACTTACATCAGAGAACTTAAGGATTGCTTCTTACCTCAGCAGAGATTTGCTGTGGGATATTATTATTATTATTATTATTATTATTATTATTATTATTATTATTATTATTATTATTATTATTATTATTATTATTATTATTATTATTATTATTATTATTATTATTATTATTATTATTATTATTATTATTATTATGTTTCAAAGGATAAACTTTATTAGTATTCTAAAAATTACACAAGTTACATTTGACAACATAGTTCTTATATATAAATTGTTTTCACAAAACTGCATATGTACAATGATTTGATCAGTACCTGTATGCATTATCAAACTAGAAGTATCTAAGAAAAAAAAAACAGTTCAACAAAGTCAATGATGATCACTCAATCATACAATTATATTCAAATAGATATACTTCAATTAAATTAAAGCAGGAATGCATCTAGTTTGTGTCAGTTGACTTTAGAACTGGCACAAGGATCCATGTTAGATATAGTTTTTTTGCAAGTGCTTTTATATAAGTTCTTGTATATTCCAGGTGTCAATTTACTTAGAGTGATCTGTAATCTTCATGTCTTTTTCATGTATGGTTTGCAGCTTATTTCTAAACGTGTTTGGATGTCTTCTGAGGTTATAATTGTATATGAAATTACACCTTGTACATCATAAGGCATACAGTAAAAATGTGCAGATTCTTATTTCAGCAAAGATGCCCCTTTTAAAAGAGTCAAAAAGGGTTTTCATATTGATTTTTTTATCTTTGAGTGAAGTGCTTAATAATTTCCCGAATGTTTTCTAGACTTGAGCATGAAATAAAAAAGGTGATTTTGTGTCTCCGAGTCCCTATGGCTAAGATTACATATATCATCTATATCTTTATAGTTTCTTTGATATTTCCAAAAGTGTTGTGTAGGTAGCTCATCCAGATTTATCTTTAGGAGAAAGTCAAAATATTTTGGTTCAAGTGATTATAGTTTGAATTTGCGACATAATTGTTTATTATTAATATGAAGTTGAGTTTATACATCATCTTGATTTGGATGTAGAAGTTGATAAACTTCCCAATATTTATATTTGGCTTGTGGTGGTTTAAAGTTAAGAGTGTGGATTGTTAATAATGGTGTAAGTAGTGTGTTCAGATATGCTTGGAGAGGAGGTGGTCTATCTGTAGGGGTAATCTTGGCAGAAATTTCTAAATATGGGAAGTTTTGTGCACATGTAGATATTATGTTCAATGTTTTTTTGTATCCTGTAGACATGTATTGAGTGAAGGCCAAGGCTATTTTGTGAAAGGGGTTTTGTTAGGCATTTTATTGATATTGAGAAAATCTTTTTTTCCCCAGAATAATTTCCTGCATAAGGAGTCTATCTTATTTGTAAATGCCTTGGTATAAATGATTGTTGGAGTAAAATAAGAAATTTTTGTAATCACTAGCATGTTAAGCAAGGCCATTTTTGTATATAGAGAGAGGTAGGCTTTGGAGAGTGAATTGACATTTTTTTTCCACTTTCTCTATCAAATTTTTCTGTATGAGCGATCTCATAGGTGAATGTCATAAATAAAAGTTGAAGCCAAGAAATGCGCTTGGTCTATCTTTGAAAACTTTAGTAATGCTATTACCGGTGAAGATCTGACATGTACACGATTTCTCCATATTAAATGTTAGCTTATATTCTTTTGTAAAATTATTAAGTATCTTAAGAAGTTTGGGAATTTGTTTTTGGGATGATAGAAATATTGCTATATCATCCATATATGTGATACATGAGATGTTGTCAATGATGGTAGGCATGTAGACTCCTGAAAATTCATTTTCTATTATTTTTATAAGAGGGTTGATATAGGCAGTGAACAGTAAGGTACTGAGAGGTGAGTCCTGAGGAATGGACTGATGTGGCACTATTGGTGGTGAAGTTTTCCCATTTAGGGAAACATAAATCTCACGGTTTAAAAGCAAGTTAGCAAGCAAGTTTAGATAGGCATTTGGAACTGAGTATTTTTGCAGAGTTTTAAGAAGAGTACTGATGGAAATCATGTCAAAAGCGGCTTCAATATCTAGATGAATAACAACTGGACTGTATTTTTTATTATCTCTAACAGTTTCTATAGTTGACTTGAATAGAAAGGCTGCCTGTACTGTTGAGGATTCTTTTTGGCAAATTGCATTTTTGATAGGTTTGGCAAAATGAATGGCTCTATTTTATCTTTTATCACTGACTCTATTATTTTTATGCCAAGGGAGCACATTGAAATTGGACATAGGTTAGTGTTGTTTGAGATTAATTGTTTCTTTTTCATGAATGGCACAAGCATAATTTGATTTAAGCCCTGTATTTTATAGATGTCTTTAGTGAGGTATGAGACTAGGTTAAGCATATATTGTGCAGCAATTTTATCAATATGTTTGTATATAAACTTGGGAATTCCATCTATGCCATGATGACATGAATCTGGCATCACTTCTATTTTTTATGAAATCTAAATTCATGTTGTGATCTATCTTGTGAAAAGGCCATTAGACTTGGTGAGGGTACCCTCTGGAATTTTTCTCTATACAATATGTAAAGCCGCTCCAACATAAAATCTCCATAGACAATTTTATTATTGTTGTTGTTGTTGTTGTTGTTATTATTATTATTATTATTATTATTATTATTATTATTATTATTATTATTATTATTATTATTATTATTATTATTATTATTATTATTATTATTATTATTATTATTATTATTATTATTATTATTATTATTATTATTATTATTATTATTATTATTATTATTATTATTATTATTATTATTATTATTATTATTATTATTATTATTATTATTATTATTATTATTATTATTATTATTATTATTATTATTATTATTATTATTATTATTATTATTATTATTATTATTATTATTATTATTATTGTTTAAATGTAGTAGATTATGACATAAAAATCCCATCTCATATTTTACTACCATAATTTTTAATTAACTTAGAATAAATTTTATGAACCTGAGATTTTATTGAGCTAAATTATTATGTATAGAAGATTAAGAGTTAATTATTAGCTTAATCTTAGTGAGTAGGATTTATTAAAGTCGTAATAATACTATAAGTTTATTTATTTGAAATTGTAATAGGGGGATAGTGTTCTTATGCCATTGAAGTAGTATCCTGTAGGATATTGGCTCAATGTAATCTATCTTGTCATCTGTATTCAAGTCTCATGAAAATATTAAATATTTATGCAATTTATTTTTTTTATAATATGAACCTTATTCTATTTTAAATTTGAGCTAGTGAAACATTTAATTTTAATGCTGAATATTTTATTTATTAATTATTAACTGAGCTAGAACCCGTTTTATTTGATATAATATGCTGCCTGGAAGTGATGATCAAATGGACCAGGTTAGAATATATATATATGAAAAACAAAATGCAAGTTAAAAAACTTGCTAATGCTTGTATTTATGTCCACAGATGGCGTTCTACCAAAAACACCGATCAAGCGTATGTTTTGTTTACATAAACGTCAGAGCAGCATTCACTATCTCTAACTATAATTCCACTTTCAGATCATGATTTCAAGCTATTTGCTATCATCAGTGAAAGACAGGAATAAAGTAACTATATCTAAACACAAACTCTGAGTGTTTATGAAACAGTTTCTATTCAGCTTGCAAGCGTGAAACTTTTAGACACGTAATGTCTTCAAACTCAGCATAGCAAACCAGATAGCTATATGGGTCTGATATCAGTTCAGCATCACCACATAGTAGAAGCCTCTGCAATCTATATCATTGCAAGAAAGACCTCGAAGGTACATTTAAGTTTGTTTTTCATAAATGTACCTTCGAGGTCTTTCTTGCAATGATGTAGATTGCAGAGGCTTCTACTATGTGGTGATGCTGAACTGATATCAGACCCATATAGCTATCTGGTTTGCTATGCTGAGTTTGAAGACATTATGTGTCTAAAAGATTCAGGCTTGCAAGCTGAATAGAAACTGTTTCATAAATGCTCAGAGTTTGTGTTTAGATCTAGTTTCTTTATTCCTGTCTTTCACTGATGATAGCAAATAGCTTGAATTCATGATCTGAAAGTGGAATTATAGTTAGAGATAGTGAATACTTCTCTGACGTTTATGTAAACAAAACATACGCTTGATCGGTGTTTTTGGTAGAATGCCATCTGTGGATATATATATATATATTTGAATATTTATAAATAGAGTAATCAGACATATGTAAAGTATAACTTTAAAATTTGTATCCACTTAGGAGCGCTTTTGACTATTCTACAATCCATAGTTTTCACCAACTATCACGATGAAAGACTAACATCCTCACAATTCTGTGATCTTAATGTTTGTAACCTGCCTGTTAAATAAGACATGTTTGTATTTGTATATTAGCATAGCTTCCTTTATTTTCATTTTGTTATTTTTTTCAATTTGCAATATTTTTTTACATTATTGTAATTGAAGTTAACATGATAAATACATGAGTTATTACAGTGGTAAAAACAGATGGTGAAACATTATTTTATAATTTGTAATTTTGTTTCTATACATATGCAACATTGTTTATTTATACACTCATTCTTAAATTATCTTTATTAATCCGTTTAGTTTTTTTTTAATTTCAAAAGATATATTTGCAGTTCTCACACAATATTTTCATAGGAAATTATTATAAACACTACTTCTACGTATCCTGTGCATTACTGCCTGGGGCACCAGTTCTATTGACAATAGAATAAACTACCAATTTGTTTCTAATTTGAATTAATATTGAGACTTTTAGAATAAGGTTCAACTATAGTTTCACTCAGTGGGGTTACAAGGTTCCATAATAAGTAAAATGCAAATAAAATACAATAGAAAATATTGTACATCAATGAGAGTAAAATATCTACTGGGTTTTTCCAAGAAATAAGTACTTGAAATTGATAAAATTTCATCCATTTAAATTAACAAGTTATAGTTCAATTTTATTTTCTCCCATCAGCAAAAGCACTAATCAACTTTTAATGCATGATAGGTTTAAATTAAATAAAGCAAAATATAGCACTAATCAACCTTTATTGTACAAAGAGTATAAATTACATGACTAAATTAATATCTACTTGGAAACAATAAGGAGTAGCACAGAGATTTTGTTACATAATTTGTAGAAGTTTATACTTTATAATAGCTATCAATTACCATCAAAAATGTCATGACATAAAATTAAGCATTGTTCTAATGAAATAGTAGTTAGACAATGGAAGTAATAGCGTACATTTTCATTTTAAATCATCATCTAAACAAAAATTAAGTGTATAATCTTTCCCAGAGGATTATAAAATAGTTAAGCATATCATATAGTGTTTGGATCAGGAAAACAATATCATCAGATCTGAACATGTTCATTATCAAATTCATGGATTAGGGCAATCATATCATATTGGATATGTATGTGTGGAAACTAAAAATATGAATGCATGTAAAAGAACAATACTCAACAAATTTTTAATAAATAAAACATTTATTACATTGTGTAGTCAAAATAACAGTTTTCCATTCTTGTTTACACATATACATATTGTTGGACAATTCCAATTTCTATTACAGAATAATCTAACATTGAGGCAATTAATATTAAAATAAACTTCTTTGTACTCTTATTTCTAACATATACAAGGTATTAACTAATTCAGACAGGGTTATTAGACATTTATGAACAAACAAACATTGAAATAATTACATTAAACTAAACTTCTTTATATTCATACTTCAAATATATACATGTTGCTAGCTAATTCTTATATGGTCTGTCATCTAAACCAAAACTGTGGTAATTAAACAATGCTATATGTATTTAGTCATATAGGTTAGAGAGAGATGTCACACTATCCTTTATAATCAATTGAACAATTCTGTTAACTAGCTACACCTTCTTTCCCCCTTTCTCTTTTATGTTTATCATTCAGATGAGGATGAATTATTCAGAAGATATGATGATTGAAAATTTAGAATAAATTAGTATGATTTGAAATATTTGCCCAAGACTTACTACTCCAGTGATAAATGTCTTCCATATCTTCTGGATGAATAGTATTGTATGTGTGCTTCTATATTATGCCACTTGTTATAATACAATTAACACATCTACAACCCATCAGTTTGCATAAGAAATTAAGAAATAAAATATAATACAGATGATGTCATAGACCAACCAACACATTTAGCACTACTGCTACTTTAGATGTTCTATAAAAGAAATTAAACCTATCTTTTATTTTTATTGCAAACTACATTTCAAATTGCTATGAATATATGATAGAAAAACTTTACAAAATAGACACATAAGTGACAAGATAACTTTCTTTACTCTAATAATCTAAACAACAAAATATTGTGACTTCTTAACCTTACACAGAAGTTTAATGTTGCTGTGGACTCAGTCTCATCACCAAAAACAAGGGAAATACACAGCTTCACTAATAATAACATAATTATCATAATACTCAACTGCTTAATCTAGAAAAAATAATCCACCATGGTATTTAAATAAGTAAATATAATATATATCCTAAATAATTTCTTTCCTCATAGCAACTTAACACATTTCATGCTAAACATTAAAAAATGAATTCATTCTTAGATAAAATCCTTATCCTTCCACTTCTTTTGGCATATCACATCATCCAAAAACAATTGGAGAAATACCAGTCAAGTGACTTGAAATGTATTAATTATATAAATGAATCACACAAAACAAACACACACAAGCAAAACAATGGACAAAATAATTTGAAATCATATTCAATTTGTAGATAAAATAAATCGAAAATAAATCTTTATTTCATGATGAATTATAAATGATTTAAATCTGAAGTATAATAATTACTATTAAATAAATGTCAGCACTTCTGACAAAGCAAAGATAAAACAACACTTTTGCATATTTAATATCACAATAAAATTTTAATTTATGATTAAATATAAATCTTCTAAATTTAGAGTGTGATAATTATTATTACATAGATCTCATAATCTCTGACAATGCAAGTATAAAATAACACTTTTTATGCATTTATCCCCCCTTAAGTTAGTTGCTAGCTTCATAATAGCAAATAAATTTTCTGCCACTATCATCAGCATATAGAATACATGTACACATTTAAAACAAAAAAAAATATATCAAAATAATGATTAATTATCAAGTATAATATTTTTCATATTATATGCATCTGTGACTATCTGGGAGTGAAAGAAAATAATTATATATATATATATACAACTGATCTATCTATCTACCATACTCAACCAACAAAAGAAATAATTAAATCTTCATTATCTGGGAAATAGATGTTGTCAGACATTTAGACAAATTTCTGTAGGATGGACAATGCACATTTTTTTAAACAAATTGAAGAGCAGTTTTTCAAGTTCTTAACAAACAGCTAATTAAAATTGCTGGCAGTATAACAAGCGAAGTATTCAATCTATTTTCTTTTGATCACGACAATTTACCGTTTACTGCTGCAGATTTTATTTATAATTATTGTTTAATTGACTGGCAGGTTCTCAGTGTTTTTATATCTCAGTTATAATCTTCCAAATTTCAAAAAGAGAACATTAGTTTTTACACCAAGCAACATTGACTGTAATTATATCTATTAAGAAATTTTTAATAATTTATTAAAACTCATCCATTAAGTGAATAATATATTAATTCACAATATTTACTTAAGTTTAACAATATTTTTAGTGATAGATTAAAAATAAACAAGGAAAACAATGAGAAAATGTTCACATTTTATATTCAGAACAAAGAGAAAATTTTCACATTTAATATTTGTGTTCTTCCACTTATCTTTATATTAAATGCACTTTAAATATAGGTTAGTTATTAATTAGTTATATAAGCCATGTGTTCAGTTTCTTATACATACAAGACATAAATGGTTAGATATATTTCTTGTTCAATAATAATAAGGCACGTTGTACTAAGTTAAATATACACATTCTTCCATTTGAATTTCTATGTTCTATAGCCAAAAAGATATTTAATCTAGAGTTTATGAAATGTTTTGGTAAAAAGTTCAGAATTTTTTTCCCCATAAAAGAGTAAAATTCACAAATTTATATTTGGGTTGCCAATACAATCAGTGAGCACAAATATTTAACACTAATTAATAAATAATAAACAATCAAATCAATATGTATATAAAATATTTAATAATAAGCAAAACTTTGTTCAAATATTTATGATGAGGATTATAAATCATATCTAGTCTTTGGTGTATGAGTTACAATGTGCAATATATAATGGCAGTTGCACTCGTATTCCAATAATTAATACTTAAGTATTTAATAAATATATTTATCTATGCCCTGACAAACTAGACAAGTGTACATAATGATATGTATGTCTTTTGTGCTAAATGAATTACATACATTACTTGTTATTTGATATTTTATTTGGAAAAAACTATGATTCTAATTTTATGTAAGAAGGAGGTGAGAATTATTTTCGACACATCCATAAATCAATTCATGAACAGCATGATAAATACACAGGGTATATTTTCAATACTTAACAAAGAAATCAATTCATTCCGATTTATAAAGCAAAAGGCGGGCCTTGATTTGAACAAAAATATAAAATACGAATAACACATTAGGAGCAGCAAAACAAATATATAATAAAATGGTTTGTCAGTGATTCAAGAAGTAGAAGAGCAGCTTGTGTTCAACAAGTCCTTTATGCCCTATAAATGATCCATGGATCAAGGGGAAAGCCAAGTCGGGAAACATACATTAACCTTTGTTGTTACAACACAGCAACGAGCAAAGGAGTATGTAATTTCTTCCTATATATTTAAAATATCAAAAATATCATTGAAATGACAAACCCAAGAATCAGGAGGATGGCTCATGTTAGCAACGTTCTGAATGGTGATAATATAGTGATCATCATATTTGATTAATAAAACCCAAATTATATAATAAATGGTTAACGCAATGAACTGATTATATCAGATTAAAATCAAACTTACTTGGAGCAAATGTCCTTCCAGAATACAAATATAAAATACAAGATGTAAATTAGAATATATTTATTTTATTTTCCTTATTAACCTTGCGTAAAACATTAATAAATATGATCAATATGAGTAGATAATTTTGTATAACTTAAATAAAATTGCAGGAAGTATAGGTAATAAACTGAGCTAATAATTCTTTTCAGCAGTTAGTAAAGTCATATCAGACATTAAATAAATACTTCAACTCTATAATTAATAGAACCATATTAATTTAATTCTAACTGGCAATAATTAAGATAAAATTTAATGCAATACTCTTTTCTTAAGGTGAGTGTAAATGAAAGAGAATATTATAGAGTTGAATATATTACTGGTATATCATCACAAATACATGATATTACTAATCATTCAAATAAATATAATTAAAATTAGTTAAAATGAACCGCCGTAGTACAAGAAAGAATGTTAACAAGATATTAATTTTATGACTACATAAAGAAATTCTATAACAAACTTTAACATATTCTAAAGAGAACAGAAATATTTTAGACAGTAGTTATCTTAAATTATGGTCTGAGATAAAGTTCATAAATAGACCAGAAGTTTGCTGTTTATCAAGTAAAAAGGGTTACCAGTTTTTCTATGGCTCACTCATTGATTCATAATGAAAGAGTCTGGTTGGCTTTAGGAGACCATGTAGGTGCACACTTGATTCATGTGAATTTCATTTATGAATTAGTTTTCTTCTGTATGTTGGCATTATATTATTGGTATTGAAAAGTTCTGTTTAGCAGCAAAGTTTTGAAGATTTGTTGAGAAATTTTGGATCCAACAATAAGATCCAAGAAGTTAGCCATGTTCCATGATACTACTAAAAATCAAAATTAAAAATGACATAGTTTCTAATGGCAACTCCTTTTAATTTAATAGTAATGGTTCTTTATGGAAACTTTTCCAGGGTAATCATACCATTTCCTACAGTTTCACACCGATTCTGACTTTGATGTGTTAAGGCTAAAGCTTTTACATTATTACAAACCAAAATTTTCTCTAATTGATTTCCAGTCCATTCCTAGAACAAGACTTTCAAATCCATTAACTTTGAATTCATTTTCTATTTAGAAAGTGAATTTGTAAAATCCAAACAAACAACTTTAATTTAGCACGTATTTAAAGTTTTAACTTATAATTTTAACTAATTAATAAAAAATTCCCTATTGTTATTGGGGAAAGAAGATCTGAAAGCTTATTCATAGAATGTAACTTTTAATCATATAAATTTGAACAAAATAGTAAAATATAAAATAAAACATCCCGATGTAATAAAACTTTATAATGAATATATATTTAACTATCTACAAATATATACGCACAATTCACATTATATATATATATATATATAATGAATATTTTATCATGAGATAATTAATAATATTAACAAATTTAAACATAAGATAATTAGACTCTATAAATATTTAAATAATAACCTGTTTTAACTGAACCTAACATATATTGAAGATAGTATAAAGTCTCATTACATTCAGAAATATTCACTGTTAGTGACAGGATTTAAACTAGGTTAAAGGTGAGATTTATTGAAGTGCGGATCAAACTTAGGTCTGACTGCTTCATTTTTTTCCTCTTCAAAAAAAAAACAATGAAAAATAAATTTCTTGACTTACATCTGGTGCATTTTTTTATTTAAATTTAATAGTTGGGCAGACCCCAGGAGAACAGCATATACATGAATACTAACATTTGATTAAAGAAAACAAAAAAATTACATGTCTCATTCTAAATTATTGTGGTCAAATGTTACCTATTTATATTATGAAATAAGTCCATTCATGCAGTCTTATTATGTTTAACGTTCTATCAGTTTGTCCATCAATATACCAGTCTCTAAACTTGCTATTTGTTTTATCATTTACCTGGATCAGGTGACATGTATGTTTTCAATTTTTCATAACAGTAATGACCTTGTTTTTTTCTACTTGGTGCCAACTTCCCATAATTGATGACAGTCAATAATTCCATGGTACATTGTAAGGACTTTGTGTGCATTCCAATCATGATTCTCTGAATCCATGATGGTAAATTATTTCTCACTATTTGTTGGTTAATATATTTAAAAAATGTGAGGGATTAAAAAGCTGTGACATGCTGTATAAAATATAATACATATCCCTGCTTGGAGTCTTTCTGATATCTCTCGATATTCAACCTGTGTAAGATGCCTTCTTGACCATTCATCACTCCAGTATTTCATTAGTATTACATTCTCATAACATGGGATTGTTGTATGTGAGTGTTTTAACAGCTTCCACCATGCTTTTGTAGCATCTCTAAGGTGATGTCTGGCTAATATTATTTTTTATAAGTAACTGGATGCAAACTGAAGAACTCTTTTACACTGTCTAAGTGAACTAGAGAATTGTCACCTGGGGTTCCCTTAAAACATGTACCTGGATAGAAGATACAATGGATGGTATCTTAAAGTTAATAAGACTGGGTTGTGGGTTCATTCTTTGTCCCATTTTACCTCATTCAGTTTGATCTTTATAGTGGTATTTTTGACTTCTTTTAATATTAGGACATCATCATTTTCCTCATCAATCTCTAAATTTAGATCATCATTATTAGTTTCTTTGGCCATTTATGAATTACTTTGTCTTCTACTACACTATGATCCTTTTCATTATGGACTGATGATCTTTTCCACCTTCTCTAGGGGCCTCATGGGTATTTTTTGCTGTGCAATGCACCACCTTCTCATTGTTTGGAATAGTCTGAATACATTGTTTTTTTTTCGATTTTTAAAATACTTTCCATTATCATGATCATCATTTTCCTCTCTTCTCTCATTTCCTTTATGAGTGTATGAAAGATCTCTTGATCATAACAGTCATATTTAGTTTTATTTCTGCTTCAGATGGTTGCACTGTTTCATTTTGACTGGATCTTTGAAAGTAATTACATGATCTAGATCACTAGATGCTGTTGAAGGTGAATCAGTAGCCACACTTGACTTTTTGCTTAATTACTCTCCTTCCATTTCTTTTCTCTTGAAAATAATATGTAAAAACTGATAATAATATAACTTCTACCAACACAGCTTTATTAATATTAATATTTAGACACTTAATTAATTTTATACATTTAATTAGGTTTTTGATTACTGGTCCCCTTTGTTCCCTTCTTGAATAACATTGTTGATATAACGTTTTGTTGTAGTGGAGATCAATAAATCGTACTTCTTTCATCCATCCTACCTGCAGCAATTTGCATTTAGAGGTATGCGCAAACATGACACCATTGTTGTGAACTTCCTCATGTGTATAGCTCAAAACTATGCATAAAAATGTAAGTTTATTTTTTTTATTAATAACCTTTATCAGCCTTCCAAGCTAATTGTGCAAACACTTTGCGAGTGTTAATAATAAATAAATGAATACTTTCTCACCAATACAAGATATAGCATTTATGCAAGAATAAAAGAAATCCCTCTTATTCCTACAACTCAAATATTTATATATGAGCAAATCTAAAGTACTGGCAAAGAAAGTGTGATGTTGGAACAGTCTCTTTAAATTACTCTATACGATTTCTGAATGAATGATGTCAATGAAATTGTCTAGAATTTACTAAACATCACTCCAACTGAAACTTAATCATATGTAAATAAGCATTTATTTTATATAGCGTCTGTATATATAATTGTATTACATTCAAATATCATCGTATAGAGTAATTTAAAGTGACTGTTCCATCATCACGCTTTCTTTGCCAGTACTTTAGATCTGCTCATATATAAATATTTGAGTTGTAGGAATAAGAAGGATTCCTTTTATTTTTGCATAAATGCTATATCTTGTATTGGTGAGAAAATATTCATTTATTTATTATTAACACTCGCAAAGCGTTTGCACAATTAGCTCGGAAGGCTGATATTTGAATGTAATACAATTATATATACAGACGCTATATAAAATAAGTGCTTAATAACCTTTATGTAAAAACAGTTATAGTTAGATATAGTTGATTATAATTAGATGCACTTATTATGAAAAAAATATAGTTCAGTTTTTTAAAAATAGTGAGGAAGTGTTGTGGCCACTAACAGTCAGGTTTACAGAGCATGAATTACAATGTACAATATATAATGACAATTGTACTCATATGCCAATAATTAATACTTGAGCATTTAATAAATATCTTTATCTATGTCACGACAAAGTAGAAAAGTGTAAATAACAATACCTATGGCTTTTGTGCTGAATGAATTACATACATTACTTGTTATTTGATATTTTATTTGGGAAAAAAAAATATGATTCTAATTTTATGTAAGAAGGAGGTGAGGGATATTTTCCACACAACCATAAATCATTTCATGAACAGCATAATAAATATGTAGAGTATAACTTCAATACTTAATAAAGAAAATTATTTAAATTATAAATATTTATACAATTGTTTGATTTGAATAAAATCAATTCATTATGATTTATAAAGCATTGGGCTAAGAAACAGAACGGTACTAATGCATTATGCGCAGCAAAATGAATATGAAATAAAATGCTTTGTCAATGATTCAAGAAGTAGAAGGGCACTTGTTTTCACCAAGTTCTTTATGCCCTACAAATGAACCATGGAACATGGGGAAAGCCAAGTCGGGACACAGTCACAAACCTTTGGTGTTCCAATACTGCAATGAGCAAGTGAGAAAGTGATTTCTGCCTATATATTTAAATTATCAATAATATCATCAAAATGACAAACCCAAGAAGCAGGAGGATGGCTCATGTTAGCAATGTTCTGAATGATGATGATATCATGATCATTATATTTGATTAATAAAGCCCAAATTATATAATAAATGCTTAATGCTGATTATATCAGATTAAAATCATAGTTACTCAGAGCAAATGTGCTTAAATGTAATTATGTAATTATAATAATTGCCCTTTATCATGCCTTTCCAGAAGACAAATATAAATTAAAGATATAAATTAGAATATATTTATTTTATTTTACTTATTAACTTTTTAAATCAGCATTTATTTTTATAGCTTCTGTATACAATTGTAATTACATTCATGTCGGCATTTCAAGGCCGACATGAATGTAATTACAATTGTATACAGACCCTATAAAAATAAATGCTGATTTATATATATGATTAAGTTTCAGTGGGAATGACGTTCAGTAAATTCTAGTAAATTTCATCGGCGTCATTCATTCATACATTATATATAGTAATTTAAAGTGACTGTTCTATAGTCACACCTTCTGTGCCAGTACTTCAGATTTGCTCATATATAAATATTTGAGTTGTAGGAATAAGAGGATTCCTTTTATTCCTGCATAAATTCTATATCTTGTATTGGTCAGACGGTATTAATTTATTATTTAACACTCGCAAAAGCATTTGCACAATTTGGCTTGAAAGGCCAACATGAATGTAATTATTAACTTTTTGTAAAACATTAATAAATGTGATCAATATGAATAGGTAATTTTGTATAACTTAAATAAAATAGCCAGGAGCATAGGTTATAAACTGAGCTAATAAAATGTCTCAGCCATTGGTAAAATCATATCAGACATTAAATAAATTCTTCAACTGAATAATTAATAGAACCATATTAATTTGGTTCTTACAGGCAATAATTAAGCTATAAAATTTAATGCAATCCTAATTTCTTAGGGTGTGTTTAAATGAAAGAGATTATTATCGAGTTGAAAGTATTACTGGCATATTATTACAAATAAATAATATTAATAATCATTCAAATAAATATAATCAAAATTAGTTAAAATGAACTGCCATAATAAGAGAAAAAAGTTAACAACATACTAATTTTAAGACTAGAAATAATAGAATAGAGAAATACTATAACAAAATTTAACACATTATAAAGTGAATAGAGAAATGTATACAGTAGTTAACATAAATTATGATCTGAGATGGAGTTCATGCATAGACTAGAAGTTTGCAGTTTATAAAGTAAAAAGGGTTACCAATCTTTCCTTGGCTTGTTCATGGATTCATAATGACAGAGTCTGGTTGGGTATAGGAGACAATGTAGGTGCACACTTGATTCATGTGAATTTCATTTATGGATTAGTTTTGTTCTATATGTTGGCATCATATGATTGGTATTGAAAAGTTCTATTTAGCAGCAACGTTTTGAATAATTCTGGAGAACTCTGGGGTCTAGCAATCAGATCGCCGAAGATTAGCCGCATACCATGCTCAAAATACTATTAAAAATCAAAGTTAAAAAGGACATAGTTTCTGGTGGCAACTCCTTTTAATTTAATAGTAATGTATCCTTATATATAATTTTGCAGGGTATTTATACACTTTATTATGGTTTCCCCCCATTCTGACTTTGATGCCTTAAGGGTAAAGTGTTTACATAATTAGAAACCCAAATTTTTTCTAATTGATTTCCAAACCATTCATCTGATAAGACTTTCAAATACATTAACTTTGAATTCATTTTCTATTTAGAAAATTAATTTGTAAAATCTGAACAAATGATTTTAATTTATCACCATCCTTAAAGTTTTAACTTCTCATTTTAACTAATTAATAAAAGATTCCTTATTGTCTTTGGGAAAGGATGATCTTAAAGCTTATCAAAAAAATGGAACTTTTAATAAAATGAAAATCAATCATTGTCATCATTTAAGATTTAAAATATTTCGATATTGGGAAGTCATTTTTAACCAACAAAATATACTAGTCATTGTTATCAGATAAACCAGTACTAGCTATAGCAACTGAATAAAGTTACTGTGAAATCCATGGAGTGCATTATGCTTATCTCCAATAATAGGTTCTTTTAACAAAGAATTCTTCCCCTTCCTCTTTACATATATATAAGACCAATCATGGTAACATGCACACACCGGTGCTATTTATAATAACCATAAAAAATATCAAAAAAAGTTAATAAGTTGAAAAAGAAACTTGATCATTTTTATTCAAGTTTAGCTGAGTACATGGGTTTTCCACAGGAACCACTAGAATTATTTAAACCTAGATAAATATTATCTGACTATAGTGTACTGGATTCAAACCCATTCAGTATATATTTTAATACACATGGCTTAGATGACTAATGATCAACAACAAAAAATGGCATTCTTATATTTTATCCATATTAATAAAATTATAAGATCCCAATACCATAAAATTTATATACCCAACACTCTTATAGACATTATTAGCTCAGATAATGTATATATTGACATACAGATGCAAGTATAGTCTAACTAATAGCTTTCAAATACACATAGTGAAGACCATTACTTAGTTATATGGCCATTAAACTTAGTTACTTAATTTGCTTATTCATTGTAAGACAGTGATGATGATAATGGTGATATCAACCATAGCTTTTATAAAGAACTCTTAACAACAAATTTATCTTTCATAAACTTTTAGGCACTTCCTTAAAATCATCTTATATTAAACTGGGATTTAATTATAATCCTCCCTAGCATTTATATATGTTTATGGTTATATTTACTCAAAATACTTTTATAGCTAAAACTATAACACAATCATTAATATTTACCAGTGATGATGAATGATCATCACGCATCTTACCACATGATATTTAATTTTTTATAACCCCTACTTACTAAACATATTAAAATTAAAGTGAGAAAGTGCAAACCTCTCGAGCACTTAGCCAATCAGATCGCAAATACTGAGACAGAGAATTACTGTCTGCGCTGTGTAAAAATAAATATTATTTACATATATTGCTGCAAGTTATAACATCGAAAAACTACTGCATAGTAAATCGAAAGATTTCATGCTGTATGTTTATAATTAGAACTCAGTGAATTGAGTGTGAAGATACTTAAGATTCACACTTTCATATCTAAGTACTTTGGACTGACTTGGATATATAGAAAGATAAGTAAAGAAGATAGTGGAACCACTGTCTTCTTAAATTCTCTGTCTCAGTATTTGCGATCTGATTGCCTAAGCGCTCGAAAGGTTTGCATTCTTTCAGTTTAATTTCAAGACTATCTGCGCTTTGTAAAAATAAATATTAAACATATTAATTATTTTTAAGATTTGATTTAATGATTATTATTTGTTCAGCAATGACGGTGATCATAAGTCGTGGACACAACATAATTTTAGCTTTTATCATTAACCTCTAGTTATTAAAAAAAAAACTTGGTTATATGTCAAGTGTAAGCCTTAAACATCCTTATATGTAAATCATTATCCTACATTTAATATTAATGGGTGATGATGATCAATTAAAATGATAGAATCAAGAGAAGACAAAAAATATAACAATATTAATAATAATAACTGGGAAACCAAATATCATATAATTATATTTATTCACACTTTTTTTTTAATAAAGCAAATTACTAAATATACAAGTGACTCAATTAAATATATAATTAAGCAAAATATTTTAATAGTATATGCGTAGCCAACTAATTTTATATATCTGCTCATGTTACTACATATTTTGAAATAAGCTGACTTAATGACATAAAAAATATTCTATTGAATGCTTATTCAAGATTTTCCTACTTATTACATATCATAAAGGTAATTTTAATTTATGTAAAGTGTGTGTTTTTCATTACTTTCGTACATATGCTAAACCCTTCTCTTTAATATTCTATATTTAAATTAACTATGCATAACCTATTTTGATGAGTTGGAATAAGCAGTCACACACTCACACACCCTATGATATTTCAACATATATATTTAAAATATGTACCTCTATATTATGGATTAATATATAAATCACATATATAAAAAATATTATAGCAAATTTGAGCAAAAAAAACCCAATATATCAAATTTAATATGCAAAGAAATAAATTAAAAAACATTATATATATATATTGTAACGGTAAGAATTGTCCCTCCATGCAACAAAATCTAGAACACAGGCAAAATACACTAAAGCTGGTTGAGTATGGATACTGGGATCCAGAATCCAAACAACATTCAACCCTTTCACATCTGCTCAATGATTTAATATCCTATGGATGACATTTCTCAATGTACACATACATTCAATTAACCCTCGGTATGGCAGTCACTGCTGGTAGAACAAAAGACTCCTAATTTAACTAATTTATCACTGAATTTGGTCGGATATACACACATAAGACTAAGTATTTAATTAAAATATCAATGATTGCCTATAAAATATAATAGAATAATCTACCTATAGATATAATGATGTAGGTGCAAATTAAACTAGAGTTGGAAAAATGAACTTTACGGACAATAAAATATGCAAACAAGTTATAGTTTTAAATATTATTAATTTAATAAACAATAGCAAACAACAAATCAAGACATACCAAATTATATGATGGAAACATGAGATAATATGCTTGCAGGCATATATAACTAATGAGATTAATGTTACATATCTCACTATAAATATTTAATAAAGTGTGGTGCGGTATTGGAGTTTATGCCTATTTTATTAATATGGCAAATTTCTAGCTCTTTTGTAGTCTGCTAGATCATGCGGAACTTTATAGTCAAAGTTATTTAACTAACTATCATAGCGTTCTTTGGTGTCTATTTAATACAAAGTTAAATTAAGCATGTAATTAGGCTGAGAGATACACAGGCTGGCGTGTTAACCTAGATTAGGAGGTAAACTAATGCTAGATAAGCATTTAATATAAAAAAAAGAGAAACCTGGTTTAATATAGGTTTGCCTATATCCTTTATGGCACATATTAATATATTAATTAAGCAAAAAGGTGCGAATGGGTCATTATTCATGGGCTTCAGTCTCCAAAGACTCGGTTTGCCCTAAAACCGCTCAACTTGCTACGAATAAGAACATTAGTAGTTCAGGGAATCGGATAAGCGTATGAATCATCTAGGTCCTTGTGCCTAGTTCTAAAAGTGTGCTTGAACCCGAACTAAAGAGGATGAGTCTGGCCTCCACCAGCACATCATCAAGAATCATGCAGCAAGCTGATAAGTGTACATTGCATACTTTGTAAGGACACATCCACAACTTATACATATATATAACGCAATTGTGTAACATTATATTACCGTGCCTTAAAATTAGATAGCATCTATTTGCATATCTATATAATCCAGTTCTCCAATTTAGTATTTTAAATATACTATTTAGGGACTAAATGAATTAGTAGCCTAGCTTAATATTATCACCTACATTTCAACATATATAAATCTAAAGAGGACAAAGCATATTTGCGGGGTTAATTATGAATAAAACATTAAAATATGCTTTGAGAATATCTCTATGGCTAGTTCCGATGATATACGAGTTACATATATAAATAGTTATATTTCATAACTAGAATTAAGCAAACTACAACTTTAATTAGATAACTGATTATTGTAATATTAATACCCAAAACTTAATAAGTAAAATAATAATATGATCTCAAAACAGTGAGTGAGCATGAAGAATAATAATTCAATTAGTTAATATTAAATTATAGCGAAGATTAGAAATTATCTTTGCGAATTGATAAGCTAAAATTATATTTATAAATGCTCACGGTTTCGAGTCATTTGGCATATTAAATACACATATAATAATAAAATGATAAAATCATAGAATAAATTGAGTAGATTTTAGAAATAGGCATAAAAAGTCCGCAGAAAATTATACATTTAAAATAGATTATTAGGAGTTTTACATTTTAAAAGAGAATTCAAGTTTTACATTATAAAAGAAAATTCAAGTTTTACAATCAGACAAGATTTAGCATTTTACAATCAGGCAAGATTTAGCATTTAACAATCTTCTTTGTAGATTTTAGTAAAAGTATTTGAGAAAGGCAGATTTAATACATAGCTAGCTTTTAAAAGAAAGACATGAAAGTCACAGTTTATAAACAGAATTCTGAGAAAAATTTACCATTCTGTTGATTTCCATTGCAGTTAGTTTTTAAGCACTTGGGACAATAATAAGTTGACACTTGATCATGATTGAAATTTAATGGAGTTTGCTTGGCTGGTGTACAGCATTATATTTTAGGCATTATATTTTAGGCATTACATTTCATTGGACCAAAGCTCCCCATTCACCACGAGAAAAGCGGCAATTTTTAGCACCTTCCTACTCCCTCATTTTAGTGTGAAACTGATGTGGATTCAACTTACAAATCATTTAATATATCTCCTCTTTTTTTGGCAACAAAACTTTAAGTATTTATACTTTTAAACTCTGTCAACCTGTTAATTTTTAGGAGCTTGAATGTAGCTGAAAAGTCTATTTATTTATTTTAGAAAAACATATTTAATATTTACACCAGGTAGAGAAACTCATTTATTTATTTTAAAGACACATTTTTAAATTATAACAAGTAATTTAGATTTTGTTTTCCTGTACAATGCATGACCTACTTCAAAAATTGTTTACAAAAATCAAATGTTATTTTGGACAAAATTACTTTAGTAATTAGTAAAAGACATTTTATAATCATAAGTGGTAGAATAAATGCAGAACAACAGGAAATATAAGTACATGATTTCAATAATACAACAATAAAGTTGCTAAATAATTTAACTAAAATATTTCTTAAAGTAAAAATATTTATAAAATGTATTTCTTAAACTAGAAATATCTATAAATTGAATATACATATCTGTAAAATATATCAATTAACATAACAATAATTTAAAATAAAATATTTCTTAAATCCGAAATCTTTATAAAATCAATATATCTGTAATCTATACATATACAATTAAATTACAGACATGCTTCTTGCATATATATATATATATATATATATATAAGATATATATATATATATATATATATATAGATATTGTGACGTTTATTTATATACGTTACAAATATATTGGCATTTTGGTAAAAGCTAAAAAAAGTAAATTTAGATTTTTTTTTGATTAGTATAATTTTTGTTAAAAACGTACAATGAGAGTTAAATTATTCTTTCGGTATTTTTTTTTATGTGATTAGTAATAACAGTAATTGGAGAGAACAAAAGAATTCCAAAAGTAAGAAAAAAAGATAAGCTGAAAGTAGAAATACCCAAATTAATTAAAGATGGCCGAAAACTTGAAGAAAATATAAGACTTTAGTACATAAAATTTTTAAAGACTGGATAAGATTAAAAGGCATGGCAATGAGCATGCGTAGAAGTCCTGAAAACTGGATATCAAAGAGGAGGGATCCGGTTTGAAGGAATGCTCTTGTCTCGTTTTGTTTCTCTAGTTGGTCTTGGATAACATTTAATATATCCAAGATCGTCGCTGCTGAAGGAATTCCGGCATGTCGTACAGTGAACCTGAGCTCCTGAAAACATCGGACCTCATCGATGTACCACCAGGAAAAGCCTTGCAGGACCGACTGGGGAAATGGACCACAGAACAAGCAAGAACCAAAAGGCCGAGCTCATTATTACCAAAATCATGCATAGATATCTACTAATGAATTCATGAAACTCACCGGAAGAATAATTATCCTGATTGTGACAAAGTTAACCAGTTAAAACTACTCGTAAAAATATACGTATAAAGAATCCCTCGATAGTCACTTTAATTTTCTCTATATGAGAGACTCTTATGTAACCAAGAACTTTTTGTTTATTTTTAACCGATATTTACTTTCCGATATTTCCTAACCTGAATTAAATGGTTCTCTCCAAGAAGTATTAAATAGCTATTTAACCGATAAATATTTTAGTTTGTTAGAATAAAAGAGATTATGCTTCTTTATCAACCTTTTTTTTTTCATTGTGCGTTATTAATAGTAGTTATTTTTTTTATTATTAAATTTGTTTTTAGTGAAATAAGATTTAAACGTAGTTACCTCTGCCAATATGCTTCAATACGCCCAGGGCTAATAATACAGAAAAATCATTGACATTCTCATTACGATAGAATTACCGTCCCCTTGAAAAAAAAATAATATAAAGAATCTTTTATTTTTCTTTGTCTTACAACTTACGAGAGGTGCTGGCGACATATTTCAGCGGATTCTTAGGAGTCCTTGGTGCCATAGTAAATAAAAGTCAAAAGTTGATTTTATGTCAATAGCACAAATTCGTAACAATTAATAGGCTGGAGTTGATCAGGAAAAATAGCTGTGTTAAGTAAGAATAGAAATACAACTTTCTTTTTTTTCCTTGATACAGCTTGATCAACTCACGCTCAAATATACATTTGGGGCGTATAGTGGTCTAGTAAAACGGAAAACGCTACAATATATATATATATATATGATTCTGCATATATAATAATTTAATGTTATTCACATGAATACTCTGAGGGGGTTTAAACCTGGCATATGGATAGATGTGTGGGTAAAATAAGTGAAATGGGCAGATGAATGAAACTGACCATTTCAATATATATATAATTAAGCAACCTATATATATATATATATAGGTTGCTTAATTATCATAATGAATGAAGAACAATAATAAAAAATACATTTTACTATTACAACATATAATAAAGAAAATCAAAAAATAATGAAAAATTAAGTTTAATGATTTTAAACTGTGTTAGTGTATTGTTATGTAATAGTGAGAATAAAACAATCAATAAACAAGCTCTTAATGTTTATGTATATAAAAAATGCTTGATTGTTGAAATTAAAATTTACTTTTAATAAGTAAATAAGAAAAATTGGTTAATTACATTTTAAAATTACCCTATATCCATTTTCAGTTCTTATTAATGTCGCAGGTTTAACGTTCTCCCAATTTATAGCTTCAACTGGTTGGCTTGCTTGTTCCTATCATTTCAAAAGTGTTATTGCAAATACCATTAGATAAATGTGAACTGGTTGTTTTGCTTGTTCCTAGTATTTTAAAATAGTTATTGGAGACACTTTTAGATAAATTTGAAAAAAAAACTTTTAAAAACTTGATTTATAGATTAATCGAGGTTGCATATATGACTTTATTCATCTTCTTTCTTCTCTTCTTTTCTCTTCTGCCTCCATTCAAAAATGATGATTCTTTAATGGTCCAGGAGACAAAAAAACTAGCCTCTCATGATAGCATATGTAGTTGGTTTTGTATTTGGCCAATCTTTTGTTATTAAGGATTTGTATATGAGTCCACAGATAGACCAGTGACTTAACCCATAATTTGGGATTTCAAAGAAAAGAAAGTGAGTTTAGCCCAGCATCCTGATTATTTCACACATAGCCAAAATATTTATAAGTACTATTATATATTATATTAAGAACTTCTTTCAAAGGATTCAGTTTAAATCCATATCTTATAAATGCACATCTTTTATGCTGAATTCAAAGCAAAAGTCATATTTTCTTTTTCAATTTTTTTTTCTTTCTCTTTTAACTCTAACCTGAATATTCTACTAAAAATAACTGTTTAAATTCAATTGCCCATCTCTTTAAACTTTAAAACAACTGCATTTTTTTTTCAACTTTAACAACTGCATTTTTTTAACATTAAAACAACTGCATCTCTCTTTTTAATAGAAATGAATGACTTTTAATATTGTTTCACTCAATTTATATTCTAAATTTCTGATTAAAAGGCCACCTGCAAATATTGTCATTTTGAGATAAAATCAAAGTTTCACAAGCTGATGATCTATCACAATTAACAAGAAAAAACATTTCTATCTTTTCTTTATCTGGATATCTAAGATCCAGACAATACAAAACAATCTATAATATCAATGATAAGTGTAAAAAAATGTTTTATGTTTAAAACAGCTGTACTCTCACACATGCACATTTTATCTATTAATCTTTTTACACCTTGACTCCTGGTCTGTTTTATTTAATAAAAAATCCAGCTAAATAATAAAATACTTTATTTATCAAAATAATAGATCATAAATATTACTTCTTGCAACCTTAAATTTACTACTGCCTATTCATCTATCATCTATAAAGTATATATAACACATGCACACATAAATCTCTATATAAAAGATAAAATAAACTTTTTTTTAAATTAAAGATCATATATATAAATATATATATATATATATATATATATATATATATATATATATATATATTAATTCTAATGTTTTCACGGATAAAAGATGTCATATTATTATTACTATTTGCGGGATATTCCGTGTAGTGAAAAAGCTAAATGCTGACGTTTCAGTACAATATCAAGTACCTTCCTCAGAGCGTCCTCTTTCTCAAATCATAAGAATGCATGTGAGATTTAAAATCGTTTTTATCGTTTTCTTTCTCCTCATATTTAAATTCTATTGGTTGAGAAGTTTTAAAATTTATTTTCTCTTCCAATAGTTTCTTCCAAATGTTGTTAATCTTCTTTAACTCAAACCTTTCATTTATGCTCTTGGGCCTTTTAAAAATCTCTATAGCTTCTCTTAGCAATCTCTGGTCATATTGTTCAATTTTTGCTAAACTATTTGTTTTTTCAAAATTGATATCATGATTTGTTAATTTAATATGAGAATAAATAGCTGATGAATTGGATTTTTCTCTCACTGCCAGAATGTGTTCTTCCTTTCTAATATTTATTATACGATTAGTCTGTCCTATATATGTATGTGGACAGACCCTACATGGAATTTCATACACACCATGACACTCCAAAGCAATATTATCTTTAGGAAGAGGAAATATTTCTCTAATTTTTTTATAAGTAGTGTAAATTGTGTGAATATTATTATTCTTTAAAATGTTACCAATTCTATCAGTTACTCCTTTAATATATGGCAAAATTGTCTTAATTTTTGATGTATCAAAATCTTTTTTTTTTTGATATGTATAAGCCCTATTAATAATTTTGTAATTAAAACCATTATGAAGAAGCATTTTATTAGTAGCAAAAAGGTCCCGGTGAAAATGGCTATCATCAGAAAGTCTCTTTGTTCTATCCAATAATGTCTTTGCCACTGAAAATAGTTGTGCAGGATGGTGATGAGAGGAAAAATGCAGATATCTCCCAGTGTGTGTTGTTTTTTTATATATATACCATGGGATAAAGAACCATCTAACCCTTCTTTCAATAAAAACATCTGAAAAAGGTAATTGATTATTATTTTCTATTTCCATGGTAAATTTAATATTGTTGTGAAGAGAGTTTAAAAAATTAAAAAAGTCATCAAGAGCATGCTTACCATGAGGCTAAATAACAAAGGTATCATCAACATACCTCAGCCATATAGATGGTTTTTTAATTGCTAAAGTCAAAATTTTATTTTTCAAATCCTCCATAAAAATAGAAGCTAATGCTGGAGAAATTGGTGAACTCATAGCTAGACGTGATGTTTGTTTATACATCTGCCCATCAAAAACAAAAAATGTATTCGATAAGCAGTGTTCAATCAAAACCACAGCAAAATTAGGCAACTGAATATTTTTTAAAACTTGAGTCGCTTCATTTACAGGTACACTAGTAAAAAGTGAAACAATGTCAAAACTTACCAAAATATCATTTTTAGTCAATTTAATATCCCGGATAAGCTCAAGAAAATGATTAGCATCTTTAACATATGATGACATCGTTGTTAAATGCGGCTGTAAAAATGAAGTCAAAAAACGAGCTAGTTTCTGTGTAGGTGAACCAACTGCACTTACAATCGGTCTCAATGGAATATCTGGCTTGTGAACTTTTGGTAAACCATATAATTTTGGATAAAAAGAAGATTTTTCCCTCGGAGTAAGCTGTATCTTTGTTTCTAAATCTAGATCAGTAGAATAAATTAATGCTTTCGTTTTTTTTTCAAGATAAGTCATAGGATCTCTATAAATTTTTTTTATAAATATTATCATTTAATAAATCATATATTTTTTTAAAATAATCAGCCTTATTTAAAATTACTGTAGTATTACCCTTATCTGCCGGAAGAATAGTAATAGATTTGTCATTTTTTAAAGCAAACAAAGCTCTTCTTTCATTAATTGATAAATTAGTTTTAGGTGGTTTTGCTTTATTTAAAATATCCTATATTTTTCCCCTCACTATATCTGCATCCCCGCAAGGTATTTTTGATAGACTACTTTCCACTCTGCAAATAATATCCTCAAAAGGTAATTTTGTTGGTGTTATTGCAAAATTAAAACCTTTATTTAAAACTTTAAGTTCAAAGTCTGGTAATTTTCTATCAGATAAATTCTTTACAGCGTGCACACTTCCTCGTTCAGACAAAGACAAAGATGCCATTTCCTGTTTCTTTGTAAGTAGTTTGTTAAATTTATTCATTTGCCTTCGAAATTTAAAATCACCTTCTTTAGTCACTCTAAAATAAACGATTTTATCACAAATTGACCATAATGTTGGATGAAACGTATTACTTAATAAAAGGCGGAGTTGTAACATTTTTTTATCTAAAAAGTCTAACTTTTTTCTTGTATTTCTAATAAAAGAAGTTAAAATATCAAAACTTGCCTTATTCAAAACTGCGTCAATTTTCTTCGTATGCGTATGGAAGGAAATTTTACAACAGCTAGGATAAAGTCCATTTCTTTTACAGTTGAGTAAAAATTGAAGATCATAAACGGCTTTAATTTTCTTCACACACATTCTTTCAAAACACCTCCATTCTGTAAACCAATCTTTCCCGTAAAGATGAATAATGTTAATTCTAATGTTTTCACGGATAAAAGATGTCATATTATTATTACTATTTGCGGGATATTCCGTGTAGTGAAAAAGCTAAATGCTGACGTTTCAGTACAATATCAAGTACCTTCCTCAGAGCGTCCTCTTTCTCAAATCATAAGAATGCATGTGAGATTTAAAATCGTTTTTCTCGTTTTCTTTCTCCTCATATTTAAATTCTATTGGTTGAGAAGTTTTAAAATTTATTTTCTCTTCCAATAGTTTCTTCCAAATGTTGTTAATCTTCTTTAACTCACACCTTTCATTTATGCTCTTGGGCCTTTTAAAAATCTCTATAGCTTCTCTTAGCAATCTCTGGTCATATTGTTCAATTTTTGCTAAAATATTTGTTTTTTTCAAAATTGATATCATGATTTGTTAATTTAATATGAGAATAAATAGCTGATGAATTGGATTTTTCTCTCACGGCCAGAATGTGTTCTTCCTTTCTAATATTTATTCTACGATTAGTCTGTCCTATATATGTATGTGGACAGACCCTACATGGAATTTCATACACACAATGACACTCCAAAGCAATATTATCTTTAGGAAGAGGAAATATTTCACTAATTTTTTTATAAGTAGTGTAAATTGTGTGAATATTATTATTCTTTAAAATGTTACCAATTCTATCAGTTACTCCTTTAATATATGGCAAAATTGTCTTAATTTTTGATGTATCAAAATCTTTTTTCTTTTGATATGTATAAGCCCTATTAATAATTTTGTAATTAAAACCATTATGAAGAGGCATTTTATTAGTATCATGAGGTAATTAATAACATTAACAAATTTAATCATAAGATAATTAGTCTCAATAAATATTTAAATAATAACCTGTTTTAACAGAATCTAATGTATATTAAAGATAATATAACTTGTCATTACATTTGGAAATATTCACTGTTAGTGACAGGGTTTGAATAGATTAATGTTGGGATCTCATGAAGCTCGGATCGAACTTAGATCCAACCGCTTCAATATTTAAGCAAAGTTTTTTTTTTAAATAAATAATTGTCATATGGATATCCAAATATAGCTCTGCTTACACACCTTAAAATAATAATAAGTTTTGTATTTGAATGCAAAATAAGTTTAATAGTAATAGTAATGATTGTTATTAGTTTAAAACAAACAACAAAAATTATTAAGTTCACTAAAAAATGAACATGTGTGACCAATAAGGTGATAACTTTTGTGCATGATTAAATAAATTTTAAATTACCCAATAGTTTTTCAGAATCTATGATAATTTATGAACACATTATTGTATAGTGTTCTTGATAAAAATAATCACATTCATAAGTGTAATACATATACTAAATAGAATGATTTATTATAAATGTGCAATAAAAAAAATATTGAATTTAATCAGTGGCTGTAATTAATGATAAATGTAAATATAGAAAAATAAATAATGTCAAACTACACAATTTTAAATTCTACAAAAATCAATTTATTTACAAAACAATATTTAGAATTTACAAATCAATTTTGAAGTTTTATTTTACAACCCACAAAATATAAGCAATTTTCGATTAGCATGACTATTTACAAATTCTAGTATAATAATTTATATTTACATGTTTTCACAATATAATAAACAATATATCGTTTTGGTGATACAAACATCCATCGAAAATGAATTTACTTAATCTTTCATAATAAAATTGTAATTATTTCTTAATAACACTGTATTTCAAATTGGGCAGATATTTAAATTACTGCTGGTATAATTGAAATTATCATATATCTTCCCCTTTTGCTTTAAATAAAGCCAAACAAGCAATATAAAATGTTGTTACACCTTTGAACATTTTATGAATTACTATTCACCTTAGTGAAAAGTAAGTTTTATATTTTTTTCGATAATAGTTTTATGGTTTCTTTATTGAGTTAACCAAAAATAATTAAACATATATGTTATTTTAATTGATTACTAATTACTTGGCAATTATTAAACTTTTTAAAATATAAATTTTTAAATAATATTTCATAATTTCGAAATAAAGAATAGCCTAAGTCATATTTCACATTAACATACAGGCATAAAATAGACATATATAAATTATTCCTATTATAATTCTTTTTTTCACGTTCAATTTTTTTAAAATGGCAATTATTAAACATGTTTCAAAATTAATTACAATTTACTTATCTGTTTCAATTGCCCTCATGGTTATTTAGCAAAATCACGATTATGCACATGGAAATATTTAAATATTTATTACTAAATTTTGCTCATGTGTGATTCTAACTATCATGCATAATACTAACAACCATATACTCATAGACGTCAAAAATTATAGAATTTGTATTTATGTAAATCTATACAAACTTACGTGGATGGAATAACTTTTCTCACGATTTTCAAACATATATCATTGCAATATTATATGTGATGTCTGTAACCAGGATCTTTATAAAAGCACTTTTAATAACGATGATATAAGAAATTCATGGGTATTATATCAAATGGCCCTTCTGCATTCATGACTGGATGATCTCTGTTCTCCCTACGACTTACAAATCGATTTCAAGCATTAGTAGATTTTGAACATGATTCACATTTAAATGAAATTAAAATGAAAATAACTGATATGCTTTTAAAAACTGTAAAAAAAAAAAAAATAGCTGGTAGAAAAAAGCCGCAAGTTACCAATAAAATTTCTACTGAAACTAGAGAATTTATGAAGAAAAGAAGGAATATGAAGATATATAAAAAGGTGCATTAAAAAGGATTGAATATCTCGAATTTTGTAAAATGGTGCGGAAAAGAGTTGTCAGTTCTAATCCAAATTCATTAGAATGTTTCTGAAGATTAGGAATATCAACTGTAAATATTGTTTTTCATAATAATTATTGTCTCTCTAGCTTTGCATTAACACGTATCTTATATCTTCCTAATCGATGATCACTTCCTGTGTTAAATTTATTAAGAAAATTACAAACTTGAAATATGTATTTTCTGTTTGTAAAATATAATCCAATTCTGATGTACCTTTATTTGGTTGCTTCCATGTCCATTTCCTTTTAACATTTTTCTCAAAAAATAAATTCATAATATAACACTTCTTTTTCTGCAAACTCCACAAGTCTATAACCTCTCTCATTTCTCTTACCATAACCAAAATTACCTAAAGCAATTTCATCTTTCATTTCTTTACCAATTCAAGCATTAAAATATCCCATAACAATTTAAAATGTTGTTTACTTTAATCAAAAGCCTTTTATACATCCATATAAAAATCTTCTACTACTTCATCACTATGAGAACTTGTTGGATCATAAATCTGAATTATCTGCATTTGGTATCTGCTTTTGAGAAGGGTGTAAGACAGGTGACTCTAGATTTCCAAAACTTTTTCCAGCAGTGCTACATTTTTGTGGTTTAAAATGGGAAGCTAAATGAGTGAAAGTAAATGAAGCTTATTTAAGTCATTTAGATTTTGCAGACGATGTAGTTGTTTTTTGCAAATAATGGTTTAGAGCTGCTGGAAATGTTGCAGGAGTTATCAGATAAAAGTAGGATAGTAGGATTAAAGATAAATGTTAAAAAGACTAAAGTAATGTTTAATGGATTTTCTCCAAGTATGGAAATTAAGATTGATTATGATGGGTTAGAAGAAGTTAACAGTTACAAAAACCTTGGTAAGATTATTAATACAGAGGGAAACATAATGGATGAAATTAATCATAGAATTAAGCTTAGTTGGAATACTTTTGGTAGAAATAACTTGATACTAAAAAGAAATATGCCTATGTGTTTGAAAAAGAAAGTTTTAATAAATGTATTTTACCAGTTCTTATTTATAGATATGAGACTTGGACACTTAATAGAATAGCAATATAGAGACTTCAGACCACTCAAAGAATTATGGAGAGATGCATGTTGGGAGTAACAAGAAGAGATCAAAAACGCAATATATGGGTAAGAGAACAAACATATGTTACTGACCTCATTGAAAAAATTAAAAGATGAAGTGGAGTTGGGCTGGACATATTGCTAGAAGACATGATAATAGATGGACAACTGAAAGCTTAAATTGGATTCCAAAAGATTGTAAAAGACCCAGAAAGAGACCACATGTGAGATGGATGGTTGAAATAAGAAAATGTGCAGGGGTGATGTGGAGGAGAGAATATAAAGATTGGAGGAGATGGATTGATCTTGGAGAGAATTTCATCCTGCAGTGGATTGATAATGGTTAATGATATATATATATATATGAAAAACAAAAAAACAAGTTAAAAACTTGCTAACGCTTGTATTTATGTCAACATATGGCGTTCTACCAAAAACACCATCAAGCGTTTATTTTCACCAACGTCAGTGCATGCAGTCACTATCTCTAACTTTAATTCCACTTTCAGATCATGATTTCAAGCTCTTTGCTATCGTCAGCAAAAGACAGGAATTTTAGAAACTAGATCTAAACACAAACTCTCAGAGTTTGTGTTTAGATCTAGTTTCTAAAATTCCTGTCTTTCACTGACGATAGCAAATAGCTTGAAATCATGATCTGAAAGTGGAATTAAAGTTAGAGATAGTGAATGCATGCTCTGACGTTTGTGAAAATATGTGCTTGATGGTGTTTTTGGTAGAACGCCATCTGTTGACATAAATACAAGCGTTAGCAAGTTTTTAACTTGTTTTTTGTTTTTCATAAATGTACCGTTGAGGTCTTTCTAGTAATGATATATATTGCAGAGGCTTCTACTATGTGGTGATGCTGAACTGAGATCATACCCATATAGCTATCTGGCTTGCTATGCTGAGTTTGAAGACATTACGTGTCTAAAAGATTCACGCTTGCAAGCTAAATAGAAACTGTTTCATAAACGCTCAGAGTTTGTATTTAGATCTAGTTTCTAAAATTCCTGTCTTTCACTGATGATAGCAAATAGCTTGAAATCATAATCTAAAAGTGGAATTAAAGTTAGAGATAGTGAATGCATGCTCTGACGTTTGTGAAAATATACGCTTGATGGTGTTTTTGGTAGAATGCCATCTGTTGACATATATATATATTGATTGAATCTGTTGACATATATATATATTGATTGAAGATTTTGACGGGTTGCATATATAAAAGACATATTTTTCAGGTTCATCCATGTTAAAAATTAGTCAAGTATTGGTGTTCGAGTGGCTAGTGCAGAAGCCTTACAAGCATATATATATATATATATATATATGTTGATTGAAGATTTTGACGGGGTTGCGTATATAAAAGACATATTTTTTGGGTTCATCCATGTTAAAAATTAGTCAAGCATTGGTGTTCGAGTGGTTAGCACAGATGACTTACAATCAGTCTTCCCGGGTATGTGGGTTCGCTTCCCAACTGGTGCTTTGAAACATGAAAGAAAAAATAAAATAAAAATTACTTACATATTTCAAAGAAATAAATATTTTGTACAATTGTAAGGTAGATACATCCATCAAGTTCCAAGCTAAATTATACTTAATGAATAATATTTTGGTAGTATAATTTTCAATATACTAGTCTCTTGGTAGGTAGGAAATGGTTTCTATCTACCTTTACCATCTGTTCATCATTTATAAATGGAATATCTATCCAAACTTTTTTATTTTCTAATAATTCATAATGAGACTTAAAACAATTTTTTTTAAAATATATAATAGCAATATATACCATATTATAATTATATCCAATATTTAACAAATCATTAGTAAATTTATTCAAATTAAAAATTCTATCAGATAAATATTTACAAAGCCTTTCATTCATAAACAAAAAAAAAAAAAACATTTCGAAGCTGACAATTTATGTGATATTGGAACATATGAATCACATGGAATATATTGTCTTTTTTCAATATCATTAACAACCATACAATATTCCAATTTACAATTATTTTTATCAATTCTTAGATCCAAATATTTAATTGACCTATTTTCATCCATTGATCTACTTCACATTAATTTTTCCAATTTATTTAACTCAAAATATAACATTCAGCTAGCTCTTCTATATATAAACACACTATCAACATATCTATAATAAACCTTAATATCCTGTTTAAAATTAACATTCTTTAAAATCGTATACCGTATTCATATGTTGAGACAACAAAATTACAAATCTACTTTTAGAATATTAACATGTGGAAACTATTAAATTTTGTATAAATCCATCTACCAAAAATCCAATTTTCAGTTATCAAATATAAGTTTAAGAAGAAACAAATGGGGGCAAATGTAAAAAAAAAAAATACAGCAACTATAGTTATTTGAGACTTAGGCAATTTATATGGTTTCATTGCACATTTACATGATTATCATTATTTTTTTACCTTTTTCTCTTATTAGTAACTTATATATAATTCAAAAACTTAGCATACATATGTGATATATAATAATTCCTTTTTTTTTTTTTTTTAAAAAATAATTTTAAAAATGAAGAGAAATCAATACAAATTCATTTATTTATTAACTAATAGGTTTTTCAAAATAGAATAATATTTTTTTTACAAATTTAGATTAGTTAAAAAAGTACAAATCAGAATTTAATTATAAGTCTCACTAAAGCAAAATAATTGCCATTTGCTTCTTTTTGACAAATAAGTCTGTAATATCCCAATCTTATCAAGGGAAAAGAAAAACTGATTTTATAACATATTTAGTTTTCTTTTTTAAATCTTATTTTAGTTCTTTTTTTAAAAAAAAATACATATCATTTTGGTTAGAAGGAGAAAAAATGTTATCAAAATGAATAATGGATTGTTCACATTAAATCTTATAGTACATCTTATGTTTTGATTTAAATGGTTTGCATAAATTGCCAATTGAGGAAAGACCAATAGATCAAATTATGGACAAGGAACAAGATTAATGAAGCTAATAGTCAAAAATGAACAGAAACATGTTCAAATAAAAGAACACATCACAGAAAACAAACCTGTTGAATTAACACAACAAAATTATAATGAATTAAAACTAGTGGAAGTAATTAAAAGCCGATAAGAATTGCTGAAACTAAACATCAATGTTCATGAGGATAAGTTCGATGGCTCACATCTAAAGTCATATGGATCATCAGAAGATGATATACTATATCAAGTATCACCTATAATCTCACAGTGGATAAACAGCTGTAAATAAAAATAGAGCAAACTTTACTTTATCCCCAAAATGAAGTGGAATCACTGTTAATGCAAAAGCTAAACAAAGATTGTCCTCTAATGCTGATTAATATATTAGATAAAAAACTCCACTGCAGTCAAACATAAAATTTGTGTTGTATGCAGATGTATCATATTTCTTCAGAATTATGCCCAACAAGAATTTTAATGATTGTTAAATTTACTTACAACTAAAAAGAAAAACAAACACAATCTCCCACATCAATTGCTTTTTTTCCACAGTTTCTAGGAAACAAAAATCACTTATATAATTATTAAACTACATCAAAATAATCTGATTTTATTGGTAAATGACTGAATAAACATTTTATAAAATGCCTAATAGACAATCAAAAATAACTTTCAATAAGTACAAACATTTTTGTTGACCTTTTCCACTAATAAGTTAAAGAATTTGAAGTCAACAATCTATTATTCATTTCAATAAAAATATTTTTTTTCTTGTAAATAAAATGATATGTAAATTTAGTGTTAAAAAATAACTAAAGTATGAGTCAAAAAAGATACTAAGTTTTGAATATTAAAAAATCATTTTTTTCTATTAAACAGAAGGAGCTATTAATTCATTCAAATCCTAGAATTGCCACTATACTTTGTGAATAAAAAAGACACTACTAACCCTTAGCTAGATATAATCTGAAACACTTTTGAATAATATTTTAATAATTCCAGCTCAAATGAAGAATGTATGCTTATTTAAAAGACAGCTACAAATTACAAGACTGTATTACCATCATAAACAAACTTTCAATATTTGTTATAAAATAAATAAATATAAATTATTTTGTTTTGGTGAGTCTTGTATTTTAATTTAACTATTCTTTATTTGTAAATCACACTTGTTCTCTGCATATTATTTTGAAGAAAATATTCTTTTTTTAAAAAAAAAAAAAAATAAACTTGTAATAATTTATCTTTACTTGTTAAAATTATTTTTAAAAATAAAAAAGACATATATCACATGTGTCTGCTAATTTTATGAATTTTATATAAGATATTAATAACAGGAAAAAGTAAAAAAATAATGATAATCATATAAATGCAATGCACACATATAAAATATCATGTCTCAAATAACTATAGTTAATAATGTAATTATTTACATTAGTCTTATTCACTTATAGATAAACATATATTTGATTACTGAAAATTGGATTTTATGTTGATAGGTTTGTATATATGCAATTGTTTGTACAATGTTTAATAGTTTACATATCACATTTATAACAGAGAATCAATTTAATGAGTTAGGGTTCAATCTCAGTATAAATTATAGTTGTATTAAATTAGGCTTAGAACTAAAATATCACTGCTAATAATTATAGTATAGAAATTTTATTCACTTAGGGTAGGGCCAAATAATTATCCCTTTATAATTATTATTATTATTATATGTAGTTATTTTTAGGATTAGAATATAAAAACGTTTATGATTATTGTGATAAAGATATCATTGATGTCTACCCCATATAGAGTACATGCAGGTGTAAGTTTTATGTGATATGGGAGTCAATGAATTTTTGTATTTATGGCTTTATACATGTATAGAATTATGATTAAGTTGATTGAAGAAAGGGTTAAAGGTATGCCAAATGTGTTATACTATCTATGAATGTGTTAATAATATGATGTATAAAGAAATTGGTATATAGTCATAAAAAGTCAGGGATCATATTTTTTTTGAAAATGAGCAATAAAGTACAAACTTTCAGCAAAATGATTCATTTCCTTAGTAAAGAATAAATGCATTAATAAGAATAGGTAGAAAAATATATTTATATTTTGAAGAATTTTTGGCATTAATCTATCTAATTCAATCTGAAAAAACAGTATTTAAACAATTATTTTGAAAAATCCGTAAAAATCTGTAACATTCATACATAAAAATGATTTAAAGTAAGTAAAAGATAGTCAAACGTTGGTGGTCTAGTGGTTAGCATACCTGCCTTCCAAGCAGCTGACCCAGGTTCGCTTCCCTGTCAACGTATTTGGCACATGAATAAAAAAGGAAATAAAAGATATGATAAATTTTGTTTTGGTACACTATTTGTAGAGCATAAAAAAAATAATCAAAATCAAAAATATAGTTTTTTATTATTTTGATCTTCCAACAAATTACAATTTTGTAAATTTAATTTGTTATGACAAAGGTTTCATTATTAAAAAAATATTCAATTCGTAATTCAAAGAAATATTTTTATTAAAATAACTTGTTGATAACATTTTAATTTTTATATCGGACTTAAATATTTTATATAAATTTTGGTCTTTTATTATATTATATATTACTTACCTGCACTGATAATCTTCTGGAATTGATATTGAATATGAAACAATCACCAATCTTGTAAGAAAAGATTAGCTAGTATATTTCGACATTTTAAAAACCAAGAAGAAATTAATAATAATAAAGTATTTGTCTGTTAACTGCAGTTAAATAATTTAACCCAGTCAAAACGCGTCTAAAACTATATTTTTAAGTAAAAATAAATTTTATTTTAAGTACTGAGTTGATCTCAAAAATTTATGATACCATAATGTTTGTCACAAATAACTTATATGTGTCTGCAAAAAGACAGTTTGAATAATGCTGCAAGCATACAATAAATTTAACTAACAAGATAGTGAACTTATATAGTCGATTACAGATAAATGACCTATATTTTTTTTAGAAAAATTGACATCCTTTCTCTTGATCCAGCTGAGTGTTGGTTTGTTTTCACTCATATTTTTTTCCTATCTGATGAAATAGTATACCAGGAAAAACAAAGGACTGGCTGTACTACTCCACAAAATGGAGGTGATACAGAAAACCTAAAAAGAAATCCATCCAACATGCTCTACAGTTCAAACAATCGTAGCACTAAAGCAGCAGTTTTACAACACACAACAGACCCTACTTGAATATCTGGCAACCAAGAAATCCTAATTTTATGTCTATAAACCACCTAACTTTTCCAGAGGCTGTTAGGTGGGTGCTTGGTTGCCAGAATAAATCCAAGACACAAGCAGTGATTAAGGTAGGAGAGAACATCTATACTGGTTTTTCAATGTTAAAGCAAATGCTCATTCATGATCAGTGCAAACTGGCAGATATTGATATTCAGCATGAACAAGAGTTAAGTCATTATCCTAGAGAGATTAGTCATTGTATTTCTGGAACAGATGTTAATTCTAAATTTGACTTAATGCCAGACAGGTTGCACCCAGATCTCCATGGTATTCCAATATTCATCTTCAAAAACCTTCAAGCCTTTGCTTTACCAATAATCCTAAATATGGTGAACTTCCTAGCTCTCTACATGCTGTTAACTGATGGGCTTTATCTGACAAATATGGTGCCATTTCTCAAGAAAGGGATAATTCCTTCCTTTCTTGAGAATCTATGTCTGATATCCATAATGCAATTGATAATAAAAATCATAGAACCCATAATCGAGGATAAACTCCTGGATAAGATTTTGTCACATTTATAGATATTCCAATTTTCCTAAAAAGAGCATCTACTACAGAGGCAAGTTAATAGCTGCAAGAAGGCATAGAAGATCCAAACCAATTGGCATGCAGCTGAACATTGTGGGGGCATTTGACTATGTCAATATCTCATTTCTTGGTCAGATGCTGGGCAAACTGGACATTCCTGCTGGAATTATTAACTCTTCTCTGGTTTGCTTCAAATAAACACATTCATGATTTTAACTTGCTGTAATTCTGATAGTTTTTACACTATTGTAGTGAATTTAAGCTTATTTTAAAGCTTAAAAAGTACCGTAAGATGCTGATGACTCTTTAATTATTTTACAAGTAAAAAGTCAATAATATAAGCATTCAAAGCTACAACAAAGACAGAAACCCAATCTTTGTAAATTCTGATTGGTTGGATAGCATTTATGACAATCCTGATTGGTTGGTTAGTATTTCTGGCAATGGGGAAAGGTCTGTCAATAATTTTTACTACTCCAACTTCTGTTTGACTTTAAAAATAAAAAATAATGTCTTACAATGTTTTTTTTTTATTATTTTACTTACATATTATCAATTATTTTTATAAAATATACTGAAAATATAGTTATTTTAGAAAATAGTTAATAATTTAATATAAATTATTTACTTTTACACAAATGTAAATTGAGAAAGAAAATCATTGGTGTAAGCAGCATTTTGTAATCAGTTATAAACATTATTTTGAAATTATTCACTATAAAATATTTTTATAATTATAAACAGAAATTTATTTTGAAAAAACTTTCGTCACTTTCATATTCTGCCAAATTATTAATTTGCTTCTTGCAAATGAAACTAAAATGAAAATAATATTAAAAGATGAATATATATTTTACTGCTGATTCTGTAATTGACAATCAAAAATTTAGAGTTTTAACTCACTCATCCAAACAGAATATTATGCATTGGAATATTATTTCAATATTCTGAAGAATATGCAGATTTCTATATCATTGAATGAAAAATTATCTAATTTTTTCACCTCAACTAAATCTAGCACTCTGGGCTCTCCACTGAGTGCCCTCTTATTTATTTTATATGTTAACTTCTTCATAAAATCCTTTGAACATAATCTTCCTGGAGTCTTCATCCTCCGTATTAAAAAGTACATACATCTTTTACAATGGATGATCTGGCAGTGTTTTAACCATCCCATAATTACATCCTTGGGCTCATAAAATTAATGTCACAATTTTATAGCATATAAGGATTTTTCTTCAATTTGGAGAAGTCAGTGGCATGGAGATTGTTCTCAGTTGACAACATCCTTTGGCCCTTCACAGTTAAACCCGTCAAATTTCTTGGCCTTGTTTTTAACCTCTCACCTTTGGCATTGATGGGGGAGATTCAAAACTCAATAATGACAGCTTCTAATAAAACCATTGGTTCTTTGAGAAAAGTATACCCCTCCTTATATGCCAAGATGACTCTCCTTAACATATTGTTATTCCTCAGGATCGCTTTCTTTATGCCTTTGTAAAATTCACTGAGAAATTCATTTGTGGCAGCAACTCAATTTGTTCTTGCCTCCTGTGTCAAGGCAGAACTGTAATGATTAGTTTCTGGAAGATGCAGATCCCTACCAAATTGAATAGCCTGAATCTAAATTTGCTACAGGTATTTTGACTCCAGTGTGCCTTCAATCTGTTTTTTAGACTTAACAATATAATTCCAAAAAATCTTCTTCCTAATTGGTGTGTTGTCCACAGTTCCTTCCCCTAGAGGGAATTGTTGGCTCATTGAATTATTAACTGAAATTACCAAAGTGAATTTAGTTCCAAATCAGGTTTAGATACTGGGAGGCTTATAACCTCATTTATGATTCAATCAATGTCAATAAATTCAACTCTTAATATAACCATATTTCAGCTCTCAAAAAATTAAAAGGGTAGTGCCTGGAGCCAAAATACTTTGATAATTTGATGTACTTCCCACAGGTAGCTTTTTGATTAAAAACAGAGGACACACGTTGATTGATGATAAGTGTTCTTTATGCAATATTGAAGAAGAGACTAGTGGACACATTTTTAACAGATGCATTAAACTAAATGATTTCAAAACTATAATTCATTAAATTTTCAAAAGGAAAGATCCATTGATGATGACATTAATTCAGAGTGTTTGTTCAGGCAATTTTGGGGAAATAACAAGTGCCACTTTTTCATTGTATAGTGTATGGCTAACTCGATGTTCACTCTTGTTTGACTCAAGTTGAAAGGATCCTCTAATAGTATTTATCAGGAAAATTAAAGCAATAAAAAAGATACTATCATATTGCCTCACAAACAATGCTAAAATGTACATGTGGCCAATAGACTTGAATAAGATTGCAAGAACATAATAATAAAGTCATTGTTTAATAATTTTTAACAATTTCTTCAAAACATATTTGTAAAAGTTATTTAGTAAAATGACCTTGGGCAAATTTGCTCATAAAAACTTATTTGTATTATTGGCATATTAACATACTTATATTTGCATGGTTGAAAGTTTAATCTGGGTGATTTAACTTGTGAATAATTGCACTAATAGTCCATTACTGTATATAATTACAAAAATTATTTTAAAAGTTTATAGTAACTAATAAGTAATAATAAATACTTTGAATAAGCAAAAAAAAATCATCAGCTATAAACATTAATTTAAAAAAAATTAAATAAGTATAAATATATATTAATTTCAGTAAAAAAAGGCTTGAATGGCTCTTATACAATAATAAAAATAACATAGGAATCCTCATATTAATCAAAAATTCATCCTACAAAATAGTTGTAAAAATACAATAATTACATTCAACACCTATTTTTATAAAAAATATTAATCTTTCAAAATGTGAATGAGCCTACAGAAAAAGAATTCGATTCAGTTACAATTTTAACATCGTAACAACTCAATAGAAAATTATTTAACTAAGCTCATTATAATTAATTAGTTCTAATGTTTTTTATCTTCAAATGAAAAGTATTAAAAACAGATAAAGTTGCTTCTTGGGAAAATACTTTATCGGCCTCATTATTGGTAATAAATATCAGAAAATTGTTAACACGATTCACTTTAATCAAAGTATATATGGCGAATTTAAATCATTCCTAAGGTATACTAAATTATTCTGTTTAAAAATCAAACCTTTGTATTTTCGCATTTTTTGTTTAAACATCTCACAGAAGATATCCATTGTGAGAAATAATACATTGATCTACACAAAGACATCGATTATTTTATTTTAATAAAACTTTAGAAATCGTTATAAAATATTTTTCCCCATCAAAAATGATTTCGCTACATTATGAGAATTAAATTAAATAACTGTAAAACATGGAGTACATAGTGTGCTGTTTAAACCTGCAATGATTTCAATACTATTAGTAAAAAAACGAATATCAAGACTTGGTGCAATAAATTTTAATCCCAACCCTGAGAGGACATTTATAATATAAATATAAATTTATGCTATAATATGCTGAAACATAATTTTAAACTATGAATCTTAGGATTATCCTTAGAATATAGCTTAGTTTATTTTTTCATTTATTTATTTATCAATTGTTAAATGTAAAATAATTTATAGAATTAATATGTTTGAAAAACGATCTGATTGTGTTTGATGTTGAAATACATATGTTTTAAAGACAATTTTCTCAGCTTTACCATATTTTTGTGGAGAATAATAGGACTGTTAAAAGGAAAAATAGGCAAGTAAATGTTTAAATAAATTAAATATTATGGTGAGAGTTATTACTGTCCCTCCAGCAAAGGCTTCCTTTTCTTTAATTTATTTATGCACCAGAAATTAAGAGAGATGTTACTTCACAGAAAATGTTTACTATTACATCAAGCTGTGCTTTCATATCTTTTCAAAGTAAGATTTATTTTTTGAATGTACAACCGAAAATAATTTTAGAGGCATAAAAAAGTGATAATATAAAAATAGATTTTTCTATGAAAGTTTTTTTTATTTGTAACAATACTAAACTGAACTGATTATGACATTTGTAGATGTCACTGAAGTGCCATTATCAGATTTAGTACAGCCAATGAAAAATGAGATTTGTTAAAAATGGAATATAACCGAACTAGTTTTACATGGGGGTTGTCAAAAATGAATGATCTAACATACAATGAATGATGTCATATCTGTGCTTACATATACAGAATTGAAAAAAAAATAGTGATTCAATCTCTTCATTAGATTTCTACAGATTTTTTAAAAAAATTTCCGGTAAAATTTGAGTTGTCTAAAAAAGTAAATTATATGTCAAATCGTTGGATGTTTATTTTAATTATGTTATAAAAGATATTATGTTTAATATATTGTGATATAAATATTTAATAATAATAATAATAATAATAATAATAATAATAATAATAATAATAATAATAATAATAATAATAATAATAATAATAATAATAATAATAATAATAATAATAATAATAATAATAATAATAATAATATACCATTTTTACAGCACAATATGAAAATAATGATACAATTATAAAAGTAGACAGAAAGACTATTCCATACCATGGTGATTCTGACTGTCCTAAGTATCATAAATGCATTACTAACTATGCAATGCCTTATTGCAATCATGTGCCCTAAACCCTGTAATTTTAATAAAGCTTTACAAGATTAAATGTATTTATTTTAACTTATTTTTATATATGTATTCTACTACTTTATTTATTAATTAAGTGATGATTGAATTTATTTTTAAATGAGAGCAGAAAAGTAAGTTAAATTTACTCTATAACAAAATTCACCCTATTCACACACATACATACATGTGCACCTACACATCACCATATATATATATATATATATTATAACGAGCACAGACGTTCGTTACATTGTTTTTTTTTTATATTTATTAAACATGAAAGTAAATTAAAAAGTTCGCATTTAAAAAGTTTCTTTAAGAATTAAAAAGTGAAATTAAATATCATCTTAAACTCGTATATATTAAATCGCACAGATAATGCAAAATTATTAAAATAAAACTTTATTAAAGAAAAAGTATTTTAAAACTAAATTTTAAAAAGATTTGGAGATAAAATTATATCTTTAAATTTATCTTTAAATATATCTTTGATTTGAAAAACCGGTTAATTAATCAGAAATGGAAATGATTGTTAATTAGTTAAATGTAAACCAGCCTTGGGCATTTAAATGTAAAAACATCGGTCAGATAGGAAAACAATAGAAACAAATAGCCAATGAAAGAAATCCATCGGGAAATTGGACCTCAGTGAAAGGATCATCACATCAATCCTTCGAATACGTATAAAAGGAAAATTTAGAAATTATTAATTAGTGATTGGAAATTGATAATTACGATGTGAGAGATATGTGTTAGTGCGGAAGTGAAGGGATTGAAAAAGACGCACGATTCAATCCTTTCAGTTTTGCTAGGAAAGAAGGACAAATGAACTATCGTTTTATATATTGAGGACTAGTTAAAGCAAAAATCTCCGGATGGATAAATAAATTGGGCTTCAGAATATTAACCTCTTTAGGATGGCATGGGAATTCACGTTCATGGCAAGCAACAGATAAAGTTGGACATTTTAAAAATCGTAAGAACTTTATATTCACTTGAAACAATAAGAACTCTAAATTTTAAAACTTTTTAGTAAATAATGCAATAGAATCCTATCTGACCAAACTAAATTCTTTATTAATAGTGTTATTTGATGTATTTTTTTCTTATTTATGTAAAATCATTTCCATTTATTTATTTTTTATTCTTTAAGTTTTTATCAAGATTTTTTTGTTTTTCGTTAAATTAATTATATAAATGTTAAATTTAAGTCGGACATGAATCGCTGTATAGATTTGTAAAGTTATATTAGGGGAGGGTAATCTTAGGTTATTTGTTTCGTTGTTAAATTGGGTCAATGGATTGGATATATTGATTTAGTTAGTAGATGTAGTCGGAGATTCGCTACTGGCAGAATCGTTTATATATACGCCGCACTCACCCGTTTGCCTATGAAAGGAATTATAAGACGGAGAATGCAGTTCCTTTCTATGAAGTTTTTTTTTTATTGTTCTTCTCATTAGATAGATGTCATATTCCTATCTGATGAGGGTCAACGCCCTCTCTTAATCTTTTTCGTGCTGTCGTATTCTGTATTACATTGAATACATCGATGTATCAGATGAATTGATGCCAGTTTGACTGCGAATTTTAGCCTAAGGTTAAGTAGGGATAGAATATTTTATTTTCAAATGCAAATCTATGTAGTCTATTTATACTTGACCCTAAATAAAAATGCATTAAATTTAAGTTGTTTATAGATGCTTGCATGGATTGGTTATCGGTTAAGTATGTTTTGGGTTTTCATATTTGATCAAAATATATAGACATTCGATAAATAATGATACCTTACGGTGAGTATCTAAAATGTATTTATTCGGATGTCTTTTAAGTTATTGGTGACAATGCAAGTATCTTATGGTGAATACTATTGGGTTACGTATAAATTTCCCTCAGCAATTGTCAGTAATCAATAATTTTGTATTTTGATCGTTTATGTTTATTTTGAAATGTTTTTGACCATGAAATCTATGTAACCGATCTGTATTCAACATTATAAACAAGCTTTCATAAATTTATATGTGCGAACTTAATTAAAATGTAAAATTATAATATAATAGTAATTAAATGTAAATTAAAGTAAAGTTAAAAATAATGTTAAATGTTAAAATGTAAACTGATACTAAAACAATTTTAAATCTTATATATATATATGTGCGTAAATAAATTTTTGTATGTTAATTACTGGCAGTGGCTTATTTTATTCTTTTTTTTATATATACTCTTAGATTATCTTATTAAATCTCTGCTATTTCACTGAGCTAGTGACATGGGCTAACGACCGGAATCAAAATTAAAAAAAAAAAAAAATTTTTTTTTTGACTTACGTATCTGCCTACTTTATAAATTTTTCTAGGTTCAAATGCCTAGATGGCGCCCTGTAGTGCAGTTTACGTGAAGTCTCCTTCTCCGGATCGTTACAATATATATATATTGTAACCCTTGATTTCTTACGTAAAGGAACTAATGATTGGGAAATAAATAGTAGGATTAGTTTTTTTAACTATATTCGAGTAAAAAAAATTTTTTTAAGTTCAAGAAAAAGTTAAAAAGCTTTATTTAGAGTGGCCAATAACTGTGTGGCTTAAATTTAATATATTTAGAGAGAGATCTGTTCGTATTTATTTAAAATTATAGCATATCATTGTGTAGAGGGAAGGGAAATTGACTATTGCGTGCACTATAATATATTAAAGATGTTGATTATATATATAATTAGAAAGGTCTTTCTGAATCATAATATTTATGAATAAAAATGTTAGGACAAATTAAAATTGAACTTGTTATAGATATCATTAGTTTGACACTTCTTTTCATGAGAATAGGTTTAAAATTTTAGAAAATCAGGAAAGATATTTGGTACTAATATGAATAAAAGATGTTTTGTAATAATATAAATATGAACAAGCAGTTCACTATGTAGCATTGCATGTGCATGCGTATGTGCGTGTATGATGCATATATAGATTTTTTTCTTCGTGGAAATTTACACAACATACTCTAGACTATTTGATAATATAATGCAAAACAAATTTATTTGTATGGGTTTCACAGGAATTTATTATTGTCTTCAGTTCTAAATTTGATTTAAGTTATAAAGTAGAAATTTATATAATATCAGTTTTATAAAATACCTGCAATTCTCTTTATTTTTTTTTTATTTCTTACAGATCAAAGTGGTGTAAAATGTGTTGAGGAAGAAAAAATATATGTAATCAGAGCTAAAAACAATAAACTAAAGCCAACATTTAACAAATGGTGTCAAAGGTTGTCTTAAGAGAGAGAATTGGGAGATTAGAAGAATCAAAACAAAAAACAGATGGGTAGCCTTTTATTTTATAAAAGCTAGTGCAAATGAAGAAAGGGGGTGCATTTTTTGCTAATTCAATATCTGATCGTTTTCTTTGACTGTTTTCTCTCAGACAGCAATGGACTTAACCTATTAAGATGTGTGTATATATTACTTAAGATAAATGTCTAAAAAAAAAAAAATAGTGTACAAATCTCTCTCCAAAATCAATTATGGCAAAATTAGTTTACAACAAAAAATTCTGTACGCAATACCATAATCTTCATATTTGGCTTTTAAAATTTCGTTTAAAAGAAGACACCTCAGGAACAATATTTTATCGATGGCTTAATAAATTAAAACTCCAAGGAAAATTAAACTTTGATATAAAGTTAGATAAATATTCATCATTCTTATTAGTATTTTTTTTTATTGTGACTTCAGTAAAAATATATGTGGAAAAAGTGCATCTAGAACACAATTTTGTTTGAATTTTTTTTCTCTTAAAAGAAACTAAAAAATGAAGCTTAAAGAAATAAAGTTATGGGTTAAAATGTGAAACCAAGCATTTGGATTCGAATCTGGGAAGAAAAGTATTTAAAATGTGAAAATAATCTGTAGGACTAATTTTCAACAGTTTTGATTATCACAATTAATGTAACTACATCTTGAATGAAAAGAATTTCATGTGCATATATAATCATTAGTGTAACATAGATATAATGTGTTTTCCAAGGCAGTGAACTGAAAAATGGTAATTGATGTTTATGAACGATACATACATGTTTTCTGTCAAATTGACTTTGACTGTACAAAATATTCAGACTTAGATTCGAGGGAAGCCAAACGAAGGAGATAATGCATAATGTTTAATTGTTTATTTATTTTGCTTTTATGTATATGTTCATTAGTATGTTTAATAGATATTTAACAAACATTGGAATTTTAACAACAACAACAAAAAGAAGTGATTTTGATCTATTATAAACTATTGAAAAAAATTTTAAGGTATAATAATGAGGAAGCATAAATGCTTATACATTTTTCATATGAAAAAAAAAGAAAATATTTTTTATCATTTTATATGCCTATTATTAGATATGTGAAAAGTATTTGAATAGTTGTTGTTCTGCCTGAACATGTAGATGTGATCTGCATAAACATAAAATCTCAGATGAATGTTGCTGTTGCTGGACTTTGAAATTAATATAGTTCACGAGTTTTGTTTATGATTGGTCAAAACTTTGTCATTTTGCATCAAGATTATAATCACGCTGTGTGTGTATGTGTAAAGCTGTAAATGCTGAGTATTACTGAGGTAAAGTTGTCATACCACTTCAAATTGATAGATAGGAAATAACTATTTTATAATATAGTTGCTAAGTATGCAGGGAGATTGAGGAGTTGATTCCAGCTCCATTTGTATTGATTATTTAAGTAAAAAATTATTGATACAGTTATGGTAAAATGTTTTGCATGTATATTTAAAGTAAATGTATAGAGACTAGTTCGTCACATAATACATAGCCTCAGGAAGAAGGCAGTTCTCTGTCCAATGCTAACATTTGAAGTTATGAAATGTTTAATTTCCCTTACTGAAACACTAATGTGTGAACTGTGAAGTGCTGCATAGTGCTATAAAATATCTGGAGGATTTTTGCAAGATAAGATAAAACTTGCTATGACAGGGTTGGGGTTATGTGGGGGTGACAGAGAGTTACTTTAATTTATAAGCTGGCCGATCTGTAGTCAGATTTTGTGGAAGGTAATAAAATTAGACATCATCAAGCTGTGGTGACATACTAGCCTATAAATATGTATACCATCGCTAGAGTGGTAACATGATGATCAGAATCACAGGGGGGTAGCATGAATATTTAGTATGCATTGAAATAAAACTGTTTTTATATTTCAATCAATTATTTAGAATGGAAAGAAAGTTGGATATAACATTATCCTTACATAGGAACTACAAAATATTATTGTTTGTTGTAATAGTTAAATTTATAATTGTTGTAATGAAGGGGGGAGGGCAAGAAATTGAGTAGGATGTTGGGTTAAGTTATAAGATAGTTTCATATTTATATTTAAATGCGAAATTCTGATACCGTGCATAAGCGCATTAACATTACATTGAAATATGAGTCAAAACAGTGATTAAGTTTTAAGGAAATTTAAATAATCTGAATATATATATATATTATTAATTTTTAGTTAAAGTGAATTTAATATAAAAGGAAAGTAAATTTTTATTTTACAATGAGTATAATATTTGAGATTGTGGTGATACTATATATGTGTGTGTTTCTTTCTTGTTTAAGTATAATAAATATTTGTTATTCTTATAAATTAACATATGTGTCTGGTGTTTAAGATTTCTAATATATAGAACCTATATCCAGCACCTATATGCAGTACCTAACTAGAACCTATGTCTAGAACCTTATCGCCTTATAACAGGGCATATTCTATATACTGCCAAATAATACCAGATCATATTTAAATTTATGAATTGTCTTATGTTGATTGATTTCCATGATTTATTTCCATGATTGATTTTCATGATTAATTTCCATGGTATACTGCCATATTTTTCTTCCACGATCAATTTCCATAATTCACTTTTGTAAAATATCAACCAAAAAGATTTTTATCTTATATAGAGGGCGACGATCATTTCGTGGGGATAATGAATATACCTGACTCCTAAAACCTAATAGATTTAAAAGTACTAGTTAAATTTGGCAAACAGATGATATGAAATAAAATAACATAAGATAAATTAGTCAATTTAGATATGTTAAATTTAGTTATTTGGTTCTTGCAATGTTATGAATATTAGGAGTAGACATATAATCCCTTTTCTGCTTTTAATATTTAATATGATTCGCACTGGTAAACTCACAATAAACTTTAATTTAACAAGTTCTGGTATCATATCCATTGCATTGTAATCGTTAGAAATCGCACTTCATTAGCAGATCGAGACCTATTATGATTATGATAACGAATCTAGAGTTAGTTGGAAGGCAGATAGGTGTGTTTAAGGAAATAAGATTAAGAGTTTTCAGTTAATAAGATATAAAGGGAAACATAACAAAGACATTTAGTGTTATATAATTGTGACTATTAAAGGTGATAGAAGCGGAGAACGAAAATAATAGTAGTGGGGTTAAATGGAAGGATTTTTAACATTTCTTTTATTCTACTTTGAATTAAATAATAATCTTATAGTATATATTATAAACATAAGATATGAGTTCTCCACATCGATTACTAATTTATTTCTAGTCATTTATATATCAAAAATATACAGAACATTCTTGTAATTACCACTCGAGATTGTATACCTGTATAAAGTTGAGGAAGAAAGTTGTCTATATTCTTTAATTAGCAGTAATAACTTATCATGAGAGTATTTACATAATTGTTAATACGTTTAAAATTAAGGCCATAATAAATTGAATTGGATGTATAAACAATATATTTTTGAGATAATTTAATTACTTTCTTCATTATATTCTATAGTAATAAGCATTGATGATGATCTCTGGTGGGCATTACGATTTCATAGTTACAATTTAGCGCCCGGGTATACATAATCTTATTATTGCTATTATTTGGTAAACACATTAACATTGGCTTGTTCGGTTCAAAGTTATTTTCAATCGACTATCTACTTGCCTAAAGTTGAGGTTAGAATATATATATATATATATATAGCGCAGCCGTACATGTTGTGCATCTATATGTTGAACACAGATTAAAATAAATTTGGGTAGTCTTTCCACATAAAAAATATTTTTATATATAAATGGCTGAATATTAAATAATGTATTACACTTCTATTGTGGTTAGGAAATGTAATTGGTAAAATTTATTATAAAGTAAAATATCACATTAAAAAACAATTATAATGAGTTTGTATCCAAAAAAAAAAAGTATCTCATTACTATAGATTCAAAATGTTTAAAAAATTAAACTTAAATTACAAAAAAAAAGTTTTAATTAATAAGTAACATTTTATTTAGCATATAATTGAAAAATTATTAACTGTGGATAAATATAGTGTTTAAAACATTTATGAAACTACGATATATATATATATATATATATATATATATATATATATATATATATATATATATATATCACTGATTACCATGTTGCTTCTTACTAACTAGAGAATATTTCCTGAATAACTAACTATTTACTGAATTCAAATAAAGCATGAAGTGAAAACAAATCTAACCATAATTCACATCTTAAAATTAAATACAAAATTAACTTGATACAATATACATCTTAAAATTTACTTTGAATGCATTTTGTGTTCAATTGTTAACTTTTATTTTGCTAATCTCTGACCAATAATACTTTGAACTTTTTTGCTGCTCTATTTTTTATATCATTATGATTCAAATCAATACTTTTAATATTTTACAGCATATGAGCAGAGACTTTCGCACAATCGACCATTCTCCAATATATCTCATAACACTGATACACTTGTGAATGTCTGTGCTCATATACCCTATATATTCCATATATTGATACAGTAATATAATAAGCCTGTATTTCAGTTATTTTATATTTTACATAAATGCAAGTAAATTAAATACAATAAATATAAAGAAAGGTTTTATACACTTTATAGCTATTGTCTTATTAATATATGTAAATGATTAAGCTATCTTCAATAATTTAGAAATAAGGTATGAGATTATTGATTTAAAATGTAAAAAACTGAATGGTAATTTAAACGTATACTTAATAATCTTGGACCAAATAACGTTGACAATTAGCTGTCCATTGTACAAAATCATTTTTTTCTTCCAATAACTTACATTTATAATGATTACTATGATCTCTTTTCTTGCTAAAAGCTAAATAACATTTATATGGATTTTAATCCTGAAAACCAATTGAATGAGTATATATTAGATCATATAAATATTTTATAACACCCTATGTTGTTGTACATAATCAAAGTATGTTACTTTCTGTCGAAAAAATAAACCCTTTTTTTAAGATGTGATATGTTGGACTATTTCCATCATTTATGAGTGAATGTTGAATGTATAGAAAATTTTAAACTTTATTTCAACTTTCCAAATACAAACACCTTGTTAGTAATAACACACAAATAGCTAATACTAGTTAGTAATTACATAACATTTCGAGTAGTTTTATTCTCCACTCTTCTTCAGGTGTTGGTGGACTATATGCACAATGACAATATTCACTTAGAAGTTGGACTCGCACCTATAGATTCTTGAATATTGAATTTAAGGCAAAGGCTCTACCAAGTGAGCTTTGCAACATAAAGTAGAAATTTCACATATTTATGCTTGAGTTAATATTTTGAATCTTATGTCCTAGCTCCTCACTGATGAGAGCCATAGCACAAAACCAGTCTGGGAATGGGGACCATCATAGATAAAAGCTTCATGTATTTTCTCTTGTAGCATTTATCATAAAAAATTAAGCTTGTTTAGAGCTAGTGGCAGGCTCTTTATATATTACATATTGGTAATACAAGCTATATAGGTCATGTGATATATGACTGATTTTTACTATTATAATTTTGCTATTAGGGCTTTGGCTATATTAAATTGCTAAGCCTACTAATATATGGGATCTCTTGAATTTAGTTCAGGCTCATATAGTTTTTTTTTCGTTAAAGGGCTGAGTTTGAAGACATGTAGGTGTCTGAAGATTTGGATCTTTTTCTTAATATTTAAGAATTAGATAAATGCTTGGCTTGAGTTAATATTTGAAATCTTATGTCTTAGCTCCTCACTGATGAGAACCATAGCTCAAAACCGGTCTGGGGATAGAGACCATCATAGATAAAAGCTTCATGCATTTTCTCTTGTAGCATTTATCATAAAAATAAGCTTGTTTAGAGCTAGTAGCAGGCTCTTTATATATTACATATTTATATATGAGGGTTGTTTCAAATCCTCCTGATTCCTCCATTTTTTTAAAAATGAGTCTAATTATTATTTTTTCATAAGAGCAATATTAATTAGAGTCTTGCATACATTATGTATTGCCACACTGGGTTGCCTTATAGTATTATTTACCATTGTCTGATGAGCATCTACCTTGAATTTTCTTCTGTGCCTTTTTTCCTCTTTATCCAATATCTTTGTATTTTCCCACTTAAGCATATGGTCATTAGTACATAAATGATCTGCTATGTTAGATACATATGTTTTATCTTTTTCAACCATTAGTTTGTGCTCCTTCTATCACTGTTCAACAGGGCGACAGGTCTCACCTATGTATTACCTTCCACATTCACATGGTATTTTATAAATGCAGTTTTTGTTCTTCAGCATTTCCAATTTAGGCTTAGTAGAAGTAAGCATTCCTCTAAGAGTGGTATGGTTTTGGTCAGCAGTTCTAATGTTGTAATGACTGCAGATTTTCTTTAATTTGTCTGGCAATCCTAGTATGTATGGATACCTTACACACAAATAACTGTTTTCTCTTTTGGTATATCTTTGTGTTGTCTATTGAAGGTTTTTATGATGACTGCTGATGGATAACCATTATTCATAAGCATTTGTTCTATGTGAATCTTTTCTTCTTCCACATCAATGGTGTCTTTACAAACCTCCTTCGCTCTGTTCCATAGTGATAGTACAATTTCTTGTTTAGAGCTTCTTGTATGATTGGATGTATATTACCAGTATTTTCCAGTGTATGTTGGTTTCCTATACCCTGTTGTTTTTACTTTGCCCTGTGGGAGTCTTGTCACAAAAACACATGTCATAAATGATAACACTAAATGTTTTTGAAAAATCACTGGATGAAAATTAACAAAGAGCATTTATCATATTTTAATATAGTAAATGCAATATTATATTCTTTACAAGAAATTAAATATATTGTACATATTATTGTTAGAAGATATAGATTTAATAAAATCATGAACCTATTATGTTTTCAATCTTAGCAAATTACTATGATATTTCTATTACTATCATGAAAAAAATTTGGATATTTTGTAAAAAAAGTTTTGCTTTGGTTTAAAGGATTGTAAGAGTGAATAATAAAACGTAAATCAAAATAGTGTATACAAATTCATAATGACTATAGAAAAAAATGTTTCAAATAGTTTTCAGTTTAAGAAAGTTGTGAAATTAATTGAAAGTACTTGGTAAGTTGTAATAAAATATATTATCACCTTATATATATATATATATATATATATATATATATATATATATATATGATATCTATATATATATATTATATATATATATATATATATATATAAGACATTATGAGGGTTCATCCACATTAAAATATTTTAATTATTGATATACTGATGTTTCGACTTGATCACATAATTCATCTACTGGGTGATAAAAGGCAAACAGATGGTATGTTCCACCAATAGCAAGAATGTTAAATGAAGAATGTTTTTTTTTAAATATTTCCAGATAGGAGGAAGTTTGCATGTATCATCTCACTTATTGATACAATCTGGCCTTTTAAGTATCTCAAAGGCTATCAGTGAAGGATAGCAATAAGAAACTAGATGTACACACTAACTCTGAATGTTTATGAAACAATTTCTATTCAGCTTGCAAGCATGAATTTTTTAGACCCGTAATGTCTTCAAACTCAGCATAGCAAGCCAGATAGCTATATGGGTCTGATATCAGTTCAGCATCACAACATAGTAGAAGCCTCTGCAATATGTAACATTGCAAGAAAACCTCAATGGTACATTTATGAAAAACAAAAAAAACAAGTTAAACTTGCTAACACTTGTATTTATGATCAATAGATGGCATTTTACCAAAAACACCAACAAAGCATATATTTGTTTACATAAATGTCAGAGTAGCATTCACTATGTCTATCATTAGTTCCACCTTCAGATCATGATTTCAAGATGATTTGCTATCATCAGTGAAGGATAGGAATAAGAAACTAGATCAAAACACTAGCTATGAGCGTCTATGAAACAATTTCTATTCAGCTTGCAAGCATGAATTTTTTAGACATGTCATGTCTTCAAACTGAGCATAGCAAGCCAGATAGTTATAAGGCTCTGATATCAGTTCAGTATCACCACATAGTAGAAGCCTCTGCAATATATATCATGGCAAGAAATCCTCAATGGTACATTTATGAAAAACAAAAGAAACAAGTTAAACTTACTAATGCTTGTATTTATGATCAATAGATGGCATTTTACCCAAAACACTGTTAAAGCACATATTTGTTTACATAAAGATCAGAGTAAGCATTCACTATCTCTATTGTTAGTTCCACCTTCATATCATGATTTCAAGCTGATTTGCTATCATCAGTGAAGAATAGGAATAATAAACTAGATCTAAACACTAACTCTGAGCATTTATGAAACAATTTCTATTCAGCTTGCAAGCGTGAATTTTTTTAGACATGTAATGTCTTCAAACTCAGCATAGCAAGCCAGATAGCTTTATGGGTCTGATATCAGTTCAGTATCACCAAATAGTAGAAGCCTCTGCAATATATATATATCATTGCAAGAAAAACCTCAATGGTATATTTATGAAAAACAAAAAAATAAGTTAAACTTGCTAACGGTTGTATTTATGATCAATAGATGGCGTTTTACCAAAACACTGTCAATGCGGATATTTGTTTAAATAAACGTCAGAGTAAGCATTCACTATCTCTATCCTTAGTTCCACCATCAGATCATCATTTCAAGCTGATTTGCTATCATCAGTGAAGGATAGGAATAAGAAACTAGATCTAAACACAAACTCTGAGCATTTATGAAACAATTTCTATTCAGCTTGCAAGTGTGAATTTTTTACATGTCTAAAAAATTTATGCTTGCAAGCTGAATAGAAATTGTTTCATAAATGCTCAGAGTTTGTGTTTAGATCTAGTTTCTTATTCCTATCCTTCACTGATGATAGCAAATCAGCTTGAAATGATGATCTGATGGTGGAACTAAGGATAGAGATAGTGAATGCTTACTCTGACGTTTATGTAAACAAATATCCGCATTGACAGTGTTTTTGGTAAAACACCATCTATTGATCATAAATACAAGCATTAGCAAGTTTAACTTGTTTTTCATATATATATATATATATATATATATATATAAAAACAAGTGCTATATATATATCTATATATCAGATAATCAAAACAAGTTATAAAATTTGTAACTTGCTTTAAGCTTGCATTTTTGGATCACTAGATGGAGCTTTACCAATAACTCCTAACAAACGTTGTTTAAATAAATGCTGAAAGAGACAGAAGTCAAAATCTCTATCATTGTCACCCATCTTCACACCAACAGTTTTCAAGCTTATTGGCTCATGTCAATGAAGGCCTGGGAAATGAGAAACTAGATCTAAGTACCAACTCTAAAATCAACATTTATCAAACACGTTTCTATCAGTCTGAAAGCATGAATTTATAAGACGTGTAATGTCTTCAAATTAAGCCTAGCAAACTGGATAGCTATATTGCTTTGAAAACAGTTTAATTTTACCATGTACTAAAAGCCTCTGCAATATATAGCATTGCAAAATCCTTCAAAGTTACATTTATGATAATCAAAACAAATTATAGATTTTGTAACTTGCTTTAAGCTTGCATTTTATGATCACTACATAGAGATTTACCAATAACTTTTAACAAAAATTGTTTACATAAATGCTGAATGATATAGAATAGCAATCTAGTTTGTTAGGCTGAATTTAAAGACATTATGTGTCTGATAAATTCATGCTTTCAGATTGATAGAAACATGTTTGATAAATGCTGATTGTGGAGTTGGTATTTAGATCTAGTTTCTATTCTTCCAAGCCTTCCCTGACATGAGCCAATAAGCTTGATATCAGCTGGTCTGAAGATGGGTGACAATGACAGAGTTTTTGAATTCTGTCTCTTTCAGCATTTATGTAAACAAAGGTTGTTAGGAGTTATTGGGAAAGCCCCATCTAGTGATCATAAAATGCAAGTTTAAAGCAAGTTATGAAATTTATACTTGTTTTGATATGCACCTTTGAAGGTTTTTGCAATGTTATATATTGCACTAGCTTTTAATGTATGTTGAAAATGAACTGTTTTCAGACCCATATATCTAGGCCGAATTTGAAGACATTATGTGTCTGATAAATTCTTGCTTTCAGTCTGATAGAAACATGTTTGATAAATGTAGATTTTAGAGTTGGTATTTAGATCTTGTTTTTAGTATCCCAAGTTTTCACTGATGTAAGCCAATAAGCTTGAAACCAGCTGGTCTGATGGTGGGTGACAATGATAGACATTTTGATTTTTTTCTCTTTCAGCATTTATGTTAACAAAGCTTGTTAGGAGTTATTGATACAGCTCCATCTACTGAGTTTATATATATATATATATATAAATTGTAAATATCAATAGGTCGATATTTATATTTATAAATATACGTTTCCATTACAATATATATATATAATTCTGTACCCATTATAAAATATTACACATATAAAAAAAATTAACAGTTAAATACAATATTATAATTTAAATTCTTTTGTAGCACTTTTGCTTACATCAGATTTAACTGAATTTCATTTTTTTTTAAATTAATGTTACATTTATTTCCATAAGCTGCATATGGCCGTATTTGCAACTTTCCTATTAATATCATCATTCTTATATCTATCAATTAATATTGCCTTTTTAATTTTCTTTTTTTTTATGATTTCTTTCTTCCATTAATATTTTTATTTCATTAATATTAAATGTAAACATATAATTACAATTTTTCATGGTCAACGAATACTGAAGCTGTATTAAATTGACTATTTACATTATATATATATATATATATATATATATATATATATATATAGTCATATATATATATATATATATATATATATATATGGCTAGTAACCAAGGCTAGGTTGAGAAACATAGAATACTACATGTACATAGTTAGTCAAAGATATCATTATTATAATATAATTTCAGTGGTCCCCAACCTTTTTGCACTTAAGAGCACATTCTATAATACTAGCCAGGTTGTGGGCACCATTTAATTTTTTCAATTTAAATTTATAGTTGGATATTGTTAATAATACACATAATGTACAAAAAAATATTTATTTCAAAAATAAAATTTTAACATTTGATTACAATATAATATAATAATTTATAAGAAGTTTTAAAAACTAAATTTATTTCTATCAGACAAATATTTTTTATTGTGTTCGTAAAGCGGCGGACACACATAAAATGGTCTTCTGGTGCCATGGTGTCTGCAGGCATAGAGTTGGGGGATCCCTGATATATTTTGTTTGTAAATATAGTTTTGAAACAACAAAACAATTTAGATCAGTTATGCAGGCGTAGATTAATATACATTTATATACAGACTTTTACTTATTTTTGTATATAAGTTTGTGAATATGCAAGTTAAAAAAAATAAGTTTTGATTTAAATAATAAAGAACCATTCTCAGCCATTTTAGGGTTTATATGATTAGTATTTTTTACATATTCAGTCAACAAATTATGTTTACTTTGACAATTCCAAGTTTACAATAAGTCAGGTAATTTTATTGAATGCAATTGTTTTCCTCGTCACATATTCCTGCTTAACTTAAATAAATTTGAATAATAGATGGAGAACAGAACCAGCTTTTAATTTATTTCAAAGGAACCAAAATTCTATATATGAATACACTGATCAACCCCACCTATTTTATTAGTTAAAACAAGGCAAAACTCTCTCCATACAGCAGTGCCACCCTGTGCTAAACAGAGTAATAAATGGATGCCATAAGGCTTGTTCATAAAATCCCTATCTAATGCCTACTCATCCAATATCCCCAGACTAGTTTCTGGCTTGTGGCCATCATCAGTGAGGAGCTTTGGATCTGAGAACACTTCAACTAGATCTTAGGATCTAATGCAACCCTCCAGCAATTATCTTTTATCTGTACTTAACTACAAAACTATGAGAATGAACTTGAAAACATAAAAAATATTTTCAATCTAAGCTCAATAGCTTATATAGTCATATGGGTCTGAACTCAATTCAGCACCCATACATTTTGGTGTCTTTGGCTCTTTAACAACCATAGTCACCACTATCCTATTATGCAGGATTGGTGTTAAACCACAAAGCATCACATATCACCATCTCATACTAGCACATAATTGTTTATAAACAAGGCAAAACTCTCTCCATACAGTAGTGCCACCCTATGCTAAACAGAGTAATCAATTATAAACAATTATGTTCTAGTATGAGATGGTGATCATGTGATGCTTAGTGGTGTAACACCAATCCTGCCTAATAGGATAGTGGTGGCTATGGTTGTTAAAGAGCCAAAGACACCAAAATGTATGGGTGCTAAATTGAGTTCAGACCCATATGACTATATAAGCTATTGAGCTTAGATTGAAAATATTTTTTTATGTTTTCAATTTCATTCTCATAGTTTTGTAGTTAAGTACAAATAAAAGGTGGTTGCTGGAGGGTTGCATTAGATCCTAAGATCTAGTTGCAGTGCTCTCAGATCCAAAGCTCCTCACTGATGATGGCCACAAGCCAGAAACTAGTCTGGGAATATTGGATGAGTAGGAATTAGATAGGGATTTTATGCACAAGCCTTCTGGCATCCATTGATTACTCTGTTTAGCACAAGGTGGCACTACTGTATGGAGAGAGTTTTGCCTTGTTTATAAACAATTATGTGCTAGTATGAGATGATGATCATGTGATACTTATTTTATTAGTTACTATTACATAATTATTTTGTATACCTGGGAGAATTTCACTTCAATTATGTGCTAGTATGAGATGGTGTTCATGTGATTCTTATTTTATTAGTTACTATTACATAATTATTTTGTATACCCGGGAGAATTTCACTTTTTAATATAGCAATGGCAACTTAGGTGCCCAAGTAATAATGGTAGGATTTGGATAATATTATTCAGTAATAATAGAATTAAATAGACAAGAATGCAATTTATATTCATGATTTATTCAGTTATGATTATCATATTTTAACACTAAAAAGAATAAAAGATACACATTTAGTATTTGCTCATGGCCATTTTTATTATAAGAATTACCCAAAACTCAGTCTTACACATCCAAGCAGTAAATAATGTAGTTCAATCTAATTTTTGAACAGTTATATTTTAGCTAATTACATGACTAAAAAATTAAAATGCAAATTTCACAATTTTAAGCATTAATTATAAAATCAAAACACAATTTTCCAATCCCAATTTATATCAATAATAAAAAGAAAAACAATTGTCAGTAATAATTAAAAAAATAAAATGGTATTTTCATACACTTTCACTTTATGTAATCATGGCAAATATTTTTCATTAATATACATTATGACATCTTACATCAATATTTCACAAATCAAAAAACAATTTATATTTGCTACTTTAAATTTATATTTTCTAGTTTATTAAGCAATAATCCACTCATGACGATTGCTTATATCAATTTATATCAATATTTCAAAATCAAAAGGCAATTTGCTTTTGGTAGTTTAAATTTAAATTTGCAAAATTATTAAGCAATTTATTCATGACCATTCCCTAATTACAATTTACATCAATATTTCAAAAGTCAAAAGGTAAGCAACACAATTTTCATCGTTATATTTTATCTAATCAGGTGACTAAAAATAGACACAAATATTTTAAATTAACATACATTATCAAAATTTACATTAATATTTCAAAAATCAAAAGGTAATTTAAATTTCCTAGTTTAAATTTATGTTTCCTAGTTTACTAAGCAATCTATTCATGTTCTTTTCTTATTGCAATTTACATCAATATTTCAAAAATCAAAAAGCAATTTATGTTTGCTAGTTTATTAAGCAATCTACCCTTGACTATTTTTATAAAATGTCAACTTACTTCTATAATTAAAAAAAATAGATTATATATATATATTATAACGGGATGACATTTAATCATCCCAGTTGATGCATGAAATATAACAGAAAGAATTATATTTAATGCTTGGAAATCATTAATTTAATGTTTCACAGTTGGGCTCACCAACCACAATGGAATGGATTATATTTAAAGTCTTAGTTGGTCTTGTTAAATATAACTGGATGATTAAATATCTTAGAAAGAGGATATACATTTCACTACAATCGGACATTGGGTCTTCAGGTAGAATGCTAGAAATAAATCGATGAAATGCTAAGGCCATTCTTATATCTATCTTTATTATGCTAGATCAATAATTTTTAAATAAGTTTTATTATAATTTAGACTAGTTCTTCCATCTTTCATCCCTCTTTCAGTCACCATTATGCCACGATATTCAAACTCATGAAGAATTTGCAATTAGCTCTTTTCAGGGATAATTTCAAAACAAGTCATTATGTAATATGCCTTTATATAAGCATTAACTAATAATTGATATTCATATGATATTTATAATACTAACACATATATAATATAATTCAATAATGATTAGACAAAGAGATCCAGTTAATAACTCAATATTTAATAAACAATAAAAAAAATAATGTAAAAGATAAATAAAATATTAATAAATAAATACAGATGAATTTTACCATTTTAAAAATATTAATAAATAATATTATTATCTAATACCCTATGATAAAATTCAATACTATAATAAACTTTCAAAAATTAAAGAAAATAGTTTAAATTAACATACATATAAAAACAATATCTGGATTCAAAAATTAATAATTTATATAACTTATTAATTTATTTACCATTCTTATTTATATATTTCATAATGACTAATATATAAATACTATTTACAATTATAAAACTTATATATTATATGTATTTTTAATAAATAAAATACATTAAATGTTTACTATATTATGTAGTAAATATAATATAATCCTGTTTAAAATATCTGTTAAATAATATCTATTCTTTATATCCTTCATCTAATTTGATGAATTATTTCAAGCTTTTAATTTATATTTATAATATTAAATTTAGATATTCCTATTAAGATATAATGATGCGATGCCAAATTTGAAATAAAAAAAAAAAAAAAAAAATAATAATAATAATAATAAACATATTAAAATATAATAAGTATTATTATATATATAAATAAAGAAAGTAAAACTTATTTTACAGAGTTAAAAGTAGATATTTAAGTCAGTAGTTTTTAATTCTAATAAAGATCTTTTACGAAGTATATTATTAATCCATTGGTATAATGATGATTTTATTTATCCTTAATTGGAAAACTATTAATAATATCCTATGATTTGATTGATATGAAATAAGATAAATATTCTTCTAATGTTGATGATCTTATTCTCCATTTTTCTATTATCATTAGATGTTCTTTACAACTAATATTTCAAAATATTTTAAAATAGCATGTAAGTTGGCTTCGAAATATTTACAATATAATGCTGTTCTACTCAAAGCATATTGTAATATTATATATATATAATTATTTTAAATATATATATAGGTGAGATAACGAAGTTTTAAAATAACGTAGTTTTCAAAAAAAAAAATTAAACAGATGTTATTTTCTTTTATATTGCTATTCCTTGTAAGATTTAATAGAAAATTTAAAATATTTTCCTTATAATCTTTAATCCATAGATTTATCTTAATTTGGAAGAGTTAATATTTAAATTCCAAACATTGAACAGTAATATTTATAAAAGAAAAAGTTATTTTAAAAGAAATGATTTTCTTTTTCTTCTCTTTAATAACAAGAGAACGAATGAATCTCCTCATGTTTATTGTTTCAATTTCATGCTTAATTTGAATATTCATTATATCAATAGACATTAAGATTTAATAATAAAATATATATAAAATTATTTATTTCAACTTCAAATCTTGCATTTACGCCCCAAAAAAACCTTGACATTAAGTATATATTGTTTAAAGATCATATATATATATATATATATATAAAATTCATATTTTGCGGGTTCATCCGTGTTAAAAACTTTTAATACCAATACACTGACGTTTCGACTTGGTCACACAAGCCATCCACAGAGTTATAAAAAGGCTTTCTACCTTTTTATAACTCTGTGGATGGCTTGTGTGACCAAGTCGAAACGTCAGTGTATTGGTATTAAAAGTTTTTAACACGGATGAACCCGCAAAATATGAATCTTTCTACCTTTTTATAACTCTGTGGATGGCTTGTGTGACCAAGTCGAAACGTCAGTGTATTGGTATTAAAAGTTTTTAACACGGATGAACCCGCAAAATATGAATTTTATATATTTAACCCGTGCAAATCTTCGTTTTAACATATATATATATATATATATTCAAATAGATTTTATATTTATAAATAATTTCATTAGAGATAAAAGCACATTAGGCCAATAATAATAACTGGAAGTTACTATTATAATATATATATATATATATATATATATATATGACAATAGATGGTGTTATACCAAAAACACCTTCAAGCGTTTGTTTACATAAACATCAGAGCGAGTATTTCACTATCTCTAACTTAATTTCCACCTTCATATCATGATTTCAAGCTATTTGCTGTCCTTCACTGATGATAGCAAATAGCTTGAAATCATGATATGAAGGTGGAAATTAAGTTAGAGATAGTGAAATACTCACTCTGACATTTATGTAAACAAACGCTTGAAGGTGTTTTTGGTATAACACCATCTATTGTCATAAATACAAGCGTATGCAAGTTTTTAACTTGTGTTTTTTATTTTTCATATATATATATATATATATTGAAATAGAAACCTTCTAATCTCTTTTCCGTTTCATCATCAACCTAAAGATCTACTCAACTGAACTAGTTTCAAACCTATCTTACATATAAAAATGTTATATATAAGTCTAGCATTAAAACTTTGCTATCATGGCCGCTTGAATGGCATCATCCATTTACATATGAAAATACGCTATAATTATACAGGTTTGATAAAATTATAGTGTAGAAATTCTCATAATTTTTCATAAAATGTTTTATTAATTTTCAGTCAATTCTTAATTATATTTGCTATTATATTCGTATGTGGATGGATAATTTAAACCTTGGAATGATGGTATAATGATTTGTATATATATTTAAGTTTAAATAAAAAGATATAGTGTAAAATGTTTTCTTTAAAATATATTTAACAGTTTTCTGATTTAATATTTTATAGATATAGCTGAAACTAAAGTATTTTTTATAAGATCTGTCAAATATGTTTTTTTTAATAAACATTATAAAGAAAATATGTTAAAACTTAAAATAAAAATTATCTGTTTATAATTAAAAATGAGAAATTTGTGTAAACAAGAAATCAATTAGTGACCACACCCGGAGTAAAAGTAAAATCTAGTTTACTGATTGATTTTGTTTCAACAAAAGACTTTATCATTAAATCAGAATACTGTTACTTCTGCTAAGCTTTAACATTTTATAACACCTAAAAAGGAACTGAATTAGTGAAACCTGAATCAAATTATATGATTTATATATTTTAATAATTTTTAAGTAATTTAAAAATAACACCTCAGAGACTTTATCAGTAGTAGAAATTAGATTATATGATTTTGTTTTAATTAAAAGTCAATTGGTCCTGAGGCAAATGAAATTCCAAAAAGGTGTTAAGGCTTAGTGGACATATATAAATAGGCCATATTTTAAGCGGGAAGATATACTCCATTTTGCTTTTGAAGAGCTGTTGCTATGAAAAGCTAAAAATTTGTTAATTTAACTATGGCCTGCTAGTCAGGCAAGAATTGCTGCCATCCCCATGATGGAATGCCGAAGTTCAATCCATCCAATGCCGAAGCAACAACCAACAATCTTATACCAAATAAAAGATGTTGTAAGCCACTAAAAGGGATTTGCCTTCGTTCCAATTTCCATCCAGCTACAGAAACATCATTTTAAATTGTCTCCCAACTAAATTGAAGATGCCATAACCCTCCAAAGAACTCACCTTCATGCCAGCTCGAGTATCTACAGTCCAACTATAGGAGAATGGTCTTAATATTACTAAAATCACAGAGTTCTGTGTAAAATTCAAAATGATGATTATTTCTTCAAAATCATGTTAGCTAACCCTATTAATGTAAACTCTGTCTTTAAGGTAAACTCTGTCTTAATTGTCTAATATTTGAATACTATAATGACCTACTTATGCTCAATTTCTTTATTGATTTAATGTTTTGCTATATAACTTGATCACTGCAGTTTATTTACTTTTCTTTTGATTATTTTAATAATTATTAATTATGCCTACATTTTGAAACAGCGTGCATTTAATTACAAAATATGTTTCTTTTTTAAGATATAATTTAAAATCTTCGAATTGTTAGTTATTATAATGTCATTTTGCACACTGTCTCAAACCCTATTTTTAAATAATGGTGACCCTTTGTGCTGGTTATTATTTTGTCATTTAGTAAATAATTAGTGTGAATATAAAATGTGGCTTATAAATCCAAATTCACAACCTTTAATTTATGTTACTAATGATTAAACTAGCCTGGAGTGTAATCATAAGTATATTTTTTTAGTAAAGTATTTGTAAGTCCCTTAAATATACCCCCCCCCTTTAAATGTTTAGTAGTTATAGATACCTAAAGAGATTGAACAGGATAAAGTAAAGTTTCTATATATATATATATTCCTGTCAGTAGCATATCGTATTTCTCTTGCTACAGAAGAGTTGGCTCTTTTGATCTGATAAACTAGTGTTTCTTTAATGTATAATATTTAATTTATAATATACTTCGGCTTGGCGGATGGAAAATTTATTAATATTTTCTTGTTGTGCTGTTTCTTTTTTGATATATATAAGATGGAACCATCGTAAGTCCAGCCCATCTTCCTTTATTATGGGTAGTGCAGTAGCTAAAACTGAGATAAGGGCCAGATTAGTATGTAAGTCCCCCCAACTCTTATGAACCCAATAAAGGTTCCCATTTAGCAGCATGACGACTGGTTATTGGGTAAACCAGTGTTGGTCACAAGAACCTTAAAAAGCTATTCTTCCATCTGCAGAACAACTTTAATATTATATTTTACTTGTGCCTAGCATGTTAGTAAAATCACTATAGCCAATTCTGCCTCTTTAATATGCAGTCTTCGGCATTGATCTGAATCATTCTTGAAAACCTGTTCGATCTAAAGCTATCTGGGATGCTTGATATGCCCATATTTAATATTAAATTTATTATAATCACATATATTATTATGTTTTACTCCAGACTTGGTTTGATTTCATGTATAATAGCCACTCAAACTGATGATGAATGGGCATAACTACTAAGTGGAATGTAGTGATTTGTTATATAGCATGATATTTGTCTACATTAAATAATAGCAACAAACCTATTCACCAACATATCAATTATTGTTTAAATGGCCTAGAGTAATATTACTTAATAAATAAAATGCCTGGTGCATTTGCCAATGCTAAATAATGTTATATCAAAATACATCTGAAATTGTCAATAAATATATTTTATAATTCATCATATAGCAGTTTCTGTCTCATTATTGAGTCAATCAAATTCACTAATTGACCATAACTATTCATTAATAAAGCCCTATTAATTAATATATTAGATTTTATCTTTGGAATGTCTCTAGTATTAAGTTGGTTACGTATATGTTTAAGTCCATGATTCTTATTGTTTTCTCCGATTTGTTAGTGGGCTGGATTAAGAATTAAATCTCGTATCCCATCATTGTTATGTTGTCCATTAGATGATTTATCTGGGGCTTAGAGAGTGGGTTCGAATTCAGGCTGGTTTGTGACCTAAATCTCATGCTTGACTGGGTTTGAAGTACATTTTGTGAGTCCCAGCTCATGTTAGATGGATAAACATATTTTGACCGGTACAATATATATATATATATATATATTGTAGCCTCAACTTTTACTCAGTGCAATCTTTAACTTATTTAACCTCAAGAAACTCTCATTTATTTCAAGTAGCCAGTCAATTGAATTTAATATTAACTTTAGGATCAAACAAGGATGGCTAGGGTGTTTATCTATTAATATTAACAATAAGATCAAGTATACACAGGTTCCAAATTGCAAGTATAAATCGTAATGCCCACCAGAGATCATCATTATTAGTCATGTTTAGGACTATAGAAGATAATGGATAAAGTAATTAAATTGTCTCTCAAAAAAAATAATATTGATAAAACCATTAAATCTGTGTGGTCTTAATTTCAAACCTAGCATTAGTCATGCAAATATTTCATGATAAATTCATTATTAAATTTATAATAATGAGACAATTTTCTTCCACAACTTTATTATAAATATCTGATCTTGAGTGGTAACTACGGAAAATGTGATATACATTTCTCATTTATATATGACTGGAAATAAATCAGTAATCAATGCAGAGAACTCATAATTTATGTTCATAATATAAAATTATTATTTAATTTAATACAAGATAAAAATTATCATAAATAAATCCTCCCCATTTAATGCCATTACTTTATTTGTCGTTCTCAGCATCTATCAGTTTCAACTGCTACAATTGTATAACACGGAATGTCTGTGTTATGTTCTCTAATATAAGAACCCTTGTCTTATTTCTTTAAACACACATATTCATTTCAATCAACTGTCAATGCATGATCACTATTCTAATAATAGTATAATAATTTTAATATAATATGCTATTTGACTTCCAAACTAGCTCTTAGATTAATAATCGAACTGCTCTTTCTCAAGGTCTATATCTGTCAAGAGGTGCACTTATAAGCGATTACATTGTAATGGATATGATCCCAAATATGCTAAATTAAATTTTAATACGAGTTTACTGGTGGGAATCACTCTTAATACTGAGAGCAGGAAAGCGATTTTATGTCTGCTCCTAATATTCACAACATTACAATGAACCAAATGATTAAATTTATTAAATTTAAATTAACTATTCCCTGTAATTTTATTTTATATTATGTAATCTGTTGAACCATATTTATCTAATAATTTTACATCTGTTATATGTTGCCAAAGTTAACTATGGAAGCAAAACAAGGACATTAATCATATAAATCAATCAAAAGTTACTTATGTAAGTAATTTATAGGAATAAATCATAAATTTAGATTATGCAAATAAACTATGAAAATAAATTATGTGAAAATGAATTATGTAAAAGCAAATCATGTAAAAATGAATTACGTAAAAATGAATTATATGAATCGAATATGGAAACAATCAATATAAAAACCAATACTGTAAATCAATCATAGAACTAAATTATGAATATAAAAAAATGAGTTATGTCAATCGAATATGGAAACAAATCATCAATATAAAAAATTAATACTGTAAATCAATCATGGAATCAATTATCAATATAAAAATCACTTATTTAAATACGAACTACTATTAGTTTTAAATATAGGTGCTGGATGTAAATTCTGGAGATATTTGAAACATTAAAACACAAGACACAGTGTAATTTTATAACAATAATAAATTTTTATTACAGTAATAATAATGATAATAAATAAAAATAGAAACACACTTAAATATAATATTGTTACACTCAAATATATGATATCAGATCTACTAAAAACTAATATTTATGATATGAATACATATTTAAATTAACTAATTTTCTAAATGACTTATTCATTGTTTTGACCCACTTATTTATCAAATATTTTTTTAAAAAAATGCTTACGCATGGAATCAGAATTCCTTATTTTTAACGTTAAGAAAACCTATAAATTCCTACTCTCCTTTTTATTGCAAACATTATCAATTGGACTATTCCAAAATAATTTATCCGTTTTAGTTATTCTAACCAGCAATAATAAATTATTATCAATTTGTAAATTATTTCAACAAGCAATAACTTTTACATTTCTTATGAAGAAGGATGATGTGACATGAAAAATCTTTTACTGGTCTTGCAGATGTGTTTAAATTCAAAAACCACAATTTTATGTGCATGCCTGCCAGATATTCATGTTTTTCGACCGTATATATTTTGATATGTCAGCATGTTGCCCTAGCTTGACGACACTCAATTTACCATCCTTCACAAAAATTGACCCAGATCGGTTAGCTTCTAAATTAAAATCTTTGTCATGCCCCCATCAACACACATACATCTGACTGAAATACTTATCCTGTTGAGGCAACTTTTATTTTGTCCTACATAAGAAAAACACTCTACATATTTCACATCACCATGCAGTATTTTATAACACGCACACATCATTGTCTTGGTAAGGGGAATTAAAAAACAACAACAACTCCTAACTTCAAATGTCTGCTTTAGCCAGAGAGAGGTCTCCCATAGGACCTAGAATCATGTGAAGAACTTTTGTCTATACACTTACTCTATATAGGCATGCACAACATTTTCTCCAACTCAACAATAACTTTATTAATAATTCCCTACTTTAATAAAATAAATGGAGTGGAAACTGTCCTTATCTCCTACTGCCTTAGTAACTAAATTATGAAATAGTTATTTCCCAGCTATGAAGTGGTAAGATAACTCTACTTCAATAATAACAAGCATTTATAGCTTTACATATGTCCACCCATACATCAATTACAGTCTAGATAAATGACAAAGACTAACCAGATCTCGAATCAAAACATATGAAATATCTCAATTTTAAACAGTCAAGCCAACACCATACACCTAATATTTATATTAATAACAGATCATCAACACTTGGTTTTTCACATGACCATCCAATCACTCTTCATATATCTAATATTAAGCATAAAAAAAATTTGTTAAGAATAAAAAAAAATATTTTGTATAATTTTTTCTTTCTTTTTTTTTTTTTTGTAATTACGTAAGAATTTAAACTTCAATGGGATCAAAATAATTTTCCCTTCTTTCCTTTAAACATTTTAAAACATAAAAAAATTAAATTAATATAATCTTAAAGTTTCTGAAAAAGCATGCTACATGTTATATAAACAAAGTGAAATAAAGAATAAATATTAAACATTATGATAGTTTCTTTCCACTGTCTTTGCCTTCAATGTTATTGTCCATCAGTTAATTACTGTATTTAGTTCATTTTATTTGGAGATAGCTATATTGACACATGGCACAGACAGTTACTTTTAATAAAAATCTATATAAAATGCACAGATAGTTCTTTTAATCAAAAGGTATATAAATGATTAAAAGAGTTCTGCTGATTACCTTTCCATTTTGATGAGTTTCTTCCTGGGTTCGAATTCATTTGTTTCCTCTTTTTTTCATTTTAAGGCTACAGTCAACAAGTAGATTCTGATTATTAAACATGAATTGGCTTTTAAACATTATACAGAAGTTTGCTGTTGTTTCTTCAAACAAATTTTAACCAGCCAAATAATTATTGCAATATGAATTGGTCTTTTAATATTATATAGCAGTTTGATAGTTCTTTCCTTAAATGAATTTTTAATAAGCCAAATAGATAAATTGTGATATTCAGCATGTAATATTTTATTAAAAGTTGATTTCTACATAATTGACTTTAGGGAAAAAATATGTACCACTTATATATGAATTAGAAATTCATATCTTGGTTATACTGTAAACTTCTTAAGCATATTATTAAACTCTGAGAAAGAAAAAATAAAAAAAAAATCAGAGAAAAAAAACTTTCAGAGATAAAATTATTCGAATTAGCCAGTTGGTTCTGAATTAGTAAAAGTCCCCCCCCCCTTCATTTTCTCCAGCCCTTTTATATTCACAAGGAAGGGGAAGAAAAAATATTTGTCAACCCTTCTTTCTATATTTGGTTCTTCTCAAACTTTAATTAAAACTCCCTCTCAGAATGACCACTTCAAAAACCAATTATTACTTGTCAGTTCTAATGATTTTTCTTACCTCAAATTATACCATATGGTTAAACACATTATTGGTTAATTTATGAAAAAGCAATTAAAAGAAAATCCAATTAAAAGTTAAGCTTACTGACAATTTTTGGTAAAATAGATCTTACATTCCTTCACTTAAAAAATTTCTAATTTATATTTATATTTTAGAGCTAGGAATAATAAATTAGAACAGATTCATTTTTTACACTTATCATGAATAATATAGAACACTATATCAATTTCTATAAAGGAAAGTAAAAAAAATCAAACCCATATATCTGTATCACACACACATAAATATGCAGAACATTCAATAGAAAACTGCTTATTCAGATTACACAAGCATAAAATATCCATTATAATTTCTGATAATCATAACAAAATATCCATTATAAATTCTTATCATTTTAAGCCTATTCTCTTGAAAAGAAACTGTCAAACTAAAGCTACTGATAACTAATTCAATTTCAATTTTCACCAACTTTTTATTAATAAACATTAAAATTCATAAAGACTTTATCTTAGCCATATAAATATTTATTTCTCAATTATCATATTGGTAAATTATTATAGCACATGCAAAAAAAAAATCAAAAATCAACCCCCCTTGCATTAAATAATGCCAGCTGTATTTTATACAAACACAAACTGTATCTCTATATATGTTACATTTGAGCTATACAGTTATTGATTTTTCAAATAAAACTTTTCATATTTTCTTACATAAAAAAAAAAAAAAATTGCCTACAATTAGTTTCATTTTCTTACAATTGATTTATAGATGAAATAAACCAAAGGTCACAATATATATATATATATATATATATATATATATATATATATATATATATATATATCACTATGAATTAAAGAATTGTATTTTTACAATTTATATGATTTTTTTTTCACAAGAAATTATTGTTTTGTTCCATATGCATAATGTTCACATGGTAATGGGAACTACTCTTTATCTTGTGAAGTTCATACAAGCTCTACAAATTGATAATTCACATCCATATGTCTAACTTTTGAAATTGATACAAATCTCTACTTATTTACTTGCAAGGGATGTTTACCATCACCAAATGAACACAGAAACACGATTAAAAATTTATTAGATTAGATTATTGTTAATATAAGATTCTGAAGTAATTAATTACAAAAGATAAGTTCCATATTGAAATATACATGCTAGACAGTAAAAAGAATAATAATATAAATAAAAAATATTATTTATTTCAAATGTAAAAGCTATTGACTTTTAAATAAGATAAACACTAACTTTTTGATTGTCAGTAGGTATGTTTAGAATCTGTGAGATATTTAATAATAAATCTCTTTTATTTAGATGCGTTTTGTCTGTCCACAAACAAATTGAATCTAAATGTGATTATAGCAGATCCCAGTGATGTTCCTCTCATTTTTTCAATATCTTAATTTTCGATTCCAGAAATGAGCAATGCCTATCAGTGGAATTATAAAGCTTTTTGGTGGCTGATTGTTGAAATGTTGAAACCCTTTTATCATTGTGATATCTTAAGATAAACTGCAATTTATTATTTAATGTAGAATTAATATGCTTCAGTAGGATGTTGATGGTAAAAGTTAATTGGATGTAAATATAGGACCACATGTGACATCTGTATATAAAATGTGAACAAAAGAGAAGTTGGTGCTTTAATTTTAGACATATCAATATAAATTATAGATTTCTTGAGCCCATGTGGACCTCAAGTGATTATGAGTAGCTAACCAAGAATTTCTGGTAAGAAAAAAACAATAATTCTATTAATTGTAAATATAAAACACTTTCTTTCACATGACTATATATATATATATATATATATATATATATATATATATATATATATATATATATATATATATATATATAATTTCAATTTCTTAATTATTGATGTAAATTGACATTTTGTATTGTCATGAGTAGATTGCTTAATAAACTAGCAAATGTAAACTTAAACGAGCATACATAAATAGCCTTTTGATTTGTGAAATATTGATGTCAATTGTGATAAAGAATGGCCATGAATAGATTGTTTAATAAACTAGCAAATGTAAATTGGCTTTTGATTTTTGAAATAGTGATGTAAATTGCAATAATGTATGTTTACTTAAAATATTTGCATACATTTTTTTCACATAATTAGTTAAAATATAACTATGAATATTGTATTTTAATTTCATAATCATTGCAAAAATTTATTTTTTTATTACTGATGAAAATTGGTATTTTAAAATGGTATTTTATTTTATAATTATCACTGAAAATTACAAAATTTGTCTTTTAATTTAATAGTTTCATGGTTAGATAAAGTATAACTGTACAAAAATAGGATTATTTTTTTATTATTAATGATGGAAATTGTGATTTTGTGGCAAAAAATGTTTAGGCCTCAACCACATGTAGATTGATCGATCTCATTTATCACTTGGATTTGTTGTCTCCTGAAAAAATTTAATTTTATTTGTCATTTATAATATGGGTATATTTCATCATGCTTAATTTCTGACATTTATATATATATATAACTCTATAAATAAATATTTGAAAATACAGCAATTAAAAGTCAATAAAAATTATATGTATAACTATAACTTAGAAGCGCTTTCACTACGTTGTAGCTTTGTCACAACTTGCACTTTCATACATGGAATATGTGATGTACACATCACATGACCACCACTTCTTATGCTTATGTATAACTGTTTTATAACAGGCAAAACTCACTACATGTATTGCCACACACAGCAAGCTAGATTAGTCAATGGATGCCAGAAGGCTTGTGCATAAAATCCCAATGCTGTCTTCTATAATTTTTGTAGTGTATAAATAACTATGTAAATAAATCAATTAAAGGTTATCTATATAATAAAATATATTTTGTTGTTTGAATGAATCTGGAAAAAGTGACTCATTTATTCATTAAATGTTAAAAATGAAGTATTTTGTTTAAATGTGATAGTTGACAAAGCTACAACGTAGTGAAAGCGCTTCTAAGTTATAGTTATACATATAATTTTTATTGACTTTTAATTACTGTATTTTCAAATATTTATTTATAGAGTTACATATATTATTTTGAAGAAATACAGACATCGATTTGTAATATTATATAAATCATTATTTTCTTTTACGATTTTATTTCATTTTGGGAGCCCAATAGGTTGTATATCAAATTTATGAAACAACTTATCAATAAAAACACTGAAGTACATATGAGAAAAATTTTGTTAAGAAACGTGTGGTAACTAGTACATCATCTGCAATACCGTTCTTTTAACAACTAAGTAAAAAAAAAACAAAAAACTACAATATGAAATTCAAAAATCAACTAAACCCAGAAGCTTTGGTATAAAATTTCACATTTTTAGCACAGGTACAATCATTTTGCAATCATATATTGCACATATTCTTTGGTGTAAATATAAATCTAAAATACTTTCCTATATGAGAAACTTTGTTAATAGATGAAATTATGGAAAAGAAAGAATTTTAGTAAAATTTTGTTTCATCAGTTATTTGATTCATAAAAGATAATCTCTGCATTATAAATAATTGTTTATGACCTGTATTTAGTTTATATATATATATATTATTATTATTATTATTATTATTATTATTTCTGTCCTTAAGAACTTTAACTCTTTCACTAAGACTTTTTTCTTCCGTCTATATAAATTTGACAACTGCAAGAAATCGTATAAATATAACATGAATAGATTTAAAATCAATAGATTGTTCTGAACTATATGATTAAAAATTTAAGTCAAATAATTCCTCCCAGGCTATTATTATACTACCCAGTAAATGACTATTTTTATAAACTAATTTATAAATTGATGACTCAAATAATAACGAAATACATTCTTTATTATCACAGTGACCTGAAAAAACCTTAATTTAAATACAATATTAAATAATTGAGAACAATTTACTAATAGTAACACTATTTCTGGTATAGTTTACAAGATTATTGGTATGATATTGATAGATTAATAGAAGTCAAAGTGAGATAATCCTTTAAGTGTTAACACTTCATTGAACATCTTAATACCCTATGTTGAATTTTAAATAAACCCTACATTTGAAATACTAGTCATTCTTTTTATAGCTCAATAGTGAAACCATGGGCATATGCACTCATAAATTCATAGAGTTATAAAATAATCTTTTATAAATGACTAAAATGTATTAACATGTATAGAAATAAAATATTTTTTTCAATAAGCATAGAAATAAGAAGTGAAAATACACACTGTCCTATTGACTCATTTTATAGGGAGATTTGTAACAGGTCAATCTTATAGCAGCTTAAATTAATTACATTACAAAGTATCATGGGCATGGCCAGAAAAGAAAAAAAAGTTTAATAAAAACATGTTATAAATTAAGTAATACATGTATAAATTGTATGTGTGCATGCACTAAAAATAAAAGGTACATCACTTTGGTACATTGGTTTAGAAAATTAAAAAAAAGTTTATCCATTTTATTTATACTACTAAATAATTTATAATGTAATTATATTTTGTAGTAGATGAAACAATGGTCATAAAATAATTTTAATAAAATTTTGATATATATATATATGTTAAAACGAAGATTTGCACGGATTAAATATATAAAATACATATTTTGCGGGTTCATCCGTGTTAAAAACTTTTAATATTAATATACTGACGTTTCGACTTGGTCACACAAGCCATCCACAGAGTTATAAAAGGTAGAAAGACGGTTGTAGAGGCGCTACAATCACTGATTTGAATAAAATGTTAAAATTCCACCAATAGCAAAAAATGTTAAATTTAGGAATGTTTTTTAAAAACATCTTTCCAAATAGGAGGAAGTTTACATGTATCATCTCGCTTATTGATACAATCTGGCCTTTTAAGTATCTCAATGGCTTCTCTAATTTTGCATTGGTAGAGATTATCACATCTGGATATGATCCTGGTACTAGAAAAATCAATTTTATGACCTGAATCTATATTATGGAGTGAGAGGGCTGATGATGATGAGTGTTGTTTAACTGCATTAGCATGCTCATCTCTCCTAACACTGATGTGATGATTACTCATAACTATGTAAGAAGCTTTACAATTTTTACATGAGATTTGATAGACACCATGAGATTCAAGAGGGATTGAATCCTTAGGCTTGGTTATTATATTGCTGATCTTTTGATGAGCAGAAAATGCTGTATCTATATTATAGCATTTTAATATACGTCCGATACTGTCTGTAGTTCCTTTTACATATGGAACACAAATCCTAATAGCTGATTTATCATCTTTTTGTTTCCTATTTTGTCTATTTTGGGCTTGAAATAAGGTTTTTTTTATAAATTTGTAATTATAACTATTTGCTAATAAAACACTATTAATATGATTTATTTCTTCTTTCAGATGTGTCTCATCTGAAAGGTTAATTGCTCTATTTAAAAGAGTTTTGGCTACAGAAACTATCTGAGGTGGGTGATGATGAGAATGGAAATGCAAATTTATGTCTGTGTGTGTATCATTTCTGTAAATAGAAAAAAAAAAACTATTTGGTGTTCTGGTGACTAGAACATCAAGAAAAGGGAGTTTTCCATCAGACTCTGTCTCCATTGTAAATTTAATATGAGGATGCATATTATTTAAATGTAAGAAAAAATTATCTAATTTATTTTTTCCATGTTGCCTAAGGATTCAATCCCTCTTGAATCTCATGGTGTCTATCAAATCTCATGTAAAAATTGTAAAGCTTCTTACATAGGTATGAGTAATCATTGCATCAGTGTTAGGAGAGATGAGCATGCTAATGCAGTTAAACAACACTCATCATCATCAGCACTCTCACTCCATACTATAGATTCAGTTCATAAAATTGATTTTTCTAGTACCAGGATCATATCCAGATCTGATAATCTCTACCAATGCAAAATTAGGGAAGCCATTGAAATACTTAAAAGGCCAGATTGTATCAATAAGCGAGATGATACATGTAAACTTCCTCCTATTTGGAAGGATGTTTTTAAAAAACATTCCTAAATTTAACATTTTTGCTATTGGTGGAATTTTAACATTTTATTCAAATCAGTGATTGTAGCGCCTCTACAACCGTCTTTCTACCTTTTATAACTCTGTGGATGGCTTGTGTGACCAAGTCAAAACGTCAGTATATTAATATTAAAAGTTTTTAACACGGATGAACCCACAAAATATGTATTATATATATATAATATATATATATATAATCAAAACTACCCCAAATCTAAAATTAAACCAGACCAGCATAAAAATAATATTAAAACACAACCTAAGGTTTCACTGCTACAAGCAGACTTCTCAAGTGTAAAGAACTACAAAAAACCCACACATTATATATACTATTAAAAACTACCCACAAATCCATTCACTTCCCATCCACCCTTAATATTAAAAGAACTCTTAAATAAGTTAATTGCTTCAGAATAATAAATTTTCAATAATAAAGACTCTTTAATTCTTCTTTTGATTTCATTTCTCTCAAAGAAATAATATATAATGTTTATATATATATATATATATATATATATATATATATATATATATATATATATATATATATATATAATATATATATATATATATATATAGTAAACTTAATGCTATTAAAAGGGATTGAAGTAGAACATTCAAGCTTCCTACATCTATACAATATATCTTGAACAACTGTTACATATGTCCACATACATGTGAAAAAAATAAATCATCTCCAAAATACGTATTTCACACTGAAATAGCAATCATCAGTTAGTCCATATCACCATCGCCCACACACATATACAATCAATGCTCACTTTGTATTAAGACAACAACTTTAAACATTAAAGGACAAGTTTTAATCTTCTCCATTCTCCAAGTTTTTCTGCCATCCATTTCATTGAAAAGATGAGGTTTGTATGTTCAAAGCTCTTATTGATGCCAATAATATCATTTTAATCTAGTGGATCTTATGCCAATCTTATCTCTCACACATGTAACCTTAATCAATCCTGTAGATTATACAGAAGAGGGATGAGCACAATATATTTAGATGGTCAGATTAACATAAGGTTAAGAAGGGTATGAAGATAATATTGCCATAAATAAGGGGTTTGAGCATATCCATTCTTGGAATTTCAATGAAATAAATGGATGAAAAGTTGGGCAAGTGGAGAATATTGAGGCTTATCCATTAAAGTTGAAATATTTACTATCTTAATTGAAATTGAGCATTGATTGTTTATATGTGCATGGAAGATAGTAATATGAACCAATGGATAAATGCTAGTATACAATATGTATATTGGAGATCATTATCTTTTTCACATTTATGTGAACATGTGTATCAGTTGTGTAAGAGAGATTGGATAGATGTAGGAGCTTGAAAGTTCAAGTTCAGCCCTTTATATATATATATATATATATATATATATATATATATATATATATATATATATATATATATATATATATATATATATATATATATATATATATATATATATACTGAATGACACCTTTCTAAAACATGTGGATAATGTTAATAAAGAAACATTGTCTCATAAATAGCAATGTTTCCTTGTTGGATGAGCCAAAATGTAAAGAAAAGCTCATAAAGACTGCCAAAATGTAAAAGGTAAAATAAGAGATGTTCAATGAATAGCTTCCAGACTTGGGTAAACATGAAAATAACAAAAATATTATAACAGACTCGGGCTAACTGGCATGCAAGTTCTTCATAGATTTGGGCAATTACAAAAATAATGAACAAAATGTTTTTCTCCTTTTGTATGCAAAATAAGTAGAACACTCATAAATATATATTTCATAAATATTGTATGTATAAAACTAAAATATATAACTAAAATAGATGAATAAATATGTTGATTCACAAATGGTTCTATGGTAGTTTAAATGTATATATACAATGGATTTATAAATTTTAAGTTGCCAATGGTGCAGAGCATGAGTGTATTTTTTGCCGTAGAAGTTACTGTTCCATATATAATGACTTATTTCATGATAACAAAAGTATGGGATAAACAATGAATTATCTTAATTGTAAAATAAATTATGTAATAGAGTATTTTTATAATGATTGATGAAATAGACAAATAAAAGTATTTAGGTTAATAATAATCATATTTGTTTATTGAAATAAGCATTAAGTCATTGAGGTATCAAAAATAAAGATCATAAATCTATTTTACCAAATGCAATCTAATATTATATTATATATTTTTAGAATTTACCTTTACCACTTTTAAGATTTCAATTAATAGATACAATATATATTATAAATTATTAAATCATACCATCAAAAAATTCTTAAACTCATTTTTACAATATACACAAACAAAGTAATAATAGTTTTTAAACTTATGTTTTCTATATTTTTTATTTTTATGATTCACATATTATTTAAAAATTATCAAATGATAAATAAGACTATTATTAATAAAAATATTTTAATATAAGTTCTACCATTAAAGTTAGCATTATCTTTTTTATAACTATTTTTTTTTAAATGAAACTTATCTGAAAGCAGTAATTTAAAAGATGTTTATTAATATGTATTATGACAGTTTAGCATTTATATGACTAAGCTGGTAGTCCAATATTCAATAATGTTTTATTTAGTACCCTTTTATCTAGAAAAGCACAATCATAGTGATCCAAAAGCAATTTGAATCTTTAAATGATAATGTTGTTATTACAATCCATGGTGAATTCAATTATCTTAGCTCTATGGCAGTCAACATAGGGTTTGTTATATCCATTTCATTTTAATCTTACAAATGAAGGAAGAGCTCATCCCCTTCCTTCTAAACTGATTTCCTAACAGTGCATATTTCTTCACTATATATCCTGAATATATTTAGAAAAGTAATATAAAAATGGAAATTTTTAAGCAAAAGCAAGTCTGTGTTCTTCTTACTAAAAATTATTTCTGTAATTATGGCAGCACAGAATATAATCTTTTTCTTTCCTTAAGCACTGTCTTAACAACATGTGACTGTGCTTCTTCTAATTCTAAAAAGTTATTGTTATTATTCAACAGTAATTTAAACAAAATAATTCATTTTTTAACATTTAATGAATAAATGAGTCACTTTTTCCAGATTCATTCAAACAACAAAATATATTTTATTATATAGATAACCTTTAATTGATTTATTTACATAGTTATTTATACACTACAAAAATTATAGATAACAGCATTGGGATTTTATGCACAAGCCTTCTGGCATCCATTGACTAATCTAGCTTGCTGTGTGTGGCAATACATGTAGTGAGTTTTGCCTGTTATAAAACAGTTATACACAAGCATAAGAAGTGGTGGTCATGTGATGTGTACATCACATATTCCATGTATGAAAGTGTAAGTTGTGATCAAGATACTGTGTCAATTGAAATTTGAAAGATTGTTAAAATACTTTAAAAAGCTAGAAAGTTGTTTTTTCGCTATTTTATATATATAGAAGTTTTTTTTAAAAAGTTATTTTGTTGAATGTCTGTTAGTGTAAGAATACATATAACAAAGTTGTATATAAGATAAGTTTCCTACTAAAGATTTTTTTTAAACTTAAGAACAGTGATTTATTTTGAGAACAAAGATAATGTTTTGAAGGCTTAAGGTGGGAAAACATGTGGATATAGATTGATCGGTTTTGAAATAAAGTAAAGGTTTTGTTTTTCTGTGCAAAGGGGTTTGAAGAGTAGAAGAGAAATTATGTAAAATATAGAATAAATGACTTAGAAAATAAGGAATATGTCTTGCATTCATATTCCACAATGCATATATAATCAACAGAAAAAGTAAACATTTGCTAGTAGATTGTACCATGTGTGATGAGGTTTTTTACTTGAAATGTTTGAATAAGACTAGGAAGAATATAGCAGTTTTTTTGGTTATGTAGAATGTGTGTAAATGTGATGAAAGAGATGTGAAAGTGGTTTCTATGTAAGGGGAAAGGGAGTAAAATATAGTTGAGGAAGTTGGGACTGAGTATGGTTTTAGTGGACTGTCAGGATATATGAGTGGATAAATTAGTAGAGTGATGGAGATGGTTAGCCAAAAAAATAAGTAAGATAGAGGAAGAGGTGAAGGATGTAGAAGCCAAATTATAATCTTTAGAGATGAGTGTAAGCAGATAAAGGGATTATTGAGTAGGAATGATAAGAATGTAGATAATGAGGTCCAGAAGGTGGTAAAAATATTTTATAGATGGAGCAGAGAATGTAGACTATAATACAGAATTGATAGGAGATTCACTAAATAGAGAATGTGGGGATATAATTGCAAAAGTAAATAGAAGTAGGTAATAATAGTGTGTTTTCCTGAAGCTTGAATTTGGGATGTGACAAATAAAGTTAAAAAGTGAGGAAGTAGAGATCTGCAAGTTTTGGTAAAGGCAAATAGTTGGTCAGAACCATCAGAGAGAGAATAATGGATGTGTATGTAGAATTGAATATGAATTTGAGTAAGATTAAAAAAAGAGTAAAAATAGTTGGATTATTATCAAGATTTGACAAGAGGCATTTGTTAGATAGGGCATGTTCTGTAAATGAGAGATTGAAAAAATTGTGTGACATAAATGATGTTATGTTTGTGGATGTATGGGTTTGGTTTATTGGAAAGAGAGAGTTATATTGTAAAGACTTATTGCACTTAACAAAACAAGAATGTGAAGTGTTAAGGAGTCTGATGTATAAATATATAACTCAAAAAACTTATAAAGGGGGATGGGGTTGTAAATTGCAGTACTATCAAAAAGAATAATGGACAGGAATGTAAGGAGTCAGCAAATGGTAGTTCATGTACATATAAGTGTACATGTGGAGAAGGAATGGGTCTAAAAGTAGTGGTAAGCAATTTATTCATAAACATAATGGAGAAGAAAGAATCAAAAGAATTTATAAAAGAGTCGTTAAGAAAAAATTGTTAAAATACTGGTGGTAGATAGACCAGAAATGTGAATGGAATTAAACAAAGCAATTGAAAATGAAGAGCTTGAGGTATTAGCAAGTAGTCGAAACACATCTAAGAGAACAACATATTTTGGAAGATTTAGTATGTCAGGGTATAAATAGAAAATAGAAAGAATAAAGGAGTGGTGGTATAGGTGTTATATCAAAAATATTTAAATATTGTAATATGCCAAGAACATTTGTGGTATTAAATAAGGTTGAAAAGAAAAGAATGGATGGTGGATATAGTTTATATAGCTAATAGAAATAGCCAAAATATAATGGAAGAAAACAGTAGCATATATAAATGCCTAGTTAAGGATACACAGAGTTTTAAAGAGAAGAGGAAGCAAATAATGGTTATATGAGATATGAATGGGCATATTGAAGAAATATATGATGATGATAATAAAAATGGACATCTTTTGAAAAACTTTTGTCAGAGAGTGAATTTGAGCATTGGAAATGTAGCAAATATTTATGAGGGACAACATGTATGGCCAAGAAATAATGTATTCCACACCATATATTATGTATTGATAGAAAAAGAGTGAATGAATAAAAATGGAAAGTTAAGATGTTTGATAATGAAGAGAGAGTATATAACAGTGATCATAATTTCTTTGTAATTAAAATGGTTAGTAATGTGATGTAGAATAGAAATAAAAGTAGAAACAATAATGAAAGATGTGGAATGAGAGTGAATGATAAGAATAAGTTGGAAGAGTATAAAATGCAAGTTAAACAAACTATGAAAAAGTTGGTTGGGGATGAGTATAATGACTGGTGTGATAAAATAGAGAATGTGGCAAATAGGGTTTTAGGTGAGTATATTTAGAAGAATAAAAGTAGTAAAAATGAGAGATGGAAGAAGTGCAAAAGAGAGGGAAAGGCATGCAGAGAATATAAATATGTTATTAAGAACAAATAAAAAGAAAATGATATTAATGCTAAATTAGAAAAGTACTTAGAAAGAAAAAAAATACTAAAATAGGTAACTATAGAGAGAGAATGAAATTGAATGGTAAATTGTTGGAGGATATTAATAAAAGTGGAAGAGATGGGAGTAAAACATCTAAAAATTATATTAAAAGGAAAATGTAGAGAAGAGATAGTATTACTAGATGATGAGGGAATAGAGTGTAGCTCTAGAGAAGAATTCAAAAGAATCTTAAATAGGGATGTAATGAATATAGTAAAGATTTTATATATGAAGGACAAAGGGATATAAAATATAAAAGAATATAGTGATTTGAATATTAGGTGTATAGAAAATGAAGTAAATGAGGCAGAGAAAAATTGAAAAGTTGAAAAGCAAGAAGTTTAGATGGATGGGCAGCAGAGATGGTAGTTAATTTAAACATAGGACAAAAGTAAAGCTATTATCATGTTTTAATAAGCTGGCACAGAATAGTTTCTAGGTAGTTGAAGTAATACAAGTGTAAGCTTATTATTTACAGGAAGGAGTAAAAATCATAGATATTTAAACAATTATAGATCGATAGTGGTAACCTGTTTTATATAATGTTTTTTTATATATGTTGGATGAAAGAGTTGCAAAATGATTGGAATACAATAATGTAGTGGGGAAATGCAAGGAGGTTTTAGGTCAAGTAGGCATATAGGAGATAGTTTATTTGTAGATACACAAATTATGCATATGAGGAGAAATTCAGGTAGACAGTTATATATGAGTTTTATAGATATAGAGAAGGCAAATGATAGAGTAAATAGAAATAGATTATGGATAAGTTTAGCAAATTAGAGAATGGAAATAATTACTATACATATCAATTAGGAGATATAGAATCAGGTAAATTTAAAAATGGGGTGGTTCTAAGGCAAGGATGCCCTATGTCACCTATTTTGTTTTTGTTGTATTTAAGTAAAATGGTAAAAGAAATAGAGAGACTAAGAAGAGGGATGGAGATTCCATTAATAGGTGGCAAGAAAGTATATACTTTGTCGGGTCTTTTTTGTGGATGATTTCTTTTTGGTGTGCAGTAAGAACAGAAGATATTGAAATTATGCTGAGGACAAGTGTAAGGGTTGGTAAAGAGATGGGAATTAAATTTAATGAAGAAAAATCAAATATAATGATGGTTAATACTGGGGAAAGTGAAGACAAATAATTTTTATTGGGGGATATAAAGTTAAGTATAGTGAATAGATATAGTTATTTGGGAATTATCTTGAGTAATAAGAAAAATTATTTGAATGAATGGGTGAAAGAATAAAAATGAAGCAAATAAAAGAAAAGGTTAAATAAAGAAAATAACAATATTTTCATATAATAAATATGATATAGATAAAATCGTATGGGAGGGAGTGACAGTGGCAGGGTTAATTATTGTTAATCATGTATTATGTGTTAGTAAAGGGGTATTAGATTAATTAGAAAAAGTACAAAAGGAAGTAGGAGAACATGCAGTAGATTCAGATGTGTGGGCAGCAAAGGATGCTATTCAAGGATAAATGGGATGGTCAAATTTTTATAAGAGAGATGCAAAAATCAAAATAAAAATGATCAGTTGATTGCTGCTTATGGATAATAAAAGCATGGTCAAAATATAATTTAATTGATTTATAAGTAATACACGGGCAACAAGATGGATGAGAAAGGTAATGTGATATGTATAAGAATTGGATAAAGAATTTATATCAGTATACTTATACAAGAGATAATATGATTGTGTTAGTTGGATTATTGAGTGTTATAGTGGTAAGGAATGGGATAGAAGAATAGATGCATTAATAAAGAATAGGGAGTTGGTGAGGTGAAGAACTAGTATGAAGACTAAAAAGAGTTTACATATGTATAGAAATAAACAGAACATTGGGTGCAAGTTAATTTATGATAATGGCAAGGAAAGTAATTTACTATTGAAGACTCAAATTGAATCTTTAGCAAATAGGGAATGTAAATGTATATGAAAAAATGGGTGATTTAGTCTGCAAGTTTTGTAAGGAAGGCATAAAAAATATTAGGCATCTGTTGATTCAATGTAAATGCTTGAAAACAGAAAGGGAATAAATAATAAAGTTATGGAATACTAAATATAAACAATGTAATTATACAGAAAGTGGGTTATTGATTTTTATGCTGGTTTTGAGAGCAGATAAGGGGTAATTAGATATGAAGGCCATGGAATTGACAAAGATTATGTTGTGGAAATGGGATGGTACAGAATGTGGGGAAACTTAGGATGGGGAATGAAAATGGAAGACAAAGTGGCCAATTGATTTCTCTGGACATAGTTGCTGAAAAATCCTTGACTTCATATAAAGAGACAACAGCAGTGCATCACATCACACCACATCATTCCCACAATAAGAATAAAAAAAAAACAATTTAAACAATCAACATAAGTTATTATGTCTAACTAAACATTATATGGACAACTAATCATTAATTAAAACAAAACCACCATTACAATAAAGTTAATGAGTGTATGGAATTATTTGGATTTTATTTTAATAGTATCTAAGATATTGTTTTATAGTAGTGTATCAAGTTACAAGTATTATATTTTTGACACTTTTTTTTTCATTTTCCCAACATAAATACATTTTACATGAATTTCTTTGTTATTTTATATGGGCCCTCATAGAACAGAAAAAAATTCTTATACTTATTTAAGTCAGGCTCACTGATGGGGTTTCCCCTCATAAACACAAGATTACATTTCTTAAATTGACATAGTTTATCATAACCGCTTTTTTCTTTGCTTACCTCTTTTCATTAAATTTTCTCTGGTGGGACTCACCTCTTCCTCAAGATCAATATCCTTTTAAATTATTGGGAAATTAGTTTTTTTATTCAAAATGCTCACAAATATGAAGATAGCCCATAGACTCATTGGATGTCTAATGAATCTCTATAGTTCGCATTTACATATACATGGAAAAGCCTGTTAAACTTACTCCTAATTTTTTCACGAATATTTACATTAAAATATGTTAGAGTCCTTGTTTACCAATTGACTGCTTACATTCTTGTTAGATGAAAAAAGTGTCATGAACCATCAATATAGTCTAAGGTTTTTCTATAAAGTGGAACTGGTGAATTTACAACTTGTCAATATTAGTTTTGTCCTCTACTATCCTAATAGCTTTAGCAGCAACATACTTGGAACATACAAATTATGTAACCAGCAGATACTTGAATTTCTTATAGAATAGTAAATGCTCATAAAAGTCAATAGTTAGTATGAAGTTTAGCTCTCATAGTGTTTTAGACTGCTAAACTCCATCATATTTTTTCTTACAAGGCTTGGAATTTAAATATACTTGAAGTCATTAATATCATAAAAATACCAGAATATTGCTGTGACCAATAGAACAGTTGACAAAGGTTGTCCACAACATTGCATGGGCCTTAATGACCATTTAGACATTGTATATACATGATGGGTTTTTGGCATAGTGGTTGGAGACCATGTATGTTGTAATGATCTTTATCTTGCAGCACATTGTAATGTAAAATATCATTATCCAACTGATACCTTTCAAATATTTTACTGATTTTGTTCTATGCTTGGTGATCAATTGGAAGCCTTTTTTTTTGTAAATATAAAATAATATTCATATCATGTGAATATTTTCTTTGTCTAACATTTAAATTCCTTAGTTTACAAAGATAAAATGAGGACAAGAGCATTTTCTACTAAAGAATACTGTAAAATTGACTTTTTAGGACTTGGGAAAAATACTACTGCTTCATCTTTTGACTTTGAAAATAGTAATAAAAACTTGTTGATTGATGAGAATGTTGTTATTGCTTCATTGGATGTAACAGAAAAGTATTGTTATATTGACAGAATGAATTCCATAAAATAATTGAACATACTTTAAGAAGTAAAGGTATTTGTAAATATATGAAAAAAGTTTATTGTTGATTCTTTAACATTTTTAATGATATCACTGTTGTATCTTTTGAAGATCATTATTATAAAATTGTAAAGGTCAGTCTAAGGATCTTTCTGTAAATACACAAGTTTGCAATTATGTGTTATCTACATATGAGGGTGATATTTTAAACATGTCCACTTTTGGGGGTATTAAAATGTACAAAAGATATGCAGATGATGTTTTTGTTTGTGGAAATACTAATACTATAAATTTGCTTGTAGAGAAATTAAATAAGTTAAATGGCTAGAAATGGACCATTGAAAAGGAACAGGACAAAAATATTAAATAATTGTATTTAATTTTTACAAACAATAACAGTATATTAAATTATAAATTAATAATCAAGCCACTGCAAAAAGGGGGTATATAAATTGTAAATCAAAAGTACCAATTATGCATAAGAGGGAAAGTTTTAGATCTTTTTTTATTTTGTAATGATAAATTATGTCCTTACCAAAGTGTTAAACTGGAAAATATTGAGATATTTGCCAAGGAATTGCTTGATGTTGGTTATAAAATGGAACAAATAAGCAGTACATTAAGTCAATTTAAAAAAAAGTTATAATGGTTTAAAGAAAATGAAAATGAATAGTAAACAATGGATCTCTATTCCATTTATTTCAAATCCACAAGGGAAATTTTTTAAGGAAATATATATAAATATGTTTAATGTTTCATTCTATGTTCCAAACAATATTAATAAATTAGTTAATAATTGTAAAGATGTCAAAACTGTTAAGCAGAAAAGTAATGTCATATATCAAATTTTTGTGACTATATGCAATCATATATAGATGAATATAGGTGCAGTATTGAGAAGAGATTGATAGAGCATGAATTGTTATATAAGCATTAAAAAGTAAAAATAATGATTTAATGTCTCTTTCAGTTTTCTTTTATCATGAAAAAACATGTAAATATAAATTTAAATTTGATTTTGAAAATGAAAAATTCTTCATGAAAAGAAAAACCATAAAAAAAAAAAAATTAGGGAGGCAATTTTTATAAATAGAAATAAAATGCATTTATTAAATAGATAATCTTTTAACATTTAAATACGAGATTCGTCGGATTTGAATTGATGATGTTTGCTTCTGCTTTGATTTTTTTAATTTAATGGCAGTTGAGGCAGGTTTAAGAAATTAACCGAAAGTACTTCTGCCAATTTAAGTATTGTTTATAATAGTTTATTACCAATAAATTTATTATTTTTATTATAATTACAATTTTGTTTTTAATTAATGGACATTATATATATGAGTGTATCTTTGAGGGATTTTGCAATGCTATATTTTGCAGTGGCTATTACTATATGGTGAAACTGAGCTGAAATCAGACCCATATAGCTATCTAGTTTGTAAGGTTCGATTTGAAGATATTTACATACTGACTTTTGAGTTAATATTTTAGCTCTAGTTTCTAGACTCTTAGCCCTCCACTGAGGTGAGCCATAATCTTGAAAACATTGGTCTGGATGTAGGTATAACAATAGACATTTTGAATTCTATCTCTTTCGGTACTTATAAAAACAAAGCTTGTTTAGAACTATTGGTAAGGTCCATCTAGTGATCATATATATATATATATATATATATATATATATATAATATCGAGCTTTCATTAAGAAACATTAATATACAAGAAAGGCACCAAAATAAAAAGCAATTATTGGTACTGTAGTGTTTTTAGTCACCATAAATAGCAGACAAATTAAATCTGAAATCATAAATATGACAATTTACTTATAAGTAATCCGATTTCACCAACTGATACGCCACCTCCAAATAAAACTTTTTGGATTGGTCAGATTATTACCTACCTCTACAAATTCAATAACAACCCAGATGCCTTTAAAACAAAGATTACAATATGAACTGCACATTCACTTATTAACCATCAACCCTTCCAAATGAAAACAAAATTAGGTGTGTCTAATCAGAAGATCACAGCATTATTTAAGTTTTTACTACTGGAGCCCAAATTCCTGGACTATTTAATTAAAGTGAATCTTGATACTATGCCCACAAACTGGTTCTTACATCAGAAAAGATTCCTGAGAAACATAGATCCTTCCTGCCCAATCTGACACAGACAGGATGTGACCTTTGAGAACATTATATTAACCTGCATAGGCTTCAGACCAGTGAAGCATATCATAGCCCAAAATTCAGAAATTGATTATTATAAAATCCTCTCCATTAAAGATTGCATTTGGGAGAGAGTTTTTCCCATCATAAGAATTTCAAAATTCATTACATATTATATATGGATCACCTGGTGCAAAATGATATTCAACATCCCACAAACAAACTCCTTTACAATTTTCTTTAGAACCCTCAGAAAAATCCAAAGTAAAGACAAAATCCTTTCTTCTATGTTTAGCTATGAGAATACATGGAAACTTTTCAAGATTCCCAGTGAATAAAATTCCCTATTCTCCCATGTTATCTCTGCGGTATCACAGAAGTTTTTTCTCTTCATCTATATTTTACAAGGGCATTAACACTGACAGTTCTAGTTCCCAAATAAGAAGCTCCTGCTTGCACATGTCCTCATCTGAACATCACTGTTTGTAACCAATTTTTTTATTCACTAATAAAGTTTTTTTGAAAATCTGCAATTATTATAAGATTAGAACACTTTTTGAGCTATATTATACTGCAAAAAATTATAACATCTACAAATCCTATATTTGAATTTCTGAAGAACAAAACTGCATTTATAAAATACCAAGACAATGTTGAAGGAAATATATTGGTGCAATGAGGTGTTTGTTGAAAAGTGATTGAAAGAAAACAAACTAATGCTTTAAAAAATTAAAAAAAAGGAATATATTTACAGCAGTAAACATGTTTGTACTAATAAATGCATGTTTAATTGGAAATATACCAAAAATATTGGATAGAGAGAAAAAGGTGTAAAAAAGAAAATTCAAAAAAAGCTGCTCATAGGATGTCAAATAACCCAATAAAATTCATTGTTTCAAAATATAATGTCTAAAAGCCTGCAAATTAATCTTGCTCTTAGAAAAAAGAATTATAAAAAAGAAGAAAAGTTGAGGAATCAATAGAATTTAAAGTGATTCTCTTAGATGATAAGATAAAATTTCTACTGACAGTTGTACTTGAAAGAATAACTCAGTTGATTAAAGTATTAGCTGAAAAATTTGATAATCAAAAATGAACAGTATAAAATGAGTGTAAAACATTAGTTATTGTTGTTTGTATTTGAAAAATGTAAATACAATTTTAATTTTTTTAGACATTCAACATTTAATGATTGATAATGAATATAGGCTGGCATATTATCACATGTTAATATTTGTATATAATTTGTCTTCATAAAAAATAAAAATAATAAAATCTAATATGCTGGTCTTTTCTATAAATTATAAGAAATAATAAAAATCATATACAATAGCTAATATATATATATATATATATATATAGCTATATATATGTATATGATTTTTATGTATGATTAATATATATATATATATATATATATATATATTAATCATACATGAAAAGCCTCTTTTGACACATCCTTTAATTTCTTTTCAAATGTTAATAATCAGTTTAACATTAACCACTTATTACAAATAAACATCATCTAGTGACCTTTAATAGAAGTAAAATAACAACAATAATAAAATAAACATTAGTAAAATAAAATAAAACCTTCATATAGAGATCCAATATAACTTTAAAAAATTAATCCGTTTTTTATAAGATTAAATACTACTTTTAAAATGGAGTTGACAAAGATTATGTAGTGGAAATGGGATGGAGCTCTACATGGGAAAACTTAGGGCAGGGAATGGAAAGGGAAGGTAAAGTGGCTAACACTTTTCTCTGTGCGTAGTTGCTGAGAGATTCTTGACTCCATATAAGGAGAAGTCACAGTGCATTCCATCACATCACATAAAGTTAAAATAATTAACATTTGAAAAAAAGCACTTAACAATGTGACAAACGTTTTTTATGTATGATTATTAGATAATTATTGCAGCAGTTGTATATTATTTTGATTATTTGTTATAATTTATTATTATAATAATGCGAAATGCTGAAACCTTTGTCAGATGCGCCTTAAAAATGCTTAAATGGCAGTCAATCAGATGTAATAATGACTACATGGGTTCTCTCAAGTCAAAACACAAGGCAAAGATTTTACTAGAATTATTAGTAAAAAAAATTAATAAAAAAAATTTGCTGAGTACATATTTTTACTATAAATTTATTCTAAATTCATCTGAAGTTTAAATCTTTTTTTAAAAAATAATTTTAATGAGATATGATTTTATACCGTTTTTTAAAATAAATAAATAAATAAAGAATATAAAATACTACTTAATTAGCTTGATATATTGAGAAAAAAAAAGAAAATAGTTATTGTAGTATGTAACCATTGTTGCCATATATAGCTGTCTTTTTTATTGAAAAAATAAATCATTTATATGTATAAAAAGAAATTATTAAACTCAGGTGCTTACTATACATGTATATAATTTTAATGCGCAAATACGCGCACAACAACCGAGCTTCATCAGAATTAAATAACAATATATTATAAACTCAAAATAATTATAATATCTAAAGAATAATGCCCGAGTGCTTTCAAGAGAACTTAGCTCTCATAATCATGGGCAACAAAGAATAAGCATAGCGTGTTGGTATATGCTAAAATATGCTGATATATGTAAATTAGTTGAAAATAAATGCGTCAGCTCTAAATGATCCATTTCTTAGAGATTTTGTAACACGCATCTTTCCTATTCATAGCCTTATCATCAATAGCAATAAAACATGCTTCTTTAACTTTTCTCTTAATGTCATTTCTCTCCCTGCAAACTATTCTTGCATTTTTAGGTTCACATGCATGACCAGCAGATTTCTGATGTATTGCAAATATTGAGTTGCAATTTGGGTCTACTTGGGCCTTATTGTAAGAATATCTGTGCTGGGATAGTCTTGTAGAAAGAGTTGCTTTCATTTCCCCATAGTATGATGCCATGCAGTTATTTTCTGGGCATGAAATATTATATACGGCCTGAGAGGTGTTGTTGGGTGTTATAATGTCTTTGGTGTTATTAATAATTCTATTTGTATTAGGGGGTGTATGAAAGCTTAGTTGAAATTCTTTATTAAACACTGAGTAAAACTTCCTATGGGTAGTTGCAATATATGATAACAAAATTCTATTTTTCTGCTGCTTAATAACATTTCTGTTTAATTTACTGTAAAATTGTCTAATCTTCCTATCAATTGTGTAATGCTTGAAGCCGAAATCTAATAAATCGTTTCTATATAAGATTAAGTTTGCTCTTTTGTCCGATTCAAATCTGCAAAGTTGCTCATTCCTATGCAAGAGAGACGCTAAACCAGCTAATTTATGAATAGAAGGATGTTTGAAGTAGGTTGAATATTGCCTCTTTTTTCTATTGGTTTTATAATCATTGTATAATTTAGTCTTTGATCTTCTCTTTGCACATACATATCCAAGTATTTAGTTTTCCCTTCACGATCTTCCATTTCTATGTTTAACTTCAGCTGCGTACTGTCTTGTATGTCCTGTTTAATTTTATCTATAATTTCTTCAGTAGCAGCGATGAAAAGGTCGTCAACGTATCTTGTGTATACAATTAACTTAAGTGTTTGTTCGTATTTAGGAATAATACTTTTTTTCAAAATAATTAAGTACGATACTAGAGATGATACCGCTCATGGGTAATCCCATCGGCCATCCATCGTTCATTTGGTAACATTGATTATTGAATGTTGCCACAATGCTGTTGTTAAGCCATTTTAAGAAATCAATTATGAAAGCTATTTTTTTTGGTCCACGTCGTTGTTCATAAATTCTCAAGACACATAGTAACAAAGCTATATCAAAAACGGAGTATTATAAACTATATCCTTCTGCCACTATTCTACCACGGATTTTTGCAAATGCAAAAATGCACAAACCCAATGTTCCTTTACGCTTAATGCTGGATTTTGGGGGTGCACATTATTTTAGCACAGCTAAATTAATAAATCGTTGGCTGATTGACAGTATTGGATTTGGAAGATATACTATCAAATCTTCATTTGAATTTGTAGCCAGAATTAAGGACAAAATTCTAAACCCAGAAACTAAAATTGCAGTGCTCGATGTCACTGAGTTATACGGTTCAATTAATAGAAATAGGTCCATTGATATAGTAAAAGAAGAGCTTATGAACAACGACGTGGACCAAAAAAGGATAGCTTTCATAAGTGATTTCTTAAAATGGCTTAACAACAGCATTGTGGCAACATTCAATAATCAATGTTACCAAATGAACGATGGATGGCCGATGGGATTACCCATTAGCGGTATCATCTCAAGTATCGTACTTAATTATTTTGAAAAAAGTATTATTCCTAAATACGAAAAAACACTTAAGTTAATTGTATACACAAGATACGTTGACGACCTTTTCATCGCTGCTACTGAAGAAATTATAGATAAAATTAAACAGGACATACAAGACAGTACGCAGCTGAAGCTAAACACAGAAATGGAAGATCGTGAAGGGAAAACTAAATACTTGGATATGTATGTGCAAAGAGAAGATCAAAGACTAAATTATACAATGATTATAAAACCAATAGAAAAAAGAGGCAATATTCAACCTACTTCAAACACGCCTTCTATTCATAAATTAGCTGGTTTAGCGTCTTTCTTGCATAGGAATGAGCAACTTTGCAGATTTGAATCGGACAAAAGAGCAAACTTAATCTTATATAGAAACGATTTATTAGATTTCGGCTTCAAGCATTACACAATTGATAGGAAGATTAGACAATTTTACAGTAAATTAAACAGCAATGTTATTAAGCAGCAGAAAAATAGAATTTTGTTACCATATATTGCAACTACCCATAGAAAGTTTTACTCAGTGTTTAATAAAGAATTTCAACTAAGCTTTCATACACCCCCTAATACAAATAGAATTATTAATAACACCAAAGACATTATAACACCCAACAACACCTCTCAGGCCGTATATAATATTTCATGTCCAGAAAATAACTGCATGGCATCATACTATGGGGAAACGAAAGCAACTCTTTCTACAAGACTATCCCAGCACAGATATTCTTACAATAAGGCCCAAGTAGACCCAAATTGCAACTCAATATTTGCAATACATCGGAAATCAGCTGGTCATGCATGTGAACCTAAAAATGCAAGAATAGTTTGCAGGGAGAGAAATGACATTAAGAGAAAAGTTAAAGAAGCATGTTTTATTGCTATTGATGATAAGGCTCTGAATAGGAAAGATGCGTGTTACAAAATCTCTAAGAAATGGATCATTTAGAGCTGACGCATTTATTTTCAACTAATTTACATATATCAGCATATTTTAGCATATACCAACACGCTATGCTTATTCTTTGTTGCCCATGATTATGAGAGCTAAGTTCTCTTGAAAGCGCTCGGGCATTATTCTTTAGATATTATAATTATTTTGAGTTTATAATATATTGTTATTTAATCCTGATGAAGCTCGGTTGTTGTGCGCGTATTTGCGCATTAAAATTATATACATTTATATGTATATAATTATATCTAAATTTAAAATGACTTGAAATTATAATTACCATGGAAAATTTAGTTTAATACGTTTACAAAAAATCGTAATTACATTAATTTTTTTTCCAATTACCTGTTTTATATTTAAAACAATTCATTAAATAAAAAATCATTTCTGAATAAAACTGAATTTTTATTCATAACTTATTGTAAGTTCATCTGAAATTTAAACATAATTTAAATTTTTTTTTAATATAAGATAATGATTCACTTCCGATTGAAAAAAGAATATAAGGGATATCTTTTTTACGTTTCTTCTTTGCAAAGTAAGACAAAGATGAAAGTAGTCATTGTTTTGTGTGCACTTATTGTTGCCTGTTATGGTAGGTTTTTTTATTTTAAAAAAGTAATCAACAATATATATATATATCTTTAACAAAAATTTAACCAGTTCATTAAAACTATTGATCAGTATCTGGGATTTTCCACATAAGTTTAATATTTTATGAACAGTCTATCGAAAATTGTCTAAACAACCAATCCAATTATTGTTTATAAGAACTGTTTTTTACTAAAGGGTAGAGATAAATATAAACTATTGTAATTCTTACCAATGCTGCATTGGGAGAGTCTGCAAAAGCTGTACAATGTACTTTTAATGTTTTTCTTGATACAGACTATATGTTGGTCATCTTTCAAGTCTTGAATTTTAGTTTTAATTTGTTTGAGTAATTTTTTATTGTAAATTATTTCTAAAGAAATACTTTTTACTTATTCCAAACAAAGGAACCAAAAGTTATGTATAGCTCAATACGTACACTACTTTCATTACATTAATCTGTCAATGAACATTTGAATTAATATTAATAATCTATTATAAGTAAAAAAAAAAACAAAACATTTTTCTTAGTGTTTTTTTCACAATCGTTAATATTTTGTCTTTAGCAAAAAACATCATGCGCTAATTAAAGACTGGATTTTTAAATAAAAGGTATATGGAGTTGAATTAGATATTTAATGCGTTTATGGATAATTAAAAATGAGACATTTTTTCTCTTTAATTAGATTTAACGTTTATATATGATTGGCGGTAGTATGCAAATATTTACCTTAATAAACTATTTACAGTAATCGTTAGCACAATTGTCTAAAAGAGTTGGGGAATGTATTATGAACGAAAAAGGTTAACATTTAAAATTAAATTTTAAAACACTAGTAATTGCACATTGCAGATTGCTTATGTAAATAAATATATATTAAACTCAATCTTCATTATGCAGTTTTTTGATATCAATGTTAAAAAGTTATTAAATTTTATGTTGAAATTTAATTTATTAAAATACTAAAATGATGTGTAAGCAAGTATTAAACCCTGACATGTACTGCAAAAAAATAAGTTTTATCACTTTCATTAGAAAAATTTCTGAATCTGCTTAGCATTTGAAAAGTTATTATATATAGACAATCAATATTTAAATAACTATAGTTAAAAAAAAACACCATTTTATACGTTTAAAGACTTGTATTAAAATAATTTATAATAACTATTTCTTGCCATTTTATTTCTATATGTGACATAAATCATAAATGTTTCCTGGTCTTATCTTTTACAGATGATGCAAATTAAGATTGAAGGATCTTAGAATATATATATATATATATATATATATATATTAAGGTTATATAATAAATATAAAAAATATTTCTTAAATAGTCAATTAGGGTACAACATTTCTAGCTGCGTAATTGTAACTAATATAAGTATCAGAAATAAAATAACTAAAAGTAAACATCACCATACAAAAGTAACGTTAAAAATAATAATAGAAAAAGTGAAAAAGATATAAATTGTAAAACGTTAATGAAAATATGCTGAAACTGTGTGTAGATTTTAGTATAAGGTGAGAGATATTATCAACAGGAAAAGAAAGCTCCGTCTATTAAGAATTTTGACATTGTAAAAAATACATTTTTTATATACATTTAGGTAACAATTTAATAATATACATCAATTTTAAGCAAATTTATTTTAATCCTACATTATTATTTTATTGTTGGAATTTTTTTATTTTTTTCTTGCTCAATTTCATGAAATTGTAATAAAATTAATAATAGTAGAAATAATATATATATATATTTATATATAAACAATTGAATATTTATAAATACATTAAGTGGATAATTAAAAATGTTATCCACTTAGGAGCCCTTTGTTTCGATTAAGCCAGTAATCTTTGTCAACTAACACATTGAAAAAGCTAACCTTCCCACAATTCCATGATCTTAATGTTTAATGTCTGCCTATTAATTAAGTCAAGTTTGTATTTGTATATTAGAACGACTTTTTATAAAATGGTCAATTGATGGCTCAATGGGTTTACCTACTGTTGCTCAAATATGTAATTATGAAATTTCTACATATGAAGAAAATATTTTGAAAAAAAAATGTTATCAAAAAATATTACTGTATATTATCGATATATTGATGATGTTTTTGTATGTGGAAAACCAAATACAATTAATGAGTTGTTTTAAGAATTAAATAGTTTAAAAAGCCTAAAGTGGATAAAAACATGCAAATTCAATAGGCATTCAGTTTATTGACCTTAAAATAACTAGAATTCAATATATGCTAAATTATCATATGACCATTAAACCAATAGTAAAATGAGGTTATATCCCACATAAATCAAAAAATCCAATGTCACACACAATGACACGTTTGAAGTCTTTCATATTTAGAAATAATAGTCTTTGCAAATATTTATCGGATAAAGGCAAAAATATTGAAATATAATTGAAAGAATTTTTAAATGTTGGCTGCAATTATAATCATACACATATTGTCATTAGAGATGTTAATACAAAATATAAGAATAAAATGTTTAATAATAATATTGATTCTTCTGTTAATAAAAAAATACGGATATCAATGCCATATATTTTGAATGTTCAAGTAAGTTTTATAAGAAATATTTATAAATGTGTATGTGGTATTGCATTTTACACACCTTCTACATTAAAGGAATTACTAAATAACTCTAAAGATAAATCTCATATATAAATAAAAATTGTGTCATTTATATATGGATATGTAGGTGTGGTAGCAGATGTGTAGATGAATCATGATGTACATTGAAAAATGAACTAAAAAGCACTTGTTATTAAAAGGGTTTGAGAAATCGAAACAAAATTGTAAAGTAGATAATATATCAGCATCTATTTTTACGACCATACTGAGTCATGTATTTATGGTTTGACTTCAATTTTAATAATGTATAAATATTGCAAAAAAAATCATAACAATAAAAACAAAATAATGGAAGCTATGCTAATATACAAATAGAAACATAACTTAATTAACAGGCATGCAACAAATGTTAAGATTATGGAATTGAGGGAAGGTTAGTCAGAAATGACATTGGAGATTATTTAGATGGGTGGGCAGTCATTTCCTGTAATATGGCTCTAAATATGTCATTGTCTTTATGAAGGCATCTACAAATAAATTCAGCCTGATAATTGTCTAGAAATTGGCATGCCGTGCTGCAATGTTTCTTGTTTTGCCACTTCAGTAGAACCCCAAACCTCTTGATGGTATGGGTGTGTCATTAAAAATCATACACAGAGAAAGCCACACAAGGCTGGGTGGGACATTTCTGTTCATATGCATAGAAAGTGATGCAGTCATGTTGACAATTAAATGACTATTATGATCCTAGTGCTGTATTCATCATTTGTTCAGATACAACAGATTAAACAGCTGTTACTGAATGGTATTGTTGTAGTTTTTACTGCGTAAATCACATCACATGGCCATGAAAGAGCTATTATGATCATAGTGGTGCGTTAAGCACACATTTGGCCATAAAAGCAGTATTATTATGTGTTTTACACAGAATCCACTCCACAAAGCAATGTACAGTGGCTATTTAATAAGTATCAAATGGTTTAAATTTTAGCAATATTTATAAAATCTGGAAATGAATTACTTTTTGTTTGTAATATGCCTACATGTTTAAATTTCCATGAAATTTTGAAACTTTGTTTTTCATCTGAGTATTCTATTTAAAATGAAATTTTAAAAGCAGATTAAATTCAATAGTCTGATTGTAAATGATGCTGCTCCTTCCAAAGTTTATATATTTACATATATCTGCAAATGATAAATATTTTGATATATTTTATATTGTGAATAATAATATATAATTTATCAATAACAATATCATATGTAACTTTCAAATTTGCAATTTAATTCAAGTATATTTCCACAATAAGACTGTTATTTCATTTGTGTTTTTCTGGTAATAAATAATTAAATTTCATTTCATATTAACTTTTATAGGCATTTTGAAATTGGATTATTATGTCACAACCCTATTATAAATGGTATTGTAACTGATTATCAAATTCATTAGTGTAACTTATTGTAAATGATGGTGCTAATAACATGTTTGAGTTATAAACTGCAGTAGTGCAAAACAATATAATTTTTATAATGAAATTTTACTGTAGTGATATTTTTGTTATAATCCATGTCAAAGTAAAAATGTAAACACATTGATTCAGGTCATATCATCTATCAGTTGTAATTTTTTGTGTGTTTTTATAACATAATTACACAATGATTGATATTTAACTTATTTTTACATTGCAACTTCTCTTAGTTTTTAAAACAATTACATAATACAAAGCCAAAATTCATAGCCTAAAAATATCCTCAAAAAGCTAGAAAGTCATGCAATATTTATCAAGATTGTTGATAAAAATTGTAGCGTTACAATAACAAATAAACAACAAACAAATATTCACGTTTATATAATACTATAAATATAGCTATCACATGTATTGAGTACGGACAAATAATATTGGAATTAAAAGAAATCATAAAATTACAAAGGTTTTAAAATAAATTATATATAGTTATTTTGTAATAAATAAATAATGATTGTAGAAGCTTTTAAATTGTTGGATGTTTTGCATCATTGTATCAATAGTGATTACACTGGATTTCTCTTTTAAAAAGACTATGGAAATAGTTTTTAACGAATTCTAATAGGAGTATGATGTTTCATGTGAAAAAATACATTGTACTTTTTGTAAATATATACAATTTTGTGAATATATTAATGCAAAATAAAGATGGCTCTAAATGTATATTTTAAAGTAGTATATTCAAACTTGTTTAGTCAATGAATTTTACTAGTGTAGCATCAGATTGTAACACTATTTAGAAGGTAATAACCCGTTTTTACTAGCACCATACATTATATTACATCAGTGATGCTAAATGTAAAAATACTCTCATTTCAGCCACAAAATAAAGTCTTCAAGAAAATAAGAATGACTGTCTTATTTTCAAACCTAAATGTACTTGTATAGGCACATTATACACTTTATATCTATTTTTTTAATAATCTTATTAATAATTGAAAAGTGTTATAATTTACTTTATGCTAATTTGAACAAATGATAAATTATGTAGTTATCAATAAATTTTACCAGTGCAAAGTAAAATTGTAATTCTATTTAGAAAGTAATACAATCTCCTTACTAGCACCTTACATAAAATAAACTGAGTGATGTTAAATACAAGAATATTCTTATTTTGAAAAATTATAATATTTTGTAAATGTTAATAAGTTTATTAAGAGAAACAGAAATAAAGTGAATCATTTAATATATTCAGACTCTCATTACAAGAGATTTAAAATTAACCTGTATAAATGCACTTAGGTTTGATAATAAGATCATTATTTTTATTATCTGCAATACTTTATATTCCGACTGGAACAAGAGAGTGCATGCATTTAATATCACTTATTTAATATTATATATGGCACTAGTGATGAGATTTTACTATCTTCTAAATGGAAATATTGTTTGAATAAGGAACTATTATTTTTCATTTTGTAATTATAATCAAATATGTTTTTTTTTTTTTATGTCTTTTACTAAAGCACAATGTGGACGAAGAGCAGATCCTGTTTTAAAATCTGATGGATCTTTTATACGGTGCAAAGTTCAAAAAGATTGTGAAAAACAATATAGTTGTCATAATGAGAAATGCTCAAAAATAACTGAATGGTGTAACGATATTCGTAAGTAAATTTTATAATATTTATAATTATTTAATTACCACTAACAATCACCTATCTTAAAAAAACAATGCAACATTGAACAGTGAATTATAGATAGTACTTAAACATCAAATATATATATATATATATATATATATATACATACATACATATACACCAAATTCACAACTTAAACAGGCTTGTCAAAAATAATCTCTAAAAACTACCAAGATTTCACTGCTACAAGCACACTTCTCAAGTGTAAAAAATTACAAAATAATAATAAACTCTAAAACACTACCAATGGTTTCACTGCTAGAAGTACCTTCTTAAGTGTAAAAAAAAACCTACAAGATAACATTATTTTGTAGTTCAATACAATTGTGAATTCTGCTTATGGCAGTGAAATAATTAGTAGTGTTTTAAAGTTTATTTTTTGACAAGCTCCCTGAGTTCAGTATAGACAATATACTTGTATATATATATACGCAAATTTATAAATAAATATTTAAAAATACAGTATTTAAAAGCTTATAAAAATATATATGTATAACAGTCACTTAGGAGTGCTTTCAACTAACTTGTAGCTTTGTCAACTATCACGTTTAAAAACATGATAGTTGACAAAGCTACAAGTTAGTTCAAAGTGCTCCTAAGTGACTGTTATACATACATATATATATATATATATATATATATATATATATATTTATACGCTTTTAAATACTGTATTTTTAAATATTTATTTATAAATTTGCGTATATTATTTTGAAGAAATACAGACATCGATTTATAATATATATATATATATATATATATGATTATAAGAAATACAGACATCGATTTATAATATATATATATATATATATAATGACAAAATGGCTTTGAAACCAGTCACAACTAATATCATAGGTGACAGTGATTATACATATATGTAGATGGGATATATATTGTTATTACATGGTTGATGGCTATATAAATACACAGAATGAAGGGGATGGTTATCTGTCATTTTGACTTGAAATGTATGTGTGTGCTACAAACATGTTTATATTTGGGTTTGATGGTTGAAGAGATAGAAATGAGATTTTACATCACATTATTAAAGCCTAGAAAGTACCAGCAGAAATGAATTTTTGTAATCTTTTGTTATTACAAGAAAAGCTGAAGGTGATAAAAGCTTTCACATGTCAACTAAAATCTGAATGGGCAGCAACTGGAAAGAGGAAGTAAGATCAAGCAAACCTTCTAAAATAAATGGAGGGGACTATAAAAGAAAGGGATGCAGAATGCTCCTGGTCTTGGCCCTGCAGATCTTGAATCATTGACAGCAGAATCATTAGTTCAAATTTAAATATTTAAAATTTTAAATTTAATCAATGTCAGCCAAAAAGCAAATGTTGGAGTAAAAGTCTAACGTTACAGGCTCGAACCTCTAATTCCCACTAACTGCAGCTGCTACATTCAACAATAACAAGATGACTTTGGATTAAAACAACTACCAATGTCAGAACCCCAAAGCAGATCCTTAACAAACAAATGTCGTATCATACATCAAAAGAACAGGACACCTTGTGATGGATTCTATATTTAATTACGTGTCATGATAGGAAAACATAGAACTAAACAAAATATTCTTCCAAAAATTTCTCCGAGATTTGCAGGTAAAAGAAACTTATGTATTGATTTTCATAAGAAAGATATTATTAACCGATTCGTTAGATGTGTGGATGAGAAGTCATGTAACAAACAAAAAGAAAATATTTTATAGAGCTTATTTGCATACATTAGTTATTGCCATTAGTTATTGATGTCACATGGGAAAACTCTTTCTATTGATCTTCACTATGTGACTCAAAAATGGCAAAGTTTTAAATATATATTTATTTTCATGGGTTGAGGGATAATATATATATATATATATATTGTAATGGTAAGCCACCTCTCAACAAGATAAGTTAAGGCAGTCGCATCTCACTATAGTCGGATTTAAGGTCTTCATATAGGATGCCATGAATGATGTGATTTAATTTTGATATAAAACTATAATTGTTCCCAATAACTAATTTATTATTTAAAAAAATTATTATATCTAAACCACATCAAATCACTTTTCACCTTAATTAACTTTACCGTTATGCTCAGATTTCGAACTCAGGGAAGTTTAACACTTTATTCTCTTCAGGGGTTCCTAGCAATATTTTAAAGTAATATTAACAACGAATCTCACTAACTCTTTAATTCAAATAAAACAAAATTGAAGACTGCATTTAATATAAAAAAACATAATTATTTATTTAACAATTAAACAATTTAAATTTTACAATATATATAAAAATATTTATATATCTACCTCCTGATATAAAAATATAAACATTCTCTTTGTTTACAGTAGATATATTTTCTAAACCTATAACACTACGCGATTTTACAATGTATATAGAATATAAGTATCATAATATTTAGACATTTATATTAACATTATTTTACAATAATTGGGTTATACAAATAATAATCCAATCATTTGTATATAATATCTTCATTCGTTAAAATGATTGTCTGTAATTTATATTTATTAATATAAAAATAGATACCTCACAACAATATTAATCATTTATTCATTTATCATACATTACTGTTATTAAATTATTTAGATTATTATAAACAACGTAGTGTCATGTCATATAAAATAATAATATGTGGATTTAAAAATAATTTAATTTCTTACCTCCAAGTTCACATTATCCCGTTCCCAAAATTAACATTTATTAACCGATATTTAAATCTTTTTTAATCATAAATAAAAACAAAAATATTCTAAATTAATAATTCTCTATGATGATAAAGAAAATGAAATTAACTTTTCCTAACTATAATTTTCAAAAATCTTACATGGCATTTCTAAAAGTTAATGTTCCTCGCGAATGAAAATCCTTTGAAGATGCAGTTTTTTGATTCCTTTGTTGTTAAACATTAAAAAGAATAACATTAAGATATCCTAAGTTGACATTTAGTTTCCTCTTTATATTCAACTTCTTAATATAAAGTTCTTTCATTAACATTCATAATTCCATTTTGAAGATCTAATTTCTTTATAATTTTAAGGCATTCAGCAAATGATATTATTCCCACATATATATTTGATTAGGCAAGTGTATTTTATCTATTGCATGATAAATATTTGTAGTCTAGCTGCTTTGCATTTTCTTTATAATGTAAAGTACATTAAATTTGAATGAAGTTTGTATAAACATGTTCTTTTTTTTTTAGACGCTGTTTAGATTTTAAAACGTAATTCAAACAATTTTTTATAGAACACAAAATATATATTTAGATTACTTTCTTTGAACAAATATAAGAACTTTCTTCTAATGAGTATTCAATTGTTCAAAATACAAACTTCAACTTACACTATTCTTTGAAATCAAACATGGTAGAAGTTTTTATGAGAATATAGCTGATAAAAATAGAATCCTTATTCTTCTAACAACAAGAATAGAATAATTATTTCATGTCTCGCTCCATCAGCTCGCTGAAGCATACACATTCTCATTGTTGCAATAACAATTAGATATTAAAACACTAAGTTAATTTCACTTCCTTTAATTCGATAAACTGTGAACCCAGAGGTCATTTATCACCTTGTCAACAGTCTTTTGTCAACAATGTCATTTTTCATTTTAAAGAATGAAAAATAGTAACTCAACAAGTTATATATTTATTTTCATAAGTATAATAATAATGTAAATATAATCTATACATACTGATATCATGTATATATATATATATATATGTAATAAATAAAGTTTAATATCTGTATTCGTTTCACAATATATGTAATATACAAATCAATATATATATATATATCAAAATACAGTACAATTTATATAAATTATATTCTTTTAGAAGTACTTTCAACTATGCACTTTGTAGTCTTTATCAACTATATAACGTTGAATAATCAAAACAAGACAACCCTTAACAATACCCATAGTTCAATTCAGATTTCCCACAATTCTGTTATCAACGTTATATAGTTGATAAAGACTACAAAATGTATAGTCGAAAGTACTTCTAAAAGAATATAATTTACATAAATTGTTCTGTATTTTGATATATATATATACTCCTACATTTCCCCTCGACTAAGAAAATTAAAATAAACTAACATTTTATTTTAATTCTTCATCTTTGTTATCATTTATGCATCATTACAATTCATAATTTTTTTTATTTTCCTGTCGACTGAAAATCTTAAATTTTTCATCAATTATTAGAGAAAAAATATTATTAATTATTATATTTAATAATAATTAAATTGTTTTATGGGCAATTGGGTTCTTTTTTTGTTAATGTCTTAAATATGGTATATCTATTATAGTCTGTTTTGATCAAATCATAGATTAAATATACTGACTATTTTATTTTAAAATTATTACCTATTACAGTTAAATAATGTAATACTTTATTATGCAAAAATCATTATCTAGATTACTTTTGTTTATATTCACTTCTTTCAATGAATTTTTATATAATGTATCCTTATTAATATACTAAATATTTGAAATGGTATATCAAAATAATTATATGGTAGAAAACCTGATTATTCTATAACTAAGTTTTAATTAGTTAGTTCATATGTGTTTTATGTATAAATCAATTTAAAATGTCAATCCTGCTCCTTATTGAGACTTACTAGACTATCACTAACATCTAATAAATGAACATACATAAACTTATTTAAAGGTGCCAATCCTCCTCATTAGTTTTTGAGACTTACTAGATCATCTTTAGCATCCAATGAATATATTAGTTGGAATTCATTTGTGAACTTGCCAACCTAAAAGTAGCCAGTCTTCCATTTCCACATTAATGATATGATCCATCTTAGTTAGACACAATTATATATAGTATTTCGTTTTCTTTTATATCTTAATTCTTTACATTTTCTCTCTATAATTTTAATAATTCTTACATAATTTAGGTATTACAAAACTCATGGTAATTGTTTATTTAAGACAATTATTATATTTTTCCTCTATAGGGCTTTAATATACGAGCATTATAAGTACCTCGTATCTCACCATCACAATCCAACCAGTATGCATTTGGTCCAGCTTTCTTTATAATGGTAAATGGTCCTTCATAGCTATTACAAAATTTATGAAAAATAAAATTTTGTGGATTACTAACATGTGGTGTCATTAAAAATACTTTGTCATCTACTTTGAATTGATAGTTTGACTTGTATGTATATTTATGACGCTTTTGAGCCATTTGTCTCATTCTTTCTAAAGCTTCTTTTCTATCCTTTTCAATATTTATAGTTAAATTAGGGATTGGTGGCTTATAATATTTAAATAATATTGGTATATTTTGTTTTAATTGCAATTTAATGGGTGTGAAACCAGTGGACTCGTTAACACTCCAATTTATATAATTTACCATATCTGGTGTGTGCTTTACCCACCCTTGTGATTATCATTCAAATAAGTTCTAAACAAACATCCAAGTTCCCTCATTACACATTCACATGGGTTTGACTGAGGATTCCTTATAGAAGTAAGCACATGTTTTATTTTATGTTTATTTACCCCCATATTCCATTCTTTGGATAGGAAGGGTGTGCCATGATTAGTTAAGATCATCATAGGTTTCCCTGTCCTTTCAAAATGGAGGCTTTTTAATACTTTAATAGTATATCTAGTATTAGCTTGGGGTATTGAATAAGCAGACACAAATCATAAGCTACTACTAATTTTTTTTTTATTAAATGGAGGTAAAGGTCCATAGTAGTCTATACCTAAGATCTCATTTGGTCTTTCTGGAATGATAGAATTTATTGAACTAACATAATTTTTATTTACTGGTTTAGATCTCAAACATATTTGACAATTTTGAATTTCATTCAAAATATCTTTATGCATAATAGGTTAATAAAATCAATTCTTTATTGTTTGTTCAGTTTTATAGACACCATAATGTCCATATAAACAATGGATATATTGTATGCATGGGTCTTTTAGAACTTCAGGTATCACTATCCTCCACTCATTTAAATTATCATTAATTTTATATTTTAAGACCATCTTATCTATCTTATATAATTGAAGATTACTGGCTGTATACAGAATTTCCTCTTTATTTAATGTTTTAATATTCAGCATTAAATTTTTATCTTGATTTTGTAAATTTTGGATATTTAATAAATTGTTCTCTATTTTCATCAACTATCAGGTCAACATTCGCAATGTAGGCATTATCTACCGATAAATGTAGTTGTTCTGATTTACATGGATTTTGACTTAGTGCATCAGCTACAACATTCTCGGATCCTTTACAATATTTAATTGTATAATTGAATTCTTGTAATAACAGACTCCATCTCACTAATAAAGAATTAGTCAAGTAGCTATGATTCAAGAATTCGAGGCTTTTATGATCAGTTATCATAATCACCTCTGATCCAAGAAGCATCTGCCAAAATTTTTGAAAAGCCCACACTATTTCTAGGGCTTCTTTTTCTGTAACCATATAATTCAATTCAGGTCCTTTTAATAGCTGGCTAATAAAATAGAGGACTCCTATTTGGCCATCCTCTTGGATTTGAGATAAAGTTACCCCTAATCTGTAACCGCTACTATCTGTTTGTAAGATGAATGGTTTGCCAAAATCAGGAAAAGCTAATATAGTTTGCTTTAAAAATCCAGCTTTGATTCTAGAAAACACATCATCTTGTTCCTCAGTCCATTTCTATTTCTCATCTTTTCTAATGAGTTTTAACAATGGTTCTATGCAATCAGGAAATTTTTGGTAGAAATGATTATAAAAATTACACTTTCCTAAAAATGATCTTATTTGTTTTTTATTCGTGGTTCCTCGTCCTTCAAATCTATTTTTATATTATCTAATTTTATTGATAATTCATTTGTAATATCTACTTTCACACTTTCCATCTTGGTATCGATATTTGTAGACAAATCTACTTTGACACTTCCATCTTGGTATCGATATTTGTAGACAAATCTACTTTCACACTTTCCATCTTGATATCGATATTTGTAGACAAATCTACTTTCAGATTTTCCATCTGAATATGCATATTTTCCATTTTGGTATCTATGTTTGTATTTAAATTCTCTATCATTTGTTGCGTCATTAACATCATTTGATTTAATGATGGATTATCACTGGTTTTACTTTCTATAGGTTTGTCACAATATCCATAATTTGCGGAACATGAGTATCTAATATAGAATTACTCTCAGACACACCTATATTTATTTGTTCATTAGTACTATTCATAGTATCATCAGCTTTATCTGAACTAAGTATCTCAGTTTGCATTTCTATATTATTAGTATTAGAAGAAAATATTTTATACTTACTTCTAGTAATCATCAAACTATCTTTAACTTAACTATAACTTTATTTTACGATAATATATTATTTATCATAGGATATTAATGTGATGCCTTTCTCTTTTCAAGATATATATGTGTGTTCTTACTCTAATGCCTAATTTTAAAATTATATTTTTAAGTGAGCGATCTATTCATTTAAATTTTACTTCTTTAATTTTCAAAGTCTCCATTATTTTATTACCTACTATTTTACAACACATTTAATATGAGACCATTATTAATACCATTTATCCCTCAATGTTTTGTATCACTATACAAACAATATAAAATCTATGATTCAATATAATAATGATATGGAATCTATGATTCAAGGCCCTAGTTGTGTGTGCCATATGTAACAGTAAGCCCTCTCTCAACAAGATAAGTTAAGGCAGTCACATCGCACTATAGTCGGATTTGAGGTCTTCATATAGGATGCCATGAATGATGTGATTTAATTTTGATATAAAACTATATTTGTTCACAATAACTAATTTATTATTTAAAAAAAATTATATCTAAACCACATCAAATCACTTTTCATCTTAATTAACTTTACCGTTATGCTCGGATTTCGAACTCAGGGAAGTTTAACACTTTACTCTCTTCAGGGGTTCCTAGCAATATTTTAAAGTAATATTAACAACGAATCTCACTAACTCTTTAATTCAAATAAAACAAAATTGAAGACTTCATTTAATATAAAAAAACATAATTATTTATTTAACAATTAAATAATTTAAATTTTACAACATATATAAAATATATTTATATATCTACCTCCTGATATTAAAAATATAAACATTCTCTTTGCTTATGGTAGATATATTTTCTAAACCTATAACACTATGCAATTTTACAATGTATATAGAATATAAGTATCATAATATTTAGACATTTATATTAACATTATTTTACAATAATTGGGTTATACAAATAATAATCCAATCATTTGTATATAATATCTTCATTCGTTAAAATGATTGTCTGTAATTTATATTTATTAATATAAAAATAGATACCTCACAACAATATTAATCATTTATTCATTTATCATACATTACTGTTATTAAATTATTTAGATTAGTATAAACAACTTAATGTCATGTCATATAAAATAATAATATGTGGATTTAAAATAATTTAATTTCTTACCTCCAAGTTCACATTATCCCGTTCCCAAAATTAAGATTTATTAACCAATATTTAAATCTTTATTAATCATAAATAAAAACAAAAATATTCTAAATTATTAATTCTCTATGATGATAAAGAAAATGAAATTAACTTTTCCTAATTATAATTTTCAAAAATTTTAAATGGCATTTCTAAAAGTTAATGTTCCTCGCGAATGAAATTAATTTCACTTTCTTTAATTCGATAAACTGTGAACCCAGAGGTCATTTATCACCTTGTCAACAGTCTTTTGTCAACAATGTCATTTTTCATTTTAAAGAATGAAAAATAGTAACTTAACAAGTTATATATTTATTTTCATAAGTATAATAATAATGTAAATATAATCTATACATATTGATTACATGTATGTATGAGTATAAATATACTCCTACAATATATATTATAAGCTTTTAAATACTGTATTTTTAAATATTTATTTATAAATTTATATATATAAATTATTTTATGTGATCAAAAGAATAATAATTGTCATTTGAAATAGTTTTAATAAATCTGATTTGATAATGAAACTGTATATACAAATCTTGTTGTGATATTTTCTTTATGTTTATTTTATGTATTTTTGATACACTCTCATTCATGTTTACTCTCCACCATGATTCTGCCTGACCTGGATATAAACTAGCCGATGGTCAAAACTGCTCTCACACTTTTTCGACAGTAGCAATCATTGGTAATATATTCACTTTGCATAATTTTTATATTCGTATAAGATTGGTGCTTGGAATCTTATGGATGACCATAAATACGTGATGGGAATCTATTACAGTTACTGAAAATGAATTTATAAGATGTTCTTATTCATTATTGATTAAGTCAAAAATAGTTGTGGCTTAAATGTATATATGTAAGCACATATGTTTAAGGTTGAAAGTGTATTAAGTGAAAGTAAATATATAGTGATGGGGGTTTTGTTACAATGGTTTCCCAGCTAAAGGGTTTCGAACAGAGAGTGGGATGGAGAATGAGAGAGGGAAATAAAGATAATTTTGGGGTGGGCTGGATCACAAAATATAGAGTTTCTGAATCAGTTGCTGTTTTCTAGAAGAAAGAACATGTCCCAATGTCAAATATTTGAATTATAAAATCAGTGTCACTCGTTAATGTAATTTGATTATATATGTATGTGAAGGCAGAAATATGTTTAGATGTGGATAGAGGGAAATCTATTTTAGGGAGGTTTCGAATGTCAAATAAAGGGGGAAACAAAAGCATACATGGGAACCTTAGTGAAGCAGTATTAGAGGCTTACAAAAAAGCAGTGCTGTGTATTGGGATGGGGGAGTGGATCCGAGGTGTCTAATCGAAGATAAAACAGAAAAGAAATGTTTATGAAAACAAGAGTGCAAAAGAAAATGGACCAACAAAAAGAGGATCAGGAAAACATTTTGGAGCAGATTTTAGGGAAACTAGAATGTCTGGACATAGATTCGGAGAAATATAGAAGATAATGAGTAGATTAGAATAGAAAGTAGGAATTAAAGATGAAAATGATGTGGGGGAACAGAATGATGAAGGCACAGAAGACTTAGATATGGAGAGCAGGGGTTAACAGACCCAAGGCATTTAATTGAAATCTGTGGGAAATCTGACTGTAGTGATAGGTCATGCTGTGGTGCAATGGAATGTGAATCACTTCCTAATAATTTGGCCATTCACAGGTAGGATGGGGGAGGCACATGTAGAACATATATGCAGTTTGAGAAGATACTGCAGTGTAAACCTCATGGTGGAGGAAAGGAAAGTAACTATTGCATGCAGCAACCTTCCAGATAATGTGCAATCATGGTGGAACATGCTGTTTCAACAGCTGGTGACTTTCAAAGATTACGAAAAAGTGTGAGAGGCCTTTTGGTCTGAGGATAGGCAGGAGATGACGTGCTATCACATCATGCAAGAGAAGTTCACCGATGGTTGTGATGATAGCTATTCACATTTTATTCATAGGGAGGTGGCTAGACTGTGGACATTGGATGCATGAAATCTGACAGAGTCATATATTCCACATTGAAAGACACAGCATGCTAATGGGACTAGAACATATGATCTTGGAACCAGGAATGACAACCATTGGAGAGATTGCTGAGTTGCTCAATGTCATTGATATGAGCTCGAATGATTATGGGGAGCATCATGAAGTCACAAACAAAGATGAATGATTGTGGAGAATGGAAATGGAGACTCTTCCAAAATGGAGAGATATACCTGAAGAAAAGAGACCACCTGAGAAGCCAAACTTCAGAGTAGAACGAGAAGCAGAGGGATACATGAGGTGAAATAGATAAAATATATTGTAAAAAAGAGCCATTCAAAATATTCAAAAGTATTTGAATGTTTTTGAATGAGGTCATTACACATGTATGTAGATGGAATATATATATATATATATATATATATATATATATATATATATATATATATATATATATATATATATATATACATTAAATCTTATTACATGCTGGTAGTTATATAAATACACAGAAGAAGGGGAAGGTGCTTTGTTATTTTGAAACAATATGTATGTGCATGTGACAAACGTGTGTATATATAGGTTTGATGGTTGAAGAGATAGAAATGACATTTTATTTCACATTATAAAAACCTATAAAGTTCCAGCAGAAATGAATTTTTGCGCTCTTTTGTTATCACAAGAAAAGCAGAAGGTGATAAAAACTTTCACATGTCAATTAAAATCTGGATACACAGCAATTGGAAACAGGAAGAGAGATCGATGAACCTTCTAGAACAAATGGAAGGGACATTAAAAGAAAGGGACCCAGAATGCTTCTGGTCTTGCCTTTGCAGTGCTTGAATCATTAACAGAGAAATCATTAGTTCAAATTTAAAAATTTAAATTTTTAATTTACCCAATGGCAGCAGAAAAGCAAATGTTGGAGTAAAAGTCTGATGTATCGTGCTCAAACCCCTAATTCCCACTAACTGCAGAAACTACATTCAACAATATCAAGATGCCTCAGGATTCAAACAACTACCAACATCAGAACCCCAAAGCGGATCCTCAACAAATGATGGTTGTATCATAAATCAGAAAAATGGGATACCTCATGATGGATTCTATATTTAATTACCTGCCATGATCTGAACTCTAAGAATTAAACAAAGTATTCTTCCACAAATTCCCCAGGGATGTGAATGTAAAATAACGTTATGTATTGATTTTGATAAGAAAGAAATTATTAACTGAGTCATTAGGTGTGTGCATGAAAAGTCAGCTAACAAACAAAAAGAAAACTTTTGTTAAAGCTTATTTGTGGATATTAATTATTGCAATTAGATATTGAGGTCACGTGAAAAAAAATTTCTATCGATCTTCACTATCTTACTCATTTATAGTAATAAATATTGGAAAGAATATTGCATGTGTGTGAATCAATAATGGCAGAGTTCTAAATATATATTTATGTTCATGGGTTGAGGGATAAAACATATTTATTTTTCTTATGTGATTAAAAGAATAATAATTGTCATTTGAAATAGTTTTAATAAATCTGATTTGATAAGGAAACCGTATATTATGCTGGCTCTATATACACATAATTCTTTTAAATTCACACTTGATTAGATGGTTTATTATAAGTTCACTATTTTTATTTAAAAATTTTTAAATGCTTTTCTAAAAAAAAAAATATGCAATTGATCGAATGAATTTGTCTAGTTTATAGTAAAAGTCCTTTTTGCTTTATTAAATATTGTGTCAAATTATGTTTATAAAATCCATACACTGGAAATAAAATCTCCATTTTGTATTGTGTTCAAAGCTTTGGGTTCCAATGAATAGAGCTTTCCATAGTAAACATATACATTGAAGAAAAAGGATTATAATTGCATTCTTTTACATAGTCGTTATCATTTCAGTTTCCTAGTATATAAAATATTTAATTCCCTTGATGTATGTGTCTATTGTTTTTCATATATCCATATCACGATAAATGATTCACGAAATTACAATATGCATTATTATTTCATTTTTATTATTATTATGCTTGGCAAAATATTTGACCTCTGATCATTACTAAGTTTTCTTATTACAGTATATGTCATCATTCTATCCTTGTTTGTGAGGGGTACATCATTCAACATGTCTTATTACACATATATTTGTATTAATTCTTTAAGTGATTAATACTAATTCTAACAATTGGAGTTTTCTTTCTTACCATATATATATATATATATAAATATATATATATATATATATATATATAAAAGGGCACATATATATATATATATATCAAAATACAGTACAATTTATATAAATTATATTATTTTAGAAGTACTTTCAACTATACACTTTGTAGTCTTTATCAACTATATAACATTGAATAATCAAAATGAGACAACCCTAAATCTGAATTGAACTATGGGTATTGTTAAGGGTTGTCTCGTTTTGATTATTCAATGTTATATAGTTGATAAAGACTACAAAGTGTATAGTCGAAAGTACTTCTAAAAGAATATAATTTATATAAATTGTACTGTATTTTGATATATATATATATATTGATTTGTATATTACATATATTGTGAAAAGAATACAGATATCAAACTTTATTTATTATATATATATATATATATATATATATATATATATATATATATATATATATATATATATATATATATATATATAGTGCCATTACAATTTAGTCAGTAGCTAAATTTGTAGTAATGTGCATGAAAAAAAATGTGGAACAAAAATCTTCATCTCATTTTTAAATAGGAAAGGAAACTGTAGAGCACCCAAGTTTAAACCTACAGGATCAAGTTCTAAAAGCCTAGGACAGAAAGAGAGTGGGGGCAGTTATGTTCTTTATTTGTTTGTGTGTTGATAAAAACTTAAAAAGGGTAGTACACACATTTAGTTAATCAATAGTTAATTTTTAATAGGGTTATAACACATATATAGGCAGTGTGTGTGTGGACAGTAGTTAGTTTGACATTTTTGTTTTCCAGATATTAACTTTTTTTCAAAACTAACCTACATTTACTAGATCCTAATATTTTATTTATATGTGTCTATTTTTGTTTTTCTATGATTGTAATTTGGGATTTAAAAGTTGTAAGAATTTAATTTTAGATATTAAAATTATAATTTCTAAAAAGCATTCAGATTATTTTAAGTGGTCCAGTTTTATAAATGATTTGAATGATAGTGTGTATACATTGCATGGATAAATCTATATTTTATTACATATGGAAAATAAAAAAGAAGAAAATCTGTTAAATTATATATATATATATATATATATATATATATATATATATATATATTTTTACTCAACAATTTTGTGTTATAAAGTTTGGTTGATATTCTGTTAAAGCTTAGACAATGTGAGAAGTATAGCGTTAAACTTTTTCCACCAGCTTGATCAAGGAAAGAAGCTGAAATTTTCAGGTATGACATTTTGTGACTGATATGTGACTAAAATGATTAAGACAATTTTCCTTCAAAACAGGATTAATCTAAATAATCAGGATAGTGTGATTTTTCAGATTTTTCTGGAAGAGGTCACACTATGAATCTAAAAATGAGTTTGCTGAAAATAGAAAAAAAAGAGTATAAAACCAGCCTGGAAAGTCAGCTTAGAGATATGTTTTTTAAATATTGAAACTAGAAAAATACAAGCATATTAATTCTGCCAGAAATCCATTTAAAATCATTTTTATATAAAGTTTCGTGAAGAGTGAAAATATAAGGATGGTGGGTAAAAACCTATATAGTCTTGTCTGTTTACCTGACTATCAACCAGCACATCATATATGAAAAAAAAAGAAATGACTTGTCTGAAATTTAAAATATTCTACATCTGATGACTGATTGAAACAAATGTGATATTTTCAGTAAAAGAAAACTTTCACCTGCATTTGAAGGCTGAAGGAAATAAAATTAAAATAATAATAAATATTGAATTAGCTAGTCCAGTTATTCCAGTGACTGAATTTAAACCCAAAAATATTATAAATGGGAGAACAACTGATATACTCTATTTATTAGAAGAATTATGCCTAACAAGTTAGGGAAGAAAAAGTTCCAGTGCCAAATAGTCCCCACTGAAGCAAATAATATCACCATCATCATCACCATTAAATAACTAGAAGCCTCATGAAAAGAAACTGTTCCAGTGAACTGCAGAAATTGTTTCCTGCTAAAGTATAGACATTGAACAAGCTAAGTTTGAACTCTTGGGACTGGTAATATGATTTTTTGTTATCTATTTTCTTTTTATGTTATCAAAGACTGTTTGTAAAATTTTAGAAATGAAGTTTTATTTTTTTCCTCAGAACTTTAACACAACCAAAATCGATTGAAACCAAAATCTTCTTCAATAATAATAGCTATAACCTTGAGTAATAATTTTATGTATGCTAAAACTATTATACCCTGCTTATTAATGAATTTTACTTTCTAAAGGGACTTATTGTATACTAATTTAAAATTATGAAATGTTTGTTAAAATGTAAAATATTTTTGTATTACTATTTTGTTTTTAAATAATATTTTGGTTATTATCGGTATAAACACACACATGCACAGTAATATATTAACTTGTTACAGGTATATAATGATGTATGAATGTGAGAATAAAAGTCTGCATTAGAAATATTGGAGTCTTTTTGTTTTGAGTTAAGGTAAAGCGATCTTAGAAGTAGTTTAACGGGAAGGGGGGAGAAGTAATTTAAAAATTTTTTTCTGGAAATCTTCTTATTTCTATTCCACTAACATTATTCTCATTAATCATTCTACTTTATATGTTAGATTATAAAAGGATGTGTGCTAAAAAAGTGTTTATTTTTTTTATGAAATATTTTTTTTGTGGAGAGAAAACTTTAGCAAATTTGGTATCCAATTTCATATGCATTATGTCTTTAATGAGAAGGGGGGGAGACTTAAAATTAATCTTATGATTGCAATATAATCAATTATTATTATTATTATTATTATTATTATTATTATTATTATTATTATTATTATTATTATTATTATTATTATTATTATTATTAGTCATATAAATTCTTAGTTTAATCTTTAAATTGTTTGTATATGTTGGTAATGCATTAATAAATGTTAATTTGTTTTATTAAATGAGGCATATATTTTCATTGAGAGTATTCTTTATTAGTTGTGATCATTCATCATCAATGGTGAATATTAATTATTTAAGATATAATTAGATATACTAAGATTAATAAACAGTTATGAATTTCTAAATGTTTAAGTTTATGATAAGGCTTAGCTCTAAAGCTGTGGATGGAAATATCACCATTATTGTCATCATCATCATTATCACATTTTAATTAATGAGAACCACCATTCCCACATCTACATCATGCAAGGATGAGTGAATTACCATCCTAAATTAATAGTATAATATAAACTAATAAAACATATAAAAATATTGAAACACATTTATTATGTTATGATCTAGGAGATGATTTATGTCTGATGAATTTTAAATACACCATGAAAGTTTAAGGATGTTTTATGTTTATCTAAATGTTAGTGCATACAGTGATATGGGTCTAATAGCAAAATCCTCCATTTTTGTTAGAAATAAAGTACCAAAAGGGATTCAAACCTGGTACATGTAAAAAGGTTATAAGATATAACTGTGTCTAGGCTCAGATAACCTAGTGGCACCCTGCTATACCATATTCACTTGTTATTCACTTAAATATGCACTTGACATCAAACCAAGAGATGGAAGTGGGTAAAATCTACTGTTGGATTTATTGAGAAAATATTTTATTGAGTTACCATTGTAATCACACACTTGATGTTATTTCCTGAGTTATAATAGTTTGTCCTTATTTATTTGTTTATAGTTTCTACTTGTTTATTGATGATACAATGGCTGCCTAACTAGGGTTAGAAATAGGCCAGATACCAGATAACTGAAATGACTAGTCTCCAAGCATTATTGTTTCTAATTATTAATATTATGATATCTTTAAAAATGTTAAGTAGAAGTTGATGATTTAAGCCACAAATCTTTGGATTGATAAGTAATAGTTTGATCATTAATAAATTTCAATGATTATTATAGCTACAACTTATTAGTCTTCTTAATATGTTTCAGATAAGCATTTTGATCTTATATTTTTGGCTACAATGTCATTCCCTAATTAATAATTTTACTCACAATGTTGATCTCTTTTATTAAGTTACTATATATATATATATATATATATATATATATATATATATATATATATATATATATATATATATATATATATAAGTTACTATATATATATATATAATCATTACAAGCATAAAGCTAAACTAGTCAATATAAAATCAAAACTACCCCAAATCCAAAATTAAACTACACCAGCATAAAAATAATATTAAAACACAGCCTAAGGTTTCACTGCTACAAGCAGACTTCTCAAGTGCAAAGAACTACCTAAAACTACACAATATATATAATATTAAAAACTACCCAATAAAACAAGTTATCAATTTCATAACTTGCCTTTAACCTTGCATTTTATGAGCACTAGATGGAGCTTAACCAATAGCTCCAAACAAGCTCTGTTTACATAAGCACCAGAAGTGATAGAATGGAAAATCTCTATTGTGTATCAACAGCTCCAGACCAAATAGTTTAAAACTTATTGGCTCATGTCAGTGAAGGACTTGGAAGACTACAAACTAGATCTAAATACCAACTCTAAAGTCAGCAGTTATCAAATATGTTACTATCAGTTTGAAAGCATGAATTTATTAGACATAACAATGTCTTCAAACCCAGCTTAATAAATTTATCAGACATGAAAATATCTTCAAATTCAGCTTAAAAAACTAGTTTGTTAAGCTGCATTTGAAGACATTTTCATGAGTGATAAATTCATGCTTTCAAACTGATAGAAATATGTTTTGATAATGGCTTAATTTAGAGTTGGTATTTATATCTAGTTCTCGAGTCTTCCCAGACCTTCACTGATGTCATCCAATAAGCTCAAAACTATCTGGTCTGGAGGTGGAGATACATGATAGAAATTTTGAATTTTTCTCTCTTTCAGCACTCATGTAAACAAAGCTTGTTTGGAGCTATTAGAAAAGCTCCATCTAGTGATCATATATATATATATATATATATATATATATATATTTATATATATATATATATAAAACCAAAACTGCCAACACTATACTAGCAAAAATAAAATTGCATAACCATAAAACAATAGAATACTAGATTAAATCCAAAATTTTATCAAAACCCTTTCACAATCGTGGTTTCATCTACTATAAATAGACCATCTCAAGTGAAAATCAAACTAAAGGAAATTATATATATATATATTGTAACGTTTATTTATATATGTTGCAAATATATTGGCATTTGGTAAAAGCTAAAAAAGTAAATTTAGATTTTTTTTTTGATTTGTATAATTTTTGTTAAAATGTGCAATGAAAGTTAAAATTGTCATTCTTATTTTTTTTATCTAATTGGAAATAAAAATTGAAAAGAATAAAATGACATGCAGATTACTAATCCAGATAAATTAAAAGAATTCCAAAAGTATAGGCTAAAAGAAAAATATTTTAGCTAATTAAAGATGGAAGAATAATGCTAAAAAAAAATAAGACTTTGTAATTTAAATTTAAGAGAGAGTGTACAAGATTATTATCTTATATGCTGATAAAAAAACAAAAGAGTGCACAGAAGTTTCATAAACTGGATCGCAATATAAAAAGGAGAGGACAACTTCAATCTGGGTCTTCTCTTTAACTTCTAGTTACATCTCCGAAAGTTGGAGGTTTCCATGAGCATAACCTGTGGCAAGAAATATACTTCTACCCAGGTATGCTCTTTGCTGTACCAAGCTGTCATACAAGCATGGAAATGGGACTTGTGAAGACCACTTTTTGCAATAAAAGGGTCACTGCAATCATGCCTTTTCTCCAGCTATAGAACAGAACAATAATGGAAGATGCCGGCAGGAGAGACCAATGGAAATTCTCATGATCTGGGATCCCATAAACCTACATGAACTTACCGGTAAGTTAAGAAAAAAATTTCCTGATAGTGACTTAAAAGTTTGCAAACAATTATTTATCTAAGCTTAGACTACCATCCTGATATAGACTTTTCTTTTCGTATTCCAGGGAATCTCTAATAAAGAATTTCATACAAGATCTTGGGACATTATTAAATTGCTTCAATTGCTTAATCTAACTGTTTTTGTTAATTGATTCATTATCTGGGGTAGTGTGTGTGTATTTTCCTGTTTAGTTAATTCGTAATTTAACTTATAAATATTTTTAGTTTGTTAGAATAAAAGAGATTTCACTTTTATCAACCTTTTCATTGTGCGTTATTAATAATAGTTATTATTTTTTAGTATTAAATTTATTATTAGTTTAGTAAGATTTAAAACGGAATTTACCTTGCCAATATATTTAAACACGCCTAGGAATAATAATCAAAAAGGAGAAAATAATTCAGGTTATGGTATGATGCAATACTGATTAGTTTAAAAAACATTTTTTCTTTTTAATTTGCGAGATGTTATGTGACAGTTTCAGTGAGTTCTTGTAGAACTCTGGCACCTATCAAATAAATTAAAAGCTGATCTCGTCGATATCATAATTCTCAACAATTACTAGGCCGTGTTGATCAGGAAATATAGCTGTCTTTTTAGGATAGAAATACAACTTTCTTCTTTTTTGCCATAGCTTGATAAACTTGCGTGCAGTTTATATTAGCATGTAGAGGCCTAACAAAACAGAAAACAATATTGTGGAGATGGATGATGTATCAGACAGAGTGGCAAGATTAGTTATACAACTTAATAGCAAATACCAAATGCAGATAATTCAGGTTTATGCCCCAACAAGTACTCATAGTGATGAAGTACTAGAAGATTTTTATATGGATGTACAAAAGGCTTTTGATCAGAGTAAACAACATTTTAAAATTGTTATGGGAGACTTTAATGCTAGAATTGGTAAACAAATGAAAGATGAAAGTGCTGTAGGTAATTTTGGTTATGGTAATAGAAATGAGAGAGGACATAGACTTGTGGAGTTTGCAGAAAAAGAAAAACTTTATATTATGAATTCTTTTTTTGAGAAAAATGTTAAAAGGAAATGGACATGGAAGCATCCAAATGAAGGTACAGCAGAATTGGATTATATTTTGACTAGCAGGAAATACATATTTCAAGATTGTAATGTTCTTAATAAATTTAACACAGGAAGTGATCATCGATTAGTAAGGTGTAAGATAGTGTTAATGTAAAACTAGAGAGACAAAAATTATTAAGAAAAACAATATTTACAGTTGATATTCCTAATATTCAGAAACATTCTAATGAATTTAAATTAGAACTTAAAAATCGGTTTCAAGTATTAGTAGATTTTGAACAGGATTCAGATTTGAATGAAATTAATATGAAAATAACTGCTACACTTTTAAAAACTGCAACAAAGACAGCTGGTAGAAAAAAGCAGCAATTGACCAATAAAATTTCTACTGAGACGAGAGAATTTATGAAGAAAAGAAGGAATATGAAGATATACAAAAATGATGCATTAAAAAGAATTGAATATCTTGAATTTTGTAAAATGGTGCGGAAAAGAATTGAAAATATAAGAAAGTATAACTGTGAACTAGCAAGGAAAGCTGTAGAAGAAAATAAAAGTATTAAGAATGTAAAACAACATTTTGGTATTGGTAGGAAATTTATATCTGCAATAAGAAAAAAAGATGGAATTATTACTAAAAAGAGAGATGACATCATGAAATTTGTTGAAGATTTTTATCAAGAATTATATAGTAATAAATAACAAGTACCTCCTATATCTATTACATCTTCCGAATTGCCCAGAATTTTAAATGAAGAAGTGAGATATGCAATTAAATGTATGAAGAAAAGAAAGGCTCCAGGTAATGATGGAATTATAATTGATATATTAAAAGAAGCAGGTGAAGAAATAGAATTTTTTGTAGCAAAGTTATATACCAAATGTCTAAATGATAAAGATGTACTGGATGATTGAATGAATGCAGTAATAATATTAATATTTAAAAAAGGTGATAAAGAAGATATTAGAAATTAAAGACCTATCAGCCTTTTATCAGTTTTATATAAAAATTTTACCAAGATAATTACAACTTGTCTACAGAGAATATTTGATTTCCACCAACCAAAAGAACAAGCTGGATTTAAAAGTGGTTTTAGTACAATAGATCATATCCAGGTGTTGAGAGAAGTTTTAGAAAGGACAAATGAATATGAGTTGTCATTATGTTTTGGATTTGTAGAATATGAAAAGGCATTTGATTGTATAAACATTTCTTCAGTGATTAAAGCAATGGATCATCAAGGTATAGATCCAGAATATTGTCATATTTTAAAGAATATTTATAAAAATGCAACAGCAACAATTAGATTACATAATGAGACTGGGAAAGTCAACATTGAGAAAGGTGTAAGACAAAGTGACTCCATATCTCCAAAACTTTTTACAGCAGTGCTGCAAGAAGTATTTTGTGGATTAAAATGGGAAACTAAAGGAGTGAAAGTAAATGGAGAGTATTTAAGTCATTTAGATTTCGCAGATGATGTAGTTGTTTTTGCAAATAATGCTTCAGAACTGCAGGATATGTTGCAGGAATTATCAGATGAAAGTATGAAAGTAGGACTAAAGATAAATGTTAAAAAGACTAAAGTAATGTTTAATTGATTTGCTCAAAATATGAAAATAAAGATTGACTATGATGAATTAGAAGAAGTTAAGAGTTACAAATACCTTGGTCAGATTATTAATACAGATGGAAACATAATGGAGGAAATTAATCATAGAATTAAACTTGGTTGGAGTGCTTTTGGTAGAAATAACTTGATACTAAAAGGAAATATGCCTATGTGTTTGAAAAGGAAGGTTTTTAACAAATGTGTTTTACCAGTTCTTACTTATGCATCTGAGACTTGGACACTTAATAGAAGAGCAATAAAGAGACTTCAGACCACTCAAAGGAGTATGGAGAGGTGTATTTTGGGAGTATCAAGAAGAGATCGAAAACACAATGTATGGGTAAGAGAACAAACAGGTGTTACTGACCTCATTGAAAAAATTAAAAGATTGAAGTGGAGTTGGGCTGGACATATTGCTAGAAAAAATGATAATAGATAGACAATTGAAATTTTAAACTGGATTCCAAGGGATTGTAAAATACCCAGAAAGAGACCATATGTGAGATGGATGGATGAAATAAGAAAGTGTGTAGGGGTGATGTGGAGAAGAGAAGCTAAAGATCAGAGAAGATGGATTAAACTTGGAGAGACCTTCATCCTGCAGTGGATTGATAATGGTTGATAATGATGATATATATATATATATATATATATATATATATATATATATATATATATATATATATATATATATATATAACAAAACCACATAATTCATTTCAAACTCCATGTTCTTTTGATATTAAGGGAAGGTGTATTTTGAAATGTATTATCGGAAGGTTTGGTTGTTTGTGTGTGTATATATATATATATATATATATATATATATATATTTATATATATATATATATATATATATATATATATAATTTCCTTTGGTTTGATTTTCACTTGAGAAGGTCTATTTGTAGTAGATTAAACCATGGTTGTGTAAGGATTTTGGTAAATTTTGGATTTAATCTAGTATTTTATTGTTTTATGGTTATATATATATATATATATATATATATGAGATTTTGCCATACATAATTTATTACTAAGTTACTTGATGCAGTACTGACATATTATACTTATATAGATATGCATATTACTTTATTCAGATTTTACAAATAGTAAGTTAGCAAAACTTATCAGTTTAACTAGATATAAACATTGACTGGACATAACCTAACACAATAGGTTTCTAGGGTTGGTGTGGGTACAATTTTAAGTAGCGCTCACAATTCTCCTCCATTTACACATTTAAAATTTTACTTAATATTTAAATTATAATTCTCTCTCTAAGTGCATAAATGAGTGTAATATTGTTGAAGTCTTTTTTCTTTTGAAAGGTTGAAAAATTATCTCTCTCTCTCTCTACTTCTTTAGTTTTTGAATTCAAATCATTCTTTTCCTTCATTCCCCTCTCTCAAAGCTTAATGTCACACAAAGTGGGCATTTGATTAATTGACAGATCTATCTATCCAGCTGTATGTTTATATTGGAATATTTCCATAATCTAATATGGGTATTGAATGACTTTAGAAAAAAATAGGTCTTTTTGGATATTGTAAATACATCAAACAGGTTAGTATATGCACAACATTATGAGAGGTATTATTCTTTTTTCATCTGCAGGTTTTACGGGCCTGATCTGTGACAGTACTAGAATAGGATTGGAACCTGGGTACTTAGATTCTTGATTATTGAATATTAAGATAATACTCTAACTAACAGATACCCTACCAAAGGCAAGATTCAGTAAAAAAATAATATACTTATCTATGATGTACCTCCCAATTTTTTCCACTTTTTCCTAAGAGTAAAGTTGATTTGTAGTTTTAATCCATTATGTATAGTCACACTAAGTTTGGTTCTGGAATTTTTTGCCATTGTTGTGTCAGCAGCTTCTTTAAATTTTCTTCTTTGAACCTTTTCTTTTCTATCCAATATTTTTGTATTTTCCCAATTGAACATATCATTTGTACATACATGGTATGCTACCTTAGACAAATCTGTTATCTCTTGTCTAATCATCAGTTTATATTCTTGCAACCACCTTTAATGGGATGACTGGTATCACCAATATATGTTATTACACATTTACATGGTATTTCATATATGCAGTTTTTTTTCTTTTCAGCATTTTATGTTTAGGATTTGTAGATGTTAGAATTCCTCATAGTGTGATATGTCACTAGAAAGCTGTTCTGATGCATTAATGAATGCATATTTTTTTTAGATTTGTCTGCTATTTTTGAAATGTATTGGTACAGTACCATGTCAATAATTTTTTCCTCTTGATGGTTCTTTTTCTTGTCTATTTAATGGTTTTTTAATGATGATTGATGTATAAACATTTTTCATAGGATATTTTTCTATATAATTTTTTTCTTTTTCCAAATCACTGGTTTCTGAATAAAGTTATCCTTTGTTCCATAGTGATTGTATAACTCCATATTTTGTGTTTATGATGTTATTGGATGTATAAACTAGGTAGCTTCATGTATGTGTAGATTTTTAGAAAACTGTAGTTTTGCTTTTGCCATGAGGGAATCTTATTCACAAGGACATATAAGAATGCCAATTTTCGTTTTTGCTTTGGTTTTATTGTGAATCTAATTGAAAGGGATATATTGTTGATATGTTTCTAGAAAGTTTGTAGTAGTGCTTCACCATGTGTCCATACAACAAATGTATCATCCATTTAGCAAAGACAAACTTTAGGTGGATATGGAGTAGTTTTTATGGCTGTGGTTTCAAGTTCATCCCTGTAAAAATTGGCAATCAGGAGAGACAATGATGAGTCCATAGCCATTCCTTGATTTTGTTGAAAGAATTATGATTTATATTGAAAGTAGGTTGTTTTATACAGAATGTTTACACTTCCATTATACTATCAATAGGAAAAGTTGTTCTGGTTTGTAAACAATGAACATAATTTATTCTTTTTGTTACAAAAGACAATTTTTCATAAATAAACTTTCCACATCAAATCTTACCAGTAAGTCAGTTCTATCAATGTCTATGTTATTGATTATTTCTACAAAGTGTCTAGTATCTCTGACAAACTTCTGGGTCATGCATGCCATAAAGAAGAGCAATTTTTCTGAATTATGGTGTTATTTAACTTTTTTATGAATCAGTGAAATACCTTCAATGCTTTCTGTGTAATGCTTGCAACTTTGTTTCCATACTCAGTATCAGTTTTTTGCCACTTTTTATATTGGCCTAGTATTAGTTTTCGAGATTCACCTTGCCAATATTTGGCAAAAGATTCTTCTCAAAGTTTTAAGTCCTTGGCATACAAGACCCAGTCCTTCATCATGGATTTTAGACACTAGATAGAATTGATCAAAAACATAAAAATTGAAAGAACTGGTTTACTAGCAAACTTTGATGTGAAAACTTTATTCAAGAATGTACCATGTGAAAAAGCATTGTCTATTGTAAGAAAAAGACTAAATGATGATAATATTTTACAAACCAGAGCATCTCTTCATATTGATAGTATAATAGAACTAATAATATTCTGTATAAAAACAATCAAGGTATGGCTATGAGCTCATTATTGTCTCCTCTCTTTAGCAATATTTACATGGAAAAACTTGAAACCACAGCCATAAAAACTAATCCATATTCTCTTAAAATTTGGCTTTACAATGTGGATGATGGATTTGTTGCATAACTACATGTTGAAGCACTGATGCAAACTTTCTGGAAACACATCAACAACATAGCCATTTTAATGAAATTCACAATAGAATAAGAAATAAAAGAGGCATTCTTAGATGTTCATATGACAAGATTCATTTATGGCAAAATCAAAACAACAGTTTACCAAAAATCTACACATACAAGAAAATATCTAGCCTATGCATCCAATCACACCAAAAGACACAAAACATGGAGTTATAATATCACTATGAAACAGAACAAAGAAGCTTCTTCAGAAACCAGTGATTTCAAAAAAAAAATTGATCTATATAGAATAATTGTTTATAAAAAATGTTTATCCATCAGCTGTTATTAAGAAAACATTAAATAGAACAACAAAAAGAAGCATCTAGAAAAAAGCCAATTATTGGTACTGTAGTTTACCCATACATTCCTAAATAGCAGACAAATTAAAGAAAATTTGCAATAATTGTAACATCAGAACAGCTTTCCAGAACTATAAAATACTATGAGGAAATCTAAGATCTACAAAACTTAAACATGAAATGCTGAAAAGAAAAATTTATGTATATGAACTGCAATGTGAATGTGGAAGACCATATTATGGTGAAACCAGTTGTCCTATATAAAATTATTTGCAAGAACATAAACTGATGATTGGAAAAGAGAAAACAGATATGCTGATGGTAGCAGACCATGTATGTACCAATGAACTCATGTTTTTTTAGCAAAATATTGGTCTGGTATTTTTCTGACAGCTCATAATCATACATATATATTGAACATGATTGAAATCTGATTAAATTTTAATCTTCACTAAACTTAATATTTGTTAAAACATTTAATGTATAAATTTTATTATTATTTAAAAAAATAATATGTGTATCAAAATACACAAGCGCTTATATGTAAAATGCTTCATTTCAGTGTTTATCGATTTATTTAAAATAGTTTTCATATACCGCTTGTTTTTACTTTAAGTCAATTAATTAAAAACAAACAACCTTGCTAATTACTTTCCTGTTGCTTTTATTTAATTATTGTAGATTAATTCTAAAAGCAGAGATTTGATTACTATGTAGTTGTTTTCGTTTCAATAATCCCTGAGTAGAATTCTTAGATATATTGAGAGGGATATTAATATTTGCCCTGCCTAGGGTGTAGAAATTGGACAACAAGGAAAGTGTTTTGTGGGAAATGGAGCAATGTATAAATAGCCCCGAAAATTTTAAGTTTCAGTTAATTCATTATTCGTAACTAGACAAGAACCATCAAACATCACATGATCACCATCTGTTTGGCACAGGGTGGCACTACTGTATGGGAAGTTTTGCCTTTGTTTACAACTAGACAAGCTGTTTCTCAAGTGAAAGTAGATCTTAACGAACATTTAAATTCTTAAAGGAAAGTAGCTGTTATTTAAATTCTTTTGCTTGCAACAAGATGAAAAATAATATACATGTTATCACCACCCGAATGGCTTGCTAACTCAACAAAAGACAGATCCCTAACTTCCAAATTTGCTCCAGTAATACTTTAAACATCCAGAAAAAGCGGCAACCTTTTTACCTCTACCTTGCCACTGTCTAAGAACTGGAAATCAATTAAAATAATAGTGTGCACTCTACATGAACATTGTTTTACCAAAAGGTAAATATTTTCTTTTTTATTATCCCCAGGGTAAATTAATTCTCATTAAATCTCTGCTCAGTCTAATCATAAAATCTGTATTCATAAACTTAAGTAATATTTATATTCACATTTAATCTTTAGTGTGTTTTCTTGTATTTTTGTAATGGGTTTTGGAATCTTAGTTTTAAGATTCCCAATTTGCTTTCAGTTTTGTTTATTGGAGAGTGATGAGTGAGTTTTATATTTTTATTCCTCACTTTTTATAAATGCTTTTGCAGGCATGCATTTTATATGCTTACCTGTAATTATTTTAGTATTCAATAATTAATTTGTAAACATGTGTTTGCACTTTTTCAAACCTCCAAAAATCTTTTGGCTGGTGACTTTATCATCTAATTTTCTGCAGGTGGAGATTTCATTTCCAATATCTCTAAAAGTGGAAATTAGAATTGTTCTTCTTTGTAATTTTATAAGTCATCAGCAGGAAGAGAAAATTTATCCCTTTTTAAATTACAGGTGAGTGATACTTTCATACTGTTAAAGTATTTAAAACTTTTAATATTTTCGTTCTCATGTGCACTCTCCGATAGATTTATTTTTGTATTTCTTACGTTTGCTTTAAATTTATCAGAGTGTGTACTCAGAATTTGTTTGTAATTCATTTTCTTTAATTGCTGGGGCAGACATATGTGGTTTTTGAATGATTTACCTTTCTCTTATTGAGACCTGTAATTATTAATTTTAGAGTAATTTTCGCCAATCGTTTGGCTGGGATTCACCAGTTTTAATTGTTTTCCTTCATTTTCAGTCATATTTGCAGTTGTTCTTGAGGTGGATCAACCACTGTTATTTTAATGTAATAATAGGGGCAGCTTATACTGACATATGACATTCATGGGCCCATTACATTTTTCGGACCTCGAAAAGCTCTTCGGCACTGGTTTCTTTAATCTATTTCAAGGGCATATTGTTTAAATGTCTGAGGGTGAGGATCAATGTTTGGAGAATCTTCTGCTGAATGAAATTTACTTCATCCCTTTTTCTAATTCGTTTATTAGAAGATCAGTCAGTCTGTCATAGCTTTACCTTTAGTATTTCTGGTACATGCCTGAGTTAACTCTAGTTATTGTGTCATAAATAAATTATATTTCATAATTTATTTTCTCTTAATAAATTTTAGAATTTGTTTAAACTTAATTTGGCTGATGTTTGTCTTTGTGCTTTTGGTCTCAATTGTCTAAACAATTTAAGATGTCTTGTTTCTCCCTGAGTCTAGTCGGCGCAAACCATGATCATCATCTATTCTGATCACAGTAAACAAATTTTTCAGATATGTAGTGATCTGGTGGTGCCCTCTGTATCAGAATAGATTGATAGACAAAAGTAAAATCTTTCATCCAGCACAACAATATATATATATATATATATTTGTAAAAATAAAATATATACATTGTAATAAACTAATTTTATTCGAAATAAATAAACACACACATATATGTTTTGTTAAAATATAAATATTGTTTTATAATACATAATTTAAAAAAATAAATTAACACTTAGTTTTAAAATGGTGATTTAAGAAGTTAAAATAAATTAGATCAAGATCTTGCTTATTGAAAAAAGTTTGTCTTTTGTTTAGTCTTTAAAAAAAAAATTATAAAAGATAGAAAGTAAGAGAAAGCAATTAGTTCTATTGTTGGGACTTTGACAGTGAAGGTATTTTTATACTATCTATTACGCTCATCAATTGGAATGTTTCTTTGGAATTTTAAAATAAAATATGATATAAAACAAGAGAATGTTAAAGGTGTGAACTGAGACTTTGGAGAAATAAACTATAATTATGGACTTTTCTTTTGTTCAAAAATTAATTAGATTTCTTCCAAGGTCAATATCTAATCTATAAGTTTCAATTCGGCTCAGACTGTTGAATAGTAAAGACCTAAAAAGAGCAAGGAGAAAAATGTTGAATGTCTAGAGCTAACAGAACTTTCCCTTTTGGGAACCTCTTGCTATTGTTACCTGTAACTGCCTTGTAAATGCCGGATATAGAGAGCTAGCTGAGGAGAAATGACTGGAAGAAAACATGGACAAAACACAAAGAATATAGAGTGAAATATTCCACCCACACAGAATCTACACTGATCGATCAGGGTAAATAGACTTTTTTTGTTATAATTTCAAGAGACATTTGCATAATAGAATTAAAAAAGAAAGTAAGAAAGAAAAGCCTTCACTTCAAATATCTCAAAGTTTCAGCAATAGAAAGGGAGGGATATAGTCTTTAAGTAGATGTACTTACGAATTTAAATTAACCCACATTATATTGTTTTTTTTATTACTTAATTTTTTTTGGTTGTGGCCTATTAATTAAACTTACCTTTAGTTTATATGATTGTTGCTCTTATAATGTATAGATAGGGATAAGAAAAATTGTATACTCGATCTAAGGACAATTAAAGGATTTAACGTTAGAAAGAGGAGGTTTGAGTGTGTTTATTTTTAACAAATGCACTCTTATAGTAAGTCACCCTTGAGTTCACTCATAGATATATACCATGATATTTGATGAAATATTGTATAATTGGTAAAGTGATGGCACATGTTCCTCCAAGAACGATACATGTTAAATCTTGAGTAAAACAAAAAAGGATCAAGAGGGTTTGATTTGGCAATTGCGAGGGAAGGGAATAACCAACAAATAGAATAAAGGTATAATAAATATTTCTACAATATTTAAACATCGATCTGTATTGTTTCTTTTTTAGTTATTATAATTAATTTTTATCTTTCATTTTGTAGTCTTTTGGTCCATTAAAAAGAAAATAATTTTAAGGTTTGCAATTGGTGATTGCCGTTCGTAAATAAATTAACGGTTATTATAAAAAATATATATAATACGGTCTAGGCAGAAATGTTTAGTGGTGCCCTCGAACAACCACTGTACATTGCAATCTCATAAAATTTAAAAGCGTAACAAAATTTTTTGTTACAATATAAAAAAAATATTACATAGAGAAGAAAAGGTACCAAAAAAAAAAAATAAAGAAGCTGCTTACATTACAATGGCAAAAATTCTACATGCCAACCTAGTATGACTATATATAATGAATGTAAACTACTAATTAACTTTGCTCTCAGGAAAAGTGAAGAAATAAGGAGGAGCCCCATAGGTAAGTATATGAAAATTCTACTGTATGTTGCTTTTAGCAGGATGGCTCAATTGCTGAGAGTGTTAACTAATCAAGAGGCTAAGGACCCATGTTCAAATCCTATGCTAGTACTGTCACTCATCAAGCCAGAAGCATATGAAGAAGAGGAGAAAAGAATATCTTTTGAAAGGATGTGTATGTACCAACCAGTTTGAGGTGGCATTACTAACAGTTGAATGTATTTGGAATATTTCAATAAATGTAAATTTTTCTAAAGACATTCAATACACATATTAGATTATGTATATTTTCTAATATAGAAATACAACTAGGTCATCATAATCACATGACTTCAAGATAACCCAATCTCTCCATATTTTGTCTTTAATTCTTTGATTCTCATCATCATTTCCTTCATTCTTCTCTCTCATTGGTAAAGACATTCAAAGTGTGGATTTGACATAAGGTATTCATTTTTTTGCTTTGGTTCAAAGAATATCAATGTTATATCTCTATTATAGATGCCATACAAATTTATTTAATAATTTGTCTCCTCCTCCTGTTAGACTTACTAGAATATGAGGGTTTTCTAATATTAGATTATCCAACAACATATGTGAAATAACTCACAAACAATTCTGGTATGTTCTAAGTTAGCTGAATAAATTATGTACTATTCACAGAAGCATACTCTGAGAAAAATAGTGCAGAGCTATCAGTACCTTATTTTTTCTTTTTTTGTATTCTCAGTTCTTCTATGCTTTATTTATTACCTCTCATTCCAGCTTCATATTCACTGTCTAAGGTAAAGTTGGTAATCATTTATTCATACTGATTTACCACAAAATGGTTTTAATATTCTGACATTATATGTCCCTTTCATTTCTCCTTTTACATCTACCCAAAAAGCATTTGGACCTGTCTGTTTCACTATTTTATACAGTCCATCATATTTCCAGTTGAAATTTTTGATATTTATTTTCACAATTCTGTTTACATGAGAGGTTTTTACATTCAAATATCAGCCTTTCAAGATAATCGTGCAAATGCTTTGCGGTGTTAATAATAACCGAATACTTTCTCACCAATACAAGATATAGCATTTATGCAGGAATATCCTGCATAAATGCTATATCTTGTATTGGTTAGAAAGTATTCATTTATTATTAACACTCCAAATGTGTTTGCACAATTAGCTTGAAAGGCTGATATTCGAATGTAAATACAATTGTATACAGACACTATATAAAATAAATGCTTATTTACTTATGAGAGATCTTTGTAAGTAGTTTATATCCTACATGGAAATTATGTAGATTTTTCTTTTCTTTATTATTCCTTTGTTTTGCTTTGCAAATTAGCTGTTTATTGCTCTTATTTGTTATTGTTGCTACATTTATAACAGGGTGTATAGATATGGGTATATATTTTACAAATAATGTTGATGGGGGTTTAGTGTCTTCATTGACTTCAAGTGTCTTCAGTGTATGTATCATAGTCAATTACCTGATACACACACACACACACACACACATATATATATATATCAATTGTAATTGCAATTTTGTCTTAATTAACGGACATTTTATTTATATATATATATATACTGCTAATGAAGAGCACTACACATAAAATAGTTGTTTGTAATCATTAAAATAAATCTTATATTTAAATAACGAAAAAGATTTTGCAATTAAAATATCTCATTTGAAAAAAAAAAAAGAAATTTATCAGTTTAAAGAGTAATTAGAGTGGGGAGAAAATTTAACTTGGCAAAAACTAAACTATAGAATAAATCAGTAAATGTATTTCTAAAAGTTAGTTTTATTAAAAGAAAATGCAGTTATCCTGGGAGGGGGCGGGGGTATTTTAACTGAGAAAATTTAAAAATATTAAAGAAAAAAAAGAGAAATCTTAAAAACTAAAAAAATCTCTCTTTTCATTTATTTAAAATAAAATAAATATATATGTGGGTAAATAATGAATTGATTGTAAACATAAAAAAATATGAAAGTTAAATACTGAAAATAAATGAAAGTTTATAAGTAAAAGTTTCTCTCAGAAATTTCAGATACTAATAAAATACATAAAATGAGATTAGCAATGGCTAGTAATAAAAAATCCATAAACAACATGATTAATTAAATACATCTTAAGAATTTAATCAAAACAGTGGACAGATTTAAAAACTTATTGAAAGTGATAACAACAAAGTCATCATGTAAATACAGCCTAAAATTTCTGTCAGTCAGTCATTCACATATCTAGAGTCCATATATTTAGATCCTGTCATCTGTTCTATGTAGTTTTTTAAAGACAATGCAGAGTTGAGCCAAAAGTTGGAACATGCAGTCAGCTCCAGCCCCTGTCCAACAGAACATCAGCAGTTTTCTTGACAGAAGCAATGCATGTTTAATAATTTAAAGCTCCCACAAAGTGTCAAATTACCTTGAGTAAGAAGTGGCCTGGAACTGCATTTATCAGGACTATATCAGAAGCCTAAAATCCATCTGGTTGGTAAAACACACATGAAGCAGCAATCTGCAAGAAGCCACAATGTCCAAAATCCAATAGGTAATAAATAACATTTTCTTATTCCAATTTCTGATATCAATTAATTTAGCCATTGTATTCTTTGAAGCCTCCGGAGTCAGTAAAAGAAATGAACACTATAGCATGCATACAATGAACTTTTGATGTGCATGATTTAATGCATTGTATTTATTTAATGCTTTATGTTATATTATATTCTTTAGATTGATTTATTAAGAGTGTGTGTGGTTATATAAAAAATCATAGTTTAGATTAATTAAGAATTTATAAATGTAGTTTACAATTATATTAAAATTTTATTTAAAATAAAGTATTTGTCTATCAATCACTGTTGGTCAATTTTATTAATTATATTACTAGAAAACGATTTAGCAGAGAAGTCATATAAGCAATTTATTATATTTTTTTTTTGATTGAGCTAGTTAGGATTTCTTAGGTGCTGAATAAGTTTGCCACGATTCAGGTTATGTTAGTTACCTCATGTAAGTGACTGGTGCCTGAAGATATACTTTGAAACAAAAAGTGATTTGAATGATAGGTATGGAATTTTGCAGTCATGAAGATCTATGTCCTTGAAATGTAGCCACAGTTATGTATTTTATATAGCTCTGGCTTGGCCATAAGTTTACTCTGGGTATTATGCTTCTTTGTCTAAGGGAGTGGTGTGGAACAATACTTAAATTGCAATGGAGTACATCAAATTTATAATAAATAATTGTATCATATTTTTATGTATAAAAGTAAGACTTACAATTTTGCTTATCACAATTTTAATTGCCATTAAATAGTAAAAAAATTATGATAGATGTAGTTTTCATAATTGATTTACTAACCCCACCTGGTTCAATATATAAATACATATACAATTATTTATTCTTCTCTTTGGAAAATCATATTGAGATTTGGTCATAATGAAAAGTCTATTGCCATGTCCCAAGGTCACAATCTATGATTTTTTTTAAGTACTTTTTCCAAAGGTTTAATGAATCCTGAAAGGACCTTCATAAGTATTGCACAATATTATAAAATTGAGAGTCTTTTGTTTTTTTTCTATGTAGTGTGGTTTTTTGCATAATCATCTGATAACTTTCTATCATTTGGTCATCCTCCTGTTTATGAAGAGAGTTCACCTGCAATAATGTACTCTCAATATAATCAAATCTATTGATTTCATTTGTCTTTTCAAAATTGGTTTTTCTAATGGATCAGTTTTCATTTTTAATAATCCTTCAAGCAAATAGTAATTTTCGCTGGATTCTGTCCATATGTTCACAGACTTTGCACTGAGAACAATCTTTAGGCTTAGAGCACTGACTGCTCACATCACCTCCTGGTTTCTGGCTAGGCCCTTAGCTTGATTCCATGCTATTTATGAGCCAGGTCAATATATAGTTTAACAGTGTCATTTCATTATGTTTTTGGTTTCATCTCTCCCAAATTAAAATTTACAGGATGATCTTTCATTCTGTCATTGGAGACTCAAAATTCCTACCAGCAGATGATTCAAGGCCAAGTGAAATTTCAGCAATAAAAGAATGTTTATTGTCTTGAGTACATTCAAAAATGAAACAAGGCAAGTCTTTTTGCAAGATAATAGTTTGTCATTGTTCATTTTAATTGTGATTAATAATAACAATTTGTTAATCTTTTTACATATAAAAATTCAATTTCCAATGACTGAGTGTGTTGAACCAGGTGACAATAGAATTGCTTGATTAGAATTACCAGGTTTAACTTGGCTGTGTGCATTCTGTAATTTTTTTAAAAAAACATCCACACCATTCTGAATCAACTGAGTCATCTTTAAAACTTCCACCAGAGTACATCATAATAAATTTTCTGTTATAATAAAATGAAAGCAGCCAATACTACCATCAAATAATCCCAAAATTATAGCACCACTCCAAATATACAAACAGAATTGAACTTGAGTAATGTCTTGGTCACGCAACATATAAGGCCTACTAGATAATATTTCTTTCTTATCTTCCAATGCAATCTCTTCACCTTCTTCATTGTATGATGACATGGTAATTACTTCAATGTTGTCTTTATAATGGTTCATTTCTGATTGTTTCATTGATAATGCAAATGCTTAGGTTTCTGCATCAATTGTTTTTCCTTTATTACTCTGTGTCTTTGGGTTCTTCTTGGTCTGTTGTGTCTTGACAGCCATTACATTATTGCTTAGATGTGATTCAGTGATTTTACCTTTTGGCTAATGGCTCTATGTAAGAGTTTAGATCTTGTCCTAAGATCCCGAAGACTTTATAATATATCATTTCCAGATCTTGTGTAGTGACATTCAGCTTTATGTCTATATAAATATCTTGTCACTTTTTCAGGGTTTCACATCTATATTTGCTTTGAGTTTTTTGCATTTCATCCTTGAACATCTCATCTTTCTGGAACATTCCTATATATTTGAATGAGTTGTTTAGCATTTGTACCCTAAAATTCATCAGAGCATTTTGACATTCAACATTCTTTCCTTCTATCTCTTTATGAACTTCTTCCATATCTTGCTTCATACCAGCACTATTCTTGTGAACATTATCTAAGTCTAGAGTCAGTCATGCCATATTTTTAGAAAGCCTAGTCTCAACATCATTAATTTCTTTCTTGATGTTTGCTTGCATGTTGTTCATATACCTCCTCATCCCTTTGTCAATTCTAGTTTGCATATTATTTTCATCAGTCTTGGTTGCCATATTACCAATCCTGGCTTCCATGCTATTCATATTCATTTATTATTTATATTTTTCCCAGGTAGCCATATTAGTTTTCAAATGGTTCATATTATCATTTATACTATCTATTTCAGTATTCAAACCTGTTTCCATATTTTCCATCATAATATCTATTTCAGTCTTCAAACTATTTTTGTCAGTCTTCAAACTATACATGACAGTCTTTATTTCTACTTTCATGTTCATAATATCTTAGAGTATTTGTTCTATTTTCCTCTCATTCCCTGTAGTTTGCACTATTTCAACTCTAGGTGGTTGATTCACATCATCTTATGTTGTTTCTTGGATTTGAGGTAACACTTGGTCTGTGACATGTACCTGTAAAAGGCCACTAGCCTTGATTGCAGCCATCCCAGTGTTTGATCATACAAAGACCCTATTAAAAGGCTCAACATTGGTATCCTCAATCTCAACTACTCCAGTTTCTCCTTCAAAGTGTTTAGATTCCATATTTAATATTTTTTCTCTCCTAAGTATTATAAATTCAACTGTTGAATTGGATATTTGAGTAGTTTTCTAGAGTAATACAAATGAATGATTTTTGCATGTTTTCACATTTTCCCCTAACCATTTCATGTGTAGCCTTAACTTCTGTGTCAGTTTTTAATTCTGCTGTTTTAACTCTCTACATTTTAGGCTAAAAATTTTACATCACCTGATTTACCTATTTTTGTCTTAATTTTTCAATCATTTATATATTTATTCTAGTCTCTGTTTATTAACGTTGCATTCATAGGTTCATATATATTTTTGTAATGTATTTATTTAAAATTTGGTTTAGGTTTGTCAGGTGCATATTAGATAGTTAAATATATTAATTATTCATCAGAAGCATAAGTACAACAATGGTTGTTAAACAATTTAGTTTGTTGCAAAATAAATAATCTCAGATAAAATGTTAAACATTTTTTCAACTCCAGTCCAATGGCTGTATCTCCCTAGAAACTAAAGTATGGATGAGATATATGTCCATGCCCAACATGTTGCACCCCAGATGTAATTGTCCAGTCAATGACATGGACAGAGAAGGTCACATCTATCTATGGTCAGTGCTATGGTATTTGGGTAGGATGTGGAAGACAATGCAATAAATTACATGATCTATGATTGCACCATCTTCCAGTAGACCAGCTCAATAGTTATTTATTAAATTTAGATGCAATTTGGATCTCACCCCTATTTTGTGAGTAAACTCCACTTGTCATAGGATATATAATACTATTGTTATAAGTGAAGATAAATGTAATTGCTTATTCCTATCATAAATGCCTAAAAGTTATATACATTTCATGTATATTATCTATGTAAATGTCCAATTGGTAATGAAGTTGTTTGTGGAAGAAGATGTCAACATAATGTAAGAATAATGTTTCAAAACAACTATACACTTTGATAGTTTTCCAATTTGTTGACCACCAAGAAATAAATAACTTTATTCTTAATGAACATTACTTTGCACATATGGAATTGAATGGGACAGTAATATGAACTTGCAGTATATCACATCAACTTCATGAATCATCAGTTAAAAATGTTTTATATTTTATTACTAAAATCTTTTGCCTTTGTAATAATTTATGTATGAAAGATTAAATGAAGAGGTATGCAAGATAAGGAAGTCAAATGTTTGTTGTTATATATCAAATAAAATTTAGATCTTCTATGAAAGCATCTTCACAGGGGTTTAAACTGAGGTACAAAAGTAAGCTTAGTATGAAGGATAGACTTTATCATTCTTCCTATTTGATTTATTTATGACATTGACAGAACATTGTTGTTACTAATTTAACTAACAAGATAATGGTTGTTTGTTATTATTTGTGTAAATGACTAATATTCTGTATGAAAAATCTTGTATTTATTAATGATGACTTTACATAGGAATGGTCTCATAAAATTAGAATTTTGTCATATGGATTATATAATATAATATTATTACTTACTTGTATATGTATTAAATTAAGATGAGCTAGTTTAGCATTTGTATAATTTCTTTTTTGTAAATTATAAAGAATATGTTTATATGTTATACATTAATATAAGCTGTTCATGTTATAAGATACTTATCTATTAAGGCAACATGAAATGACATTAATTATTTAATATGATAAAATAGTAGAAATGTGAATAAACACTCATAATTATTTTTTTGTTATATTAAATAAATGTGAATTATTATTCAGTAATAAATATTGTTAATGTGCATTTTAAATTTAAAGAAGTTTCTAATTTATTTAATTTATCTATTCATTTTATGAAAAAAATGAAGTTAAGTACATGCATTTTATATATATATATATATATATATATATATATATATATAGTAATATAGTAATATATTAAATATATATACATATATATATATATATATATATGTAATTATTTAATATATTACTAACTTACTTAAAATAAATTTAAAAAATATATTGAAATTATATTGAGTATATTTATTGCTGTAGAAGAGATTTAACACCCTTCCAGAGATTTATTTCTGAGAATAACAGAATAATTAATAAAGGTGAAGGTTGAATGATTTGTTGTAAATTGTGTCTATATTAAATATTTAATATTAAATTATAAAAATTTTAACAAATTCAATTTTGGAATAAAATTAAATCATCTTATTCATAGTATCCTAAATGAAGACTCAAAATCTGATTATAGTGAGATGGGACCACGTTTACTTTTCCTTAGGGATTCCTTACCATATATATATATATATATATATATATATATATATATATAGCAGAAAGGAGTTTACAATTAATTGTGAGAGCCTTTGATTCCTCTTGGAGGCCTTAAAGAAACCGAGCAGAGCAAATTCCTAATGTCCATTCTATATGTTCTTGTTGTTGCAGATGTTATAATTACTATGTGATTATTCATATATTATACAAACATGGATGGACTGCTCACCAATACTCTTTAGCCAGCATGGTGAGTTTATTGGCATTTTACCTCTGAGTTTAAGAATATTTTTTTCAATATATACAATTATGACAGACAAAACTAAATCATGACCTTTATTCCCAGGAAGCTGTAAAGTCACCAACAAAGGCAGAGGTTGGTGGCTGAAAGCAGAGGTTGCTAAGAATCCACTGATTGCAGACTCAGGCTGACATTTGAAAATGACTTTTTATTTAGGTACTTACAATTACAGATCACTTTCACGTGAAGGAAAATTGCAAGAGTTAGAAGAAGAACTGTCTAATATTAAACAGGACATTATTGGACTTTGGGAAGTTAGAAGGAAAAGTGAAGAAACAATTGATTTAAGAGATGGACATATACTCTACTATAAAGGCACAAATATTGGAAATAGAAGTGGAGTAGGATTCATTATTAAAAATAAAAAATGGAAACGTAACATTGTGGAGATTTATGGTGTATCGAACAGAGTGGCAAGATTAGTTTTTACAACTTAATAGCAGATACCATTTGCAGATAATTCAGGTTTATGCCCCAACAAGTTTTCATAGTGATGAAATTGTAGAAGATTTTTATATAGATGTACAAAAGGCTTTTGATCAGAGTAAACGATATCATAAAATTGTTATGGGAGACTTTAATGCTAGAATTGGTAAACAAAGGAAAGATGAAAATACTGCATGTAATTTTGGTTATGGTAACAGAAATGAAAGAGGACATAGACTTGTGGAGTTTGCAGAAAAAGAAAAAATATATATATATTATGAATTTTTTTTTTTGAAAAAAATGTTAAAAGGAAATTGACATGGAAGCATCCATATGAAGGTACAGCAGAATTGGATTATATTTTGACTAACAGAAAATGCATATTTCAAGATTGTAATGTTCTTAATAAATTTAACACAGGAAGTGATCATCAAATAGTAAGATGTAAAATACATGTTAATGCAAAACTAGAGAGACAAAAATTAATAAGAAAAACAATATTTACAGCTGATATTCCTAATCTTCAGAAACATTCTCATGAATTTATATTTTAAAACTTACACATCAGTTTCAAGTATTAGTAGATTTTGAACATGATTCAGATTTGAATGACGTTAATAGGAAAATAACTGACACCCTTTTAAAAACTGCAACAAAGATAGCTGGTAGAAAAAAGCAGCAATTGACCAGTAAAATTTCTACTGAGACTAGATAATTTATGAAGAAAAGAAGAAATATGAGGATATACAACAATGATGCATTAAAAAGATTGAATATCTCGAATTTTGTAAAATGGTGCAGAAAAGAGTTGAAAATGATATAAAAGTATAATTGTGAACTAGCAACGAAAGCTGTAGAAGAGATAAAAGTGTAAAGAGTGTAAAACAAGATTTTGGTATTGGTAGTAAATTTATATCTGCAATAAGAAAAAAAGATGGCATTATTACTAAAAAGAGAGATGACATCATGAAATTTGTAGAAGACTTCTATCAAGAATTATATAGTAATAAAGAACAAGTGCCTCCTATACCTATTATATCGTTCGAATTACCCAGAATTTTGAATGAGGAAGTGAGACATGTAATTAAATTTATGATGAAAGGGAAGGCTCCAGGTAATGATGGAATTATAATTGATATATTAAAAGAAGCAGGTGAAGAAATAGAATTTTTTTAGCAAAGTTATATACCAATTGTCTAAATGACAATGATGTACCAGATGATTGAAAGAATGTGGTATTAATATTTTAAAAAGGTGATAAAGAAAATACTATAAATTACAGACCTATCAGTCTTTTATCAGCTTTATACAAAATTTTTACTAAGATAATTACAACTCGTCTAGAGAAAACACTGGATTTCCATCAACCAAGAGAACAAGCTGGATTTAAAAGTTGTTTTAGTACAGTAGATCATATCCAGGTATTGGTAGAAGTTATAGAAAGGACATATGAATACAAGTTGCCATTATTTTTAGGATTTGTAGATTATGAAAAGAGGATTTTATTCTATAAACATATCTTCAGTGATTAAAGCAATGTATCACAAGGTGTTGATCCAGGTTATTATCATATTTTAAGAAATATTTATAAAAATGCAACAGCAACAATTAGATTACATAATGATAGTAGGAAAATCAACATTGAGAAGGGTGTAAAACACGGTGACTCCATATCTCCAAAACTTTTTTTAGCAGTGCTGCAAGAAGTATTTTGTGGATTAAAATGGGAAGCTAAAGGAGTGAAAGTAAATGGAGATTATTTAAGTCATTTAGATTTTGAAGATGACATAGTTGTTTTTGCAAATAATGCTTGAGTTACAAAAAAATGTTGCAGGAGTTATCAGATGAAAGTAAAGTAGGACTAAAGACAAATGTTAAATAGTCTAAAGTAATGTTTAATATACTTTCTGATTGATTATAATGAGTTAGAATAAGTTAATCATTACAATACCTTGGTTAGATTATTAATACTGATGGATACATAATGGATGAAATTAATAATATAATTAAACTTGGTTGGAGTGCTTTTGGTAGAGGAAATATGCCTGTGTGTTTGAAAAGGAAGGTTTTTAATAAAGGTGCTTTTCCCATTCTTACTTATGGATCTGAGACTTGATCACTTAATAGAAGAGCAATACAGGGACTTCAGACCACTTAAAAAAATATGGAGAGATGCATGTTGGGAGTAACAAGAAGAGATCAAAAATGCAATGTATGGGTAAGAGAACAAACAGGTGTTATTGACTTCATTGAAAAAATTAAAACACTGAAGTGGAGTTGGGCTAGACATATTGCTAGAAGAGATGATAATAGATGGACAATTGAAATTTTAAACTGGATTGTAAGAGATTGTAAAATACCCAGAAAGAGACCACATGTGAGTTGGATGGATGAAATAAGAAAGTTTGCAGGGGTGATGTGGAGAAGAGAAGCAAAATATAGGAAAAGCTAGATTGAACTTGGAGAGATCTTCATCCTCCAGTGGATTGATAATGATATATATATATATATATATATATATATATATATATATATATATATATATATATATATATATATATATATATATATATATATATATATATATATATATATTGTGACCTTCTGATTTGGCATGAGAAATATTATTTGTAATTGTGTAATATTGTATCAGTAATATCTGATATCAACTTATTAAAAAAAAATAACGTGAAATTTAAAATTTTTTTTAGTAATGACTTAAAACTATGCTTAGAAGTACATATAGGTACAATTTGAGGATTATTAGATGTTCAATATCTTATTTTAGTGTATAATTATTATATGATAGGGGGGGTGGCTTGTCACAAAATTAGTCAGTTTAGTTTAGGTTGATTCTAATTTGTTTTATTAGTTTGCAGAACCATATTAAGATTTGTTTGAATGATTCTCTAGTTCATTTGCTTTTCATATTTTAAACTATTGTATAAACAGTGAAATATGTTTAATCCATCACCATTCAAGTTGTCATTTCAGTCACATTATATTGTATATTATTTGTATTTGTAAGTATTCATGCATTATCCGACTTCATTTTCATTCATGCAGTTTATTAAACCATCAAATATCATGTCTCATATCCAAATATTTAATTTTACAACTACTAGTTTAAAACCAGCTTAAATACATTTTAAATGAATTTATGGATTACTGGACTGGTGAATTATTAAACAAAAATTATGCTGCAAAATATTATATTTGTTAAAATTAATTGTCATTAATTTTATTATGTTACTTTAAAAATATAAATTCTTTGTTCAATTTAATTTTTAATCTTATTTTTATTCTAATAGACAAAATGATTTTTTTCTAATTTTTTTCTTTTTCAAGACAAGAACGTTTCTTACATAAATTAAGTTTTATTGCAATGGGAGGAGCAAAAAGACTCTGTCGAATGACCTTTGAGCTTTCAAATAACCTTGTATTGAAAGAATAAATACTGGGTACTTTTTTGAGGGCTATAAAAAGGATTAATTATAATTCTAAAGAAGATGACCAACTAAAACTACCAACTAAAGAAGATTACTAGCTAAGATTCTATACTGATAAAACTACAAATTATTTTCTAAACAAAGTTTAATAGTACAATTCTTATTAAAAGCAGATTCTTCCAAAAAAACTAAGTGAAAGTTAAAGGTACTACAAGTTTCTTCTAAAATGATAGCGTGAACAACCTTAAAGATACATTAATCTTTATTCTTAATTGACAGTTTCAGAAATTTCAAATCATTATTTTAAATGCATTAGTGTATCTACATTATAAAGTATCTAAAATTAATTATTAATATGAGGAAAAGAATGGAAGTACATAATTATATTTTAAAATTATTTTACTTAAACTTTAATCCTACTTGTGAAGAAGAAAGAAGAATGTATGTTTATTTTTCAAAATTATTTTTCTTAAATTTTAATTATAGTATTAAAAAAATAACTGAAGCATGTATATACCTTTATTATGTTGGGAAAATATGTGAACTATTATTAAACATATTAAGAACTATTTGTGATAAATTTTGTGCTAGTTATAAAAGAAGAAGATTGAGAAGGATGCATATGAGTCATTTATTTTTATTGCCATTATTATTGAAACACTTACCTCACTATTTGTATTTTTGCCTATTAGGAAAATAAGACATAATGTATGATTTAACTGATTGTCTAATTATTTTACCAAATTACTGTGAAAAATGAAGTGATAAAAACAGATAAAACTGAATATGACTCTACATTATTAATCATTCTCCTCACTTGAGATGAAATTTTCCTATATAGAATATTGCCAACCAAACCAAGAAAATTTAAGTAAATATTGTCAGTCAAATAATTATATGTGTTTTATGAATGGCTCCAAGAAAAACATGAAATAAATGCTTAATATATCTCATAAATGAAATATGAATTATTACTTCTTTTATATAACATTAACAGCAATTTCATTAGCTTTGCTAAAAACATTCAATACATTATACTGGAGTCAAAATAATATTGTTATTTTTTTCCTGCAGGACTGTGTTATGTTTTTGTCAATATTTATCTCTGTGTGGTAATTATTATTATTATTATTATTATTATTATTATTATTATTATTATTATTATTATTATTATTATTATTATTATTATTATTATTATTATTATTATTATTATTATTATTATTATTATTATTATTATTATTATTATTATTATTATTATTATTATTATTATTATTATTTAAGATATGACCAAGGGATGGCGTTTAAAAAACTGTAATAAACTTTTCATTTCACAAGCAAGAAAAGGAAGAAAAAAAATTTATTTATTTATTATTTAATAGTATTTAATAGATAGACAGTTTAAAGTTGTTTTATTATTTTATTATTATATTTATTATGTTTTCAAGAACATCTCACAAATGTATAATATGAAGGAAAAATATTATACAAGGTATTTATTATTATTTTAGTATAAGTTTTATCATGTGCCATATGATAAACATACGTGCAGGTTGTAAATGGAAACATCCATTTAAGGTTAAAAGGGGTGAACAATTATTTTAAAAGAATTTCATTACATAAAATTTTATGATATATCTTTGTGTTTTTCAACAGTTTAGAAAATAACTATTTTTAATAATTAGTTAAATTAGAACATAAAGATCGATTATTGATTTAAACCAAACTTTTATTTTAATTTTTGTGCTAATGCAAATGCACTAGAAAAAAAATTGTCTTACCTTGCCAGTATAAATTATTTGGCTTGCTTTTCAACCCTAATTAATATGTATTCAAGTTATAAATATTATATCAGATATGAAATGTTTACCTATTATTGCTTTTACAGTTGGCAATTAATATTTTTACAGTAGTTTTTTTACCTACTGGGATTTGAATTGTCTGTGTATTATTATGCTTCTATATGTGTGTATAGTATTAAATTCAACTATAATAATGTGCAAATTGCAAGTAAAAATGATATAAAGTGTCAGTCGGAGGATGAGAATGGACCAATTGAATTTGAAAGAGTAGAATTTGTTTAAGTATGAATATATTGTTCTTTATTATGTTTGGATAAGAAAAGTATTTAGTGGCTATGTAGAATAAAGTTAGTGGCATTTTATTGTGTCTTATGGGATTCAATAATCTCTCCTTTTCTGTTATGTGAGTATTTAACATGGTGTTGATTGCATTGTATAGCTTATGGAAAAGAGCAAACTCCCTTTGTTATTGAAGTATTTGATAGTAGATTAAATCTTCCAGTTTTGATATTTGATATTGCGAATTAGAGTATATAAATCCTAGTATTTTGTCTCACTGATTTTTGTGATGAGAATTTGTTCCCACTAGTTTATTTAGTCTCAGAAGTTAGAGTTGGGAGTTATTGCCTTGGCTTAATAGTATGAAATTTCAATCACCTATTTTATCAAAACAATATAATTTTCACAAAAATTATGTTATCTGCCTAATTAATTTTTACTCAAGGAGTTCACACCCATTCAGTACATTCTTTACTACACATGCCCTTGGATGAATAAAAATGACATTCTTATATTTTATCCATGTCCGCAAACTATAAGATCCCAATACCATAAAATTTAAATATCGAACACTCTTATAGATATTACCAGCTCAGTTTAAGTACATTGATGTACACATGCATGTATGTTTTTACTAATGGCTTACAAACAAACATACTGAAGACCATTACTTACATATATGGCCATTAAACCTAGTTATTTAATTTTATTATTCATCATAATATAATGATGATGATTCCAGCCATAACCTTTGTAATGAACTCATAACCACAAATTTCTTTTTATAAGCATATAGAAACTTTCTTAAAATCGTATTATGTTTAAACTGGGATTTAATTATAATACTCACTAGTATGGATGATTGATCATAATGAATCTTGCCACCTAAAATATAACGTTTTATACATTTAAGGTTATATTTACTTAAAATACTATTATAGTTAAAATTATAGCTCAATCATCAACATTTACCAGGGATGATGAATGATCATCACAAAGCTCACCACATGATATTTCACTTCTTATAAACCCCTATTTAATAAACATATTAATTACATTTAAGATTGTATTTAATTATTACTATTTATTTAGCGATGATGGTGATCATAACTAATGTTATATCATAAAATTTAGAGTGTGATAAATATATATATATATATATATATATATATATATATATATATATATATATATATATATATATATATATATATATTTACATGAACAGTATTATGCTTAAACAATTATTTAACCAGTAATATCCACCATTGATGGCGATGGTCAAAACTCATGGGCACAACATAAAATATTAGCTTTCTACTATTAACCTATAGTTACTAAAAAACTTGGTTATATGCCAAGCATGATCTTAAACATCATTATATGTAAATTACTATCTTATGCTTAACATCTACGTAACATTTAGAGTGATGATGATCAATTATAATTAGTATGATAAAATCAAGAGAAAATAATAACAGTACTAATAATAATAACTCAGAAACTAAATATGGTATAATTATATTTATTCACACTCTTCCTTTTAATAAATCAAATTGTTAATTATACAATTGATGACAATTATTATATTAATTAAATACATAATTAAGACAAAATTTACATATGCATAACCAAATAAACTCGTATATATATATATTATAATACCACCCTTTTTATTTTTATAACGCCATTTGTACGCTTCTACCCATAGCTTCGAGTGAGGATATTTGTGAGCATGGTCTGATTCCATCTCATGCGCCAATCTTACACATGGATAAGAATTATCTCATCGAAAACGTAAATAAGGGTTCGGGTATATATATATATATATCTATTTATGGTAGCGCATCCGTACCAGCTCAATCTCAGGGTTTGGGGACTATAGTCTAACTAGAGAACAAAGCTAAACACTACCCAACTAAGTCTTATGTGTCTATCTATTCTGTCTGATAATTTATCCATTATAAATCTAATAACACAACCCGAATGTTATCATACCATTTACTTTATTTATTACCATACTTAATACCGATAAAATCTCATTTATCCACACATATAGCTATCAATATTCAAGCACACAGCCCATTTACCCTGATACACACATATATAATTCATATACGCATCAAAATAGTGCAATTATACATCAGAGCTGTTTATTTAAAGTTGTTATTTTATTTAATTTAAAAGAGATTTATTTTAGGAATTAATATTGAGGTAACACTAGTTTCTTTACCAAGACGCATTCATTGAACATATATTTAGTGTAAACATCAATTACCTTAAGTACTGTCGACCGTTCACACGGACAAAGACAAGTCCGCATTTGTAATTCTCCACGAATACTGGTCTGGTTGATATAACGGATGGCAAGGATTTCCAATGTGGTATATCAAATAGCTTATTCCGGCGGTGGAGTAGATGATTCACTCATTTTATGAAAGGGTCCCATTTCCTAGATCTTTTGTCGCCATGACACTTGATGAACAAGAACTCTTTTGTATAGCGAAATTCATAGGTCCACTTCAGATGGGTTCCACGACAACTGTCCATTGGATTGGTTAACGAAACTAGCGCTATTGAATTACACCGACATTTTGGGTGAGAAATATTAATAAACTTCTTAAGAAAATTTTTATACGTTCACACAATCCGTAGTCCAAGCCGTGTTTTTTTCTTTTTTCTTCCTTTTTTTTTTCCACTCTCGAGCCTACAAAAAGTTCTTTTGTTTTCACTCTTTAACTTTGTAAAATTTTCTTCCAATATCCCTACGCCACTGTCCCGTTTTTCTATTGTTTTCCAAAGATACCCACCTGACCCGTTTTCGGACGGCTTGACACCAGTTATTACTAAACCGCCTACAGCAACTGATTTATTTCTATTTCTATCTTCATATTTTCAAAAGATTAATTAGCAAAAGAAAACACGTGTTACCGACAACACTATTAACCAGACTTAAAGAAAATTTTTAACAGATAAAATATATACGAATAATCAATTACAACTTATACAGCTCCGTATATAATTGCTTGTAACCATCACCGTTAATACATACACACATTTTATTCTCACATATACAAATATATTTATATAAGCATACCCACCTAACATTCACACTCTTTGTAACAGGGTTCGAATGACTATTTACATATATATATTTTCGTATATAGTCGCTCAACATTAACACTCGCAATTAGTAATATATTACATACGCTTGTATTCGAACCCCGTTTGTTACAATATATATATGTCCATATCTATTTTAAAATAAGCTGACTTTAAATGACATAATAATATTCTATTGAATGCTTACTCAATATCTTCCTTATATATATATATATATATATATATATATATATATATATATATATATATATATATGTCCAAAAGATGGCGCTATACCAAAACCACCGAACAAGTGTAAGATTTGTTTTACATAAACGAAAAAAGAGTCAGAAATTAACTACCTCTTTCATTTGCTCACCCCCAGATCAGCTGATTTCAAGCTGGTTTGCTATCCTCAGTGGGGGATAGAGTATAGAAACTAGATCTAAAACACTGACTCTCAAGTGTTTATGCAAAACGTTTCTATCAGATTGCAAGCGTGAATTTTTCAGACCGGTAAAGTCTTCAAACTCAGCCTAGCAAGCCAGATATTTATATGGGTCTGATCTCAGTTCAGAATCACCATATAATCAAAGTCTCTGCAATATATATATATATATATATATCACTAAGGTAAATTTCATCTATGCAATGTTTTTTTTTTTTTTTACTTTCATACATGTGTGAAACCCTGCTCTTTAATTTGCTACCATAAATAACTAGATCTAACTTATTTTGACTTGTTGGTATAATCAGTCACATATGCACACACCCTGTGATATGTCAACATATATATTATATTAAAATGTGTCCTTTTATATTATGCATTGATACATAAATCACATATATAAAAATAAAATTGAAACCTTGAGCAAAAATAAATTATATCAAATTTAATATGCAATGACATAAATAAAAAAAACATTATAATAATGATAGCTTGCTCAATTATCACACTGAATAAAAAACAATAATAAAAAGACATTTTAGTATTACAATATATATAAAAAAAGAAATAAAAAAACTAACTTTAATGAATATTAAGTTGTGTGTGTAATGTTATGCAGTATTGATAATAATACAATCAATAAACAAACCCTTAATGTTTCTGTATCAAAAGGAAAAAAAAATACTTGACTATAGAAAGTGTGTCAATGTTTACTTTTAATATGTAAATAAAAAAAATTGTTAATCAAATTTTAAAGTTACTTGATCCATTTTTAGTTATTATTAATTTATCAGGTTGAAATATCAGACAACTCTCTTATTTATAGCTTTGACTGGTTGGTTTAGCTTGAACCTACCATTTTAAAAGTTATTGCAAGCACTTTTAATAAATATGAAGAAAATGTTAAATAACTGATTTGTAGACTAGTTGAGGTTGGCTATATGGCTTTTATACATCTTCTTTCTTTTTTTTCTTCTTCCTCTCTTCAAAGACAATGATCCTTTAATAGGCCAGGAGACAAAAAAGAAGCCTCTCAGATAGCATATGTGGTTGGTTTTAATCTCAGTTCATTTATATAATTGTTAAATTTATAGTCAATTGATTTGTCTTTCTCCAAATGGTTTTTGGATTATGTGATATGGCAAAGGAAGTAGAAGAATTAGAAATTTGTCTAAGAGTGAATTACTTTTTTTAATGTTTAGAATGAAATGTGTTAAGTGGGTATGAAGGAAGAAATTGTTTAGAATATATATTATATTGTCAGTGATTGAGAGAACTATTTCATACTACTATAATAAGTGGATTATATTTTCCAGATTGAGCATATGTGTATTATGATAATTATGTTATAAGAAGTGGAACAGTATATTTTCTTTGGTTTTTGGTGATGAGACTAGTTCCACCCCAATATTACTCCTCTGAGTTAGGTTGGGAGGTTATTGTATTTTGTTGTTTAGATTAGTATAGTTAAGAAGTTCCCCTTTGTCTCTCATGTGTCCATTTGTAATGTTTCCCATCATATATTCATAGCTATGTGTAATGTAGTTTGCCAATAAAAATAGAAGGTAGGATTGATTTCTTTTATAGAAAATCTAAGTAGAAGTAGTGCTAAAGTTGTTGGTTGGTCTATGGCATCATCCATATTATGATATTTTATCTCTTGATTTCATAAGCAAACTGATAGAATGTAGATGCGTTAATTATATTATGACAGGTGGCATAATACAATAGCACACACAAAATATTATTGATTTTGAAAGTGTGTATAAAATTTATCACTGGATTTGTAAGTGTTGGTAACATATCCTACTAATTTATTCTAAATTTTAAATCATCAAATCTTGAGAATAATTCATCATCATCTGAATGAATGAACAAAAAAAGTGAAAGTAGGAAAGCTAGTTAATAGAATTGTTTAATTGATTTACGAAGGATAGTGTGATCTCTGACTCATATATTTAGATCCATATTGCATTATTTAATGTGTAATTACCCCAAAGTTGTTTATTTGACAGAATGTTAGAATTAGCTAATAACATATGTATATCTTAAGTAAAAGTACAAAGAAGTTTAATTTTATGTTTAATTATTCCAGTGTTAGTGTAGATAAATGTTAATAAAGAATATCAAAATTGGCTACTAACATGTATATGTCTAAAATAAAAATACAAATAAATTTTCTTTAATGTTAATTACTCTTACGTTAGTCTATAAGTAATGAATATTGGAATTAGCCAATAATGTGTATACAAGAAGTATGAAATATTTCTTTGGCTATACTGTGTAATAAATATTTTAATTATTTAAAAACTTTGTTTAGAGTTATTCATTTGCATGCATTTGCATTCTAATTTCCACACAGATATACATATCCGGTACAATATGATTGCACTATTTTATAAACTTAATAATGAACATGTTCAGATCTGATGACATTGTTTTCTTGATCCAACCCTATATGAAATGCTTAACTATTTGATGATCCTCTGGGAAAGTTTGTGTACTTAGTTATTATTTAGATGATGATTGAAATCATTTGTATCCTATTTCTTTCATTGTCTAACTACTATTTCATAAGAACAATGCTCAATTTTATATAATTACGTACTATGGTGATAACTGGGAGCTATTGTAGCACATACATTTTAAAATAAGTTATATAATAAAAGCCCTAAGATATTCTTTTATTGTTTCAAGTAGATTTTAATTCAGTTATTTAATTTAAATTATGTTATAGTGAAAGTTGATTAGTAATATATTTTGCTTAATTTAATATAAACCTATTCTGCAGGAAAGTTAATTGGTAATATATCTTTGCTTTAATAAATTTAAACTTATCTAAGAGTAAAGTTAATTAGTGCTATAACTTTTCTTATTTAATTTAAGCTTTTTATCCAGTAAAAGTTGATTAGTGCATTTAGATGATGGTAGAAGATAAAATTGAACTATAACTTGTTAATTTAAATGGATGGAAATTTATCAATTTCTCTTCACCAGAGGTTTTATAGTGTCACACTTAATGATACATGTTACATCTATATTATTTAGCTGTACTTATTAATGTAATCATAATCAATTACTAATCTCTATTAAATTCTGCTTAGTTAAAATTGTCTCCATAAACTTTTAAATTGAAATTGCACTTTAGTAGTTATTTTCTTTGTTTTACTTAAAAAAATCTGGTCGAACTTAACAAGTTCTATAGGAAAAGCTCTCCTATCACCAAACAATATCTTTTGTACCCCCATCCCCGTTCTTTTATCAAAATGAAATGGGAACTCATGACTCGATTGATCAACCATATTACTTTCTTTACATTTACAAAAAAAACATCTTGTTGAGACGGAACTATCTAATTAGTCTTGAATTACAATAGAATTTTATTAATTAAATCTACTATTTCTGACAAAGACAAAATTTCTTCTGTTTTGGATAAACAAAAATGGAATTCCTAAATAGTTAAAAGATTAAATATTTTAGATAAATTATTACTGAATTTAATTACTTAAACTCTTAAATAATCAATTTTAAGATCCAAGTCACTACAAATTTTTACATAATGCACTTTAGTACAAAAGCCATGAAATTCTTATTTAAGTTGGAAACACAGGCATATTAATATTCTTCACCTATTTTATTCCTACCATATATAGCTCTTACTTTTTAATAAATTATTTGAACAATAATATATAAATAAAATATAAACATATATTTTGTGTGTATATACATATATACCCAAAGACACATCTGTTATTTTATCTGCATTTTTTTCCTAATCTTTATTTTGTTAAAGATCTTTCTTTAAACTAATATTATCAATGTTGAGAAAGTAGTTTGAACAGAATCGCCATCGCTGTGCATGTATTCAAAATTTTTCTGTTAACAGTGCCACATTGAATAAAATGAGTAAAAAAATGAGAATTGTAATAAATATATTTTATAACACATTTTCAATTTAAATTATATATTAGAAAGAACTATTCAAATAATTCCCAATCTGAATTTCATTCAACCAATTGTCACCAATTAATACAGAGCCTCTATCCCACTTTTATATATTTTATATTAAAGCACTTTGATTTTATTGAAAGATGATTTTTGTGAATATATACTATTCAGTTTTGTTTCTATTTTTATTTTTATTTTATTTATTTAAAAAATTCATCATCCATTTTCTAGAAAAAATATCTATGATGATGATATTGCTTAGATTTAAATAAAATAACATTTTGAAATGAGGACAGCAATCTAATAATAATTTAAACTTTGAAAATCTTTTAGGAAAAATAAGATTCTAATTTTTAATCTAAAACAGAGTGCATTCAATTTTATTTCCAACAATAACGGGACATTTATAATCTCAATAAAACTTTCTGCTATAATATAATATAACCAGTGATTTTCAGGACTATCCTTAGACTATAACTTAACTTGTTTTTTTTTTATTTCACAAATGTTAAATGTAAAATAATTTCTAGAAATATTCTGTTTGAAAAACAATGTATATTTTAAGTAGAAATGCATGTATTTTAAATACAATTTTCCTCAAAATTAGCACATATTTTGGTGAATAATATCACTATTTTTTTAAAAAAAAGAAAACTTTTAAATAAATTATATATTATGATGGAAATCATTGCTGTCTAACTCAATCAAAGGTTTCATGTATCTTAATTTATATATGCATCAGATATCAGGAGGCAGATTACTGCACAAAACAATGTTTACTATTATCTTGAGCTATGTCTTTACCTTTTCTCAAATTAAAATGTATTGCATTAGATGTTTATCCAAAAATGATTGTAAATGAACAAAAAAATTATTATATAGGTTATGGTTTTGTTCTTGGATCCAATAGTAAATCCAATAGATTATGTAGGACATTTGTGGATGTCACTAGCATACCATTATCATATTTACTAATGACAGTAAGAAACAGAATTTGTTTTTTTTTAAATAAATATAACAATATTTGTTTTACATATGGATTGTCAATCATGAATCATGTTACATAAATTATATATATATATATATATATATATATATATATATATATATATATATATATATATATATATATATATATATATATATATATATATATATATTGTGCCCTTTTGTATGGGTCACCATCTAATTTTTGTGCTAATCTATTAAAAATTTTAAATTTAAGATATATTTGAATATGTGATGTTAATTTTGCTTATGGTAATATTTCAAAAGGTTTAATTAAAGCAATCTATGAATATTTGATATGTGAAATTGTGCTGATAGTGAGAGAGACATTTTAAATGATGATGATTATAATATATGGTTGGGGAAAAATGGTCATAATCAATACTGCATTAATATATTTAATAAATAAGTGTTTAAAGCTAAAGGTGTTTAAAAGACAAGTAAAATTAAAGGCATATATTTATTGTTGATGAAATAATATTATAAGAGAATATAAATATTTTAATTATTGTAAGTACTTAAATAAAAGACTAATATTTGATTTTAATAATATTGGATAATTATTTTAAAATCTATTATAATATCTTATTTATTTAAAAAATATTTATTTTAAAAAAATGCAATTGTTAGTTTATTTTTAGACGATGACAAGCGTTTCTTGTATTGTAAAGAACAGATGTTTGTTAAATATACACACACATGCTTGGAAGTTGTTTAGTAAAGTTGCAAAACTATTTTAAAAATCATGTTATAAATTTATAAATAATACGTGAGTTATCACGAGATAAAAATAAAGATATTCAATGTGAAATATTAAATCTGATTTTAAAATATTGTTTTAAAAATATGACGTATAAAAATACTTATTTTATTTAAAAATAATCTTATAAAAGTTAAAATTAAAATCAAATAAGTAAGAATATTTTAAAAGAATGTTTAATAAATTTAACTAAACGATAAAGATTATTTTAGAAATTTAATAGTGTAATAAATATTAAATATTAAATAAGCCATTATTTATTTTTAATTTTGTGTTGTTGGTAAAATATGTAAATAAGCCAGCAAGTTGATTGTTTAATCTACCAATCAAATGGGAAGTTTCTTCCGGTATAAAAGCTCAGTTCAATTGTTAGGAGAGGACTTCGTGATTGATTTTTCAAGTTAATTGTGTTATTAAAAAATAGCAAAGTAAATTTGATAGACGCTCTTAAAATCAATTTTAAAATTACAAGAGTGTCATTATAAATAATTTATAAAAATTTTAAATGATAAACATGCAGTGTTAACTTAATTTTTTCCCTATCGGTCGTCTCTATTAAGCTCAATTTACAAGCAAATAATCATGGAAACATCATATATAGTGAAAATATATCGGAAACTTTACCCTAGAAATATGACAAACGCTGGATTAGTTCGGAAAATTACGAGATGGAGAAAAGTAATATTTTGGACAGTATATAATTTTAAAAGCTAATTGCTATTGACTATTAGAAAATTAAATATTTTAAAGAATAAAATACTTCTTTATAAAGAAAGTATTTTGTAAAATATAAATTTAAATATATATATCTTAAGGAAAGATATTAGAAATAAAAGTAGTTTTATAAATACTTGCCTTGTTAAGTCTTTATGTTTTAAAAGACTGAATATTGACAATTTTGGAAGGCAAATAAATTGAAAATATAATTAGCTAAAAGTCTTAATATAATAAAAATTATTATATTGAAATAATTTAAACGCTGGTCGTTTATAGATAAAGAAGCTTATTCTTACCTGGATATTTTGTTAAGAAATGCGCAAGTAATATATGGACGTCCCAGTTAATTTAAAATAATTAAATGATAATTTTCATAAACTATAGACTAATTGAAGATAATAACTTTAAATAATATTTTTAAAGAACTGAATCCGGATCAGATAAACTATTTTAATTTATTATATTTTATGGAAGAACTGATTAACTTTTATTTTATTTTAAAAGAACGTTTTCGTTTTTATAAACTTTTAAAACATGTGATGGACCGGAAACAGGAAATGGTGTTCTAGTGAATGTGTGCCTAGGATTAAAGAACTTTATGGTGAAAAGGAGACATCGCTGGAGTTATGTAATATGAATTCTGTTTTATTTATCTAACATAAAATTTAAATATTATTAATCTATTAAAATAAGATAGGTACATATCTTTAAATAATAACTAAAAATAATATAATGATTAATTGCATGAGTTTATTTTATAATTAATATAACACAGAATATTTTGAAGAATGATCGTGAGTATAAATGTGAATTATTTTATGAAGCTGTAATTCCGAAGAATATTGGAAGATGGACTGGACATTAAATCATTATTGATGGTAAAAAAATTGTATAATAATAATAATTTTGATGTATTTAATATGTTTTCTTTAAATTAATCAAATAATATGTTGTTTTGAATGAATGTATGATTATTTTAAAAATACACACACATTATATTGGCAGTGACAGTTTTATTTGAATATGCATAATTTGAATTTATGAAATAAATACGATGCAACATTACATAAGAAGCTTAGAAATAATTATATGATTCTTTCATTAATAAACTTCGATATTTTATGTTATAGTATTAGAATTATATTTATTATTCATGGGTAATTATTTTTATTGCAAGTTAGGAATAGATTTAAAAGTCTATATTTTATTGTTGTTTTATTGGATAAATTACGTTAAGTTCTATGGAGAAGTTTATATTTAGGTTGAAGGTTTACCAAGTATAAATGATGAAGCATAAATAGTTTGGAATTAGTATTTTATTTAGAGTTGAAAGTTGTTTTCCGGAAATTTTAAATAAGTTTAGAGGATGTTTTTGTAGATAGAAATTTATTAAGAAGGAGTAGTATAACACATAAAGTGAAGTAATAATTTTACATAGAAAAGAATCATAAAATTTATCTAATATAATACTTTATTAATTTGAAATTAATGAATGATTTGAATAATATTATTATTTCAACAACACATATATGTAATGCATATTTGATAAAACCTGTAGCATGAATTGCATTAAGTGAAATATAAAGTTATAATTAATTATTTGTTATTACATTACACAGATACATTAATTTCTATTATAATATTAAAGTAGTACTAATAGTAAAGTGAATACATACTATTACATTATGGAATGAATAACAGTAATACTTTATTAATGTAGCAATTTTAATTATTGAAGGTTAATTGTTTGCATATGCTACATAAACAGTATTTACATAAAATTATTTGTAATAATTGAAGCTTACTGATATGTATTTAAAGTCTAAGTTTTAAAAACATACTTCAATATTATTAGTATAGCATTTTAAAAGAATGTATAGATTATTTAATAGGAGTATGAGCTAATAACAGTGTAAACATTTTGTATTATTATTTTCTTATTTTTATTTTTTTTTGTTTTCTAATTTTGAACTGTAAATATTGTAAATAAATTTTTTAGTTGAAGTTAATGTAAATAAACTTGTTTAATTTGTTTTAAAAGTGTGTCGAGTTCATTATTTTACACCACAGCATTTGACAGCAGATAATTTGAAGAAACATAATATTTGCACAATGTGAATTTATTAATATTATTTTAGAAATAAATACAATATATTCCTGATTATCATTTTATGAAAATTGATTGACATTATTACATCATATTACAATGGTCATAGAGTAATTATAATGCATAATATAAGAGTACAATATTATTTATTGCCACAGATTATTGAATTATAAGATTTTGATCTATTCCAAAATTTAGATGCTATATGAAAATAAAAGATATACATATGATTATTTATTTAATGATTGATGATATATCAGAAATAGATAAGATTAAGTTATACTCTAAGATTAGTATTATAATTATTAAAATAAGTTAGGTGTATTTAGGTTTGATATAAAATCCCATATCATACTTATTTACATGAGTTATCATTACTTTAAGATAATTAGAAGAACCTGAGATTATTTAATTATATTTTAAAAATTAAAAGTTAAGATTTATTTATTTTATTATTATTAAAGATAGTTTATTTTATTAAAAGCCATAAGAATGCTGTAGATGTAGTAGTAAGTTAATAAGGAGGTAATATTATTCTTATGCCATTGAGACAATGTCTTGGAAGATATTGACTCAATGTAAATCTACTTATTGCTTTGTAACTTTACTTCACAGTCTCATGATTTTAATTAAATACTTATTTAATTAGTACATACTATAGAATTATATTGATTTTAATAATTAATAATAAATTTAAGTAGAATATGATAGTATAAAAGTAAATTAAAGATAGATATGCAAATTGTAATTAAGCATTATAATTTAATTGAGCTAGTCGTATTTCAAACTATATTATACATCGAGAAGTAAGGGTACAATATATATATATATATATATATATATATATATATATATATATATATATATATATATATATATATATATATATATATATATATATATATACAGAATCCAGGGACTCTGTCTGTTAAATAGATATCTGCAGATTTTTAAAAATAATTTTCATTAAAATTTGAGATGTCTAAGAAAGTAAATTATATGTCAAATAAAATGATGATTATTTAAATTATGTTCAAAAAATATCCTCTAGGTTATATTTTGTTATAAATATTTACTACTACTACTACTACTACTACTACTACTACTACTACTACTACTACTACTACTACTACTACTACTACTACTACTACTTCTACTACTACTACTACTACTACTACTACTACTACTGCTTCAGCTACTGCTACTGCTACCACTACTACTATTACTACTACAACCACTACTACTACTACTACTACTACTACTACTACAACCACTACTACTACTACTACTACTACTACTACTACTACTACTACTACTACTACTACTACTACTACTACTACTACTACTACTACTACTACTACTACTACTACTACTACTACTACTACTACTACTACTACTAATAATAATAATAATAATAATAATAATAATAATAATAATAATAATAATAATAATAATAATAATAATAATAATAATAATAATAATAATAATAATAATAATAATAATAATAATAATAATAATAATAAATATACCATTTCTTTTCAGCACGATGTGAAACTCATAATAAACCTTCACTGATAAATGGAAAGACTACTCCATGCAATAGTGATTCTGATTGCCCTGCCAGGCGTGTATGCATTAAAAAAATATGTAATGACCAATCAAAAGCATGTGTTGTATAAACACTTTAATTTTAATAAAGTTTTATTGAATTAAATATGTTTACTTTTAACTTATTTTTATATATGTATATCATTTCTTTATTAATTAATTAAATAATCACTGAATTTTATCTACAAATGACAAAAAAAGTGAAATTTCTTCTATAAACCATTCATTCTATTCATATGCACATGCAGGCACACAAACACACACACACACACACATATATATATATATATATATATTGTGTGTGCAGGTAATTATAAGTTGAACAAAAATAATATAACTATGTTTAATTTTTTCACATAAAAGTACTTTGATTTAAAAAAAAAGCTGAATATCAAATAAAGCATTATATCTTTATCATGGTTAGTGATGACAATTGGTCCCTAAAATTCATTGAAATGTAAAATATGTTATAAAAATCAATTACAATTAGTCCAGGTCTTAAACAAAATAATTCAGTACTTTATATTCAAATTATTTTAAAAATCGATTACAAATTTAAACTTTAATTGCAAAAAAAGTGTTATATTAATGAATAGATATTGTATTTATATTATAAAAATACTAACATGTGGATAAAGGATAAATCAATTACAATAAAAACATTTATGTAGCTATAATTTAATATATATATATATATATATATATATATATATATATATATATATATATATATATATATACATATATATATATATATATATATGTCAGTAAATTGATATTAAAAGTTTTTAACACGGATGAACCCGCAAAATATGTATTTTATATATATATATATATATGATTCAATGTCTGTATTTTAAAGCAATATACATAATTATATAACTGATTATTTGTAAATACAGTAACTAAATAATTAAAAAAAATTATGTACTTAGGAGTACTTTCGATTATCCCAGTAAACTGTGTCAACTAAAGCTTTGAAATGCTAACTTTCCAACAATTCCGTGATCTTAACGTTTGCTGCTTGCCTGTTAATTAAGTCATGTTTACATTTTTATATTAGCATAGCTTGTTTTATTTTTCTTTTATTGTTATTTTTTCAATTTACAATATTTTTACACTATTAAAATTGAAGTCAAAACATAACTACATGATTTATTACGGTTGTAAAAAACAGATGCTGAAATATTATTATATACTGTGCAATTTTGTTTCGATTTCTGAACACGTTTTAAAAATAGCAATGTTCTTTCATTGTTTTTTCCAACAAACATCTAGATTCACTTATATATATATATACTGCCACACATACATATTCATTTATAAATGACACAATTTTTATTTATAAATGAGGATTTATCTCTGGAGTTATTTATTATTTTGTTTAATGTAGGTGTGTAAAATGCAATACCACATATATCTTTCTAAATTTTCCTTATAAACTCAAGTAAAGTTTATAAGGAAAACAAAACAGATGCCACATTACCTAATTAAATAAAGCTTGTATTTATAAATGTTATATATAGAGCTCACAAAACGAACTCTTAGCAAACTTTCTAGAATATCCCCACCCTCAGACTGGTTTCTACTACTGGAATCCTCAGTGAGTTACTAGGATATTCCATCATTAGATTAAAAATACAAAAACAAGCCTATTACTTTTTTCTAATTTATAATTATTAAGCAATCAAATCTGAAAATTTCAGACATCCATATGTCTTTCAATTCAGCTACCTAACTTAAATCGCTCCCATATGGGTGTGGTCTAAGTTCAGATACACCACATATTAATAGCTTTAGCAATATAAAATTGCCAAAAATATCATAACAAAAATAAAATTAGAAAAAAAATCAAGTCACAAGTCACATGACCTAATTTAATAAGCTTGTATTTAAATAATTTAAACAGTGCTTTAAAATTTATAACTATCAAGCATATTTTTCCAATAAACCCCCTCTACTTTAACAAAAAGATTCACCTAAAACATTTACAACATGAAAAACATAAGTGCTTATGTATGTATATTTAACTAAAACTGTTATGACTCTATCACTATTGATCAGAACATCTTATGAATTAGTTCTCATTAACTATAATACATTTCCAATGTGTATTTATGGTCATCCATAGGATTACAGGTGCCAATCTTATAAGAATATAAGAATTACATGAAGTGAGTATATTACCAATGAGAGCCACTATCTTAAGAAATGTGAGAGAGGTTTTTGACCACTGGCTAGCTCAATTCCAGGTCAGGGTGACATCATGGCCGAGAGTAGGCATGAATGAAAGTAAGAGTTTTAAATGATATATATATAATAAACATAATGAAAATATCACAATATGATTTCCAGATACAGTTTTATTATCAAATCAGATTTGACTTAAATTATTTCAAAAGTCAATTATTATTCTTTTGATCATTAAGAAAAAAAACAAATATAATTTAACCTTTCACCCTTTGGACATAACATTAATTAGAACTCTGCCATTTTGATACACACACACGCAACATTCTTTCCAATATATTTTTATCATAAATAAGTTAGGTAGTGAAGGTCGATAGAAAAAGTTTATTCCACATGACCTCATATACTAATTGCAACTTTAATGTCCACAAATAAGAATTTAATAAAAGTTTTCTTTTTGTTTGTTAGCAGGATTCACATGTGCATCTTAAAAAATGGTTGATACTTTATTTCTTATTAGAAATCAATACAAAAATTTCTTTTATCTGAATATATCTGAGGAATTTGTGGAAAAATATTTTGTTTCCTTTTAAGAATTCTGATAAACACAGGTAATAAATATACAATTCATTGTGAAGTTTCACGATCTTTGTTTTTTAAATGGCCATCGTTTCATGAGGCTCCACTGCAGTTAGTGGGAATTAGGGGATCTAGCCTGATATGTTAGACTTTTACCACATCATTTCCTTTTGATCTTCCATTAGGTAAATTTAAAATTTAAAATTTTTGAAATTGAATTAACGATTCTGCTGTCAATGATTCAAGCTCTGCAGGGACAAGACCAGGAGCATTCTGGCTCCCTTTCTTTTATAGCCCCAACCATTCATTCTAGAAAATTCTTTTGATCTCACTTCCTGTTTCAATTGCTGCCTAACCAGAATTTAGTTGACATGTGAAATGCTTTTATTACTGCTTTTATTGTAAACAAAAGAAAGTAAAATTTTATTTCTGATGGAATCTTCTAGGTTTTTATAATGGAAATAAAACCTCATTTCTATTTCTTCAACCACTAAACTCATTCACACACACATTAGTAACATGCACATATACATCATTTCAAAATGACAGAGCATCTCCCCTAATTTGTGTATTCATGGAGCCACCACCATGTAATAAAATAAAATTTATATATATATGTAATTACCGCCACACTATGATATTATTTGTGACAGGGTTCGAACCTATTCTTTCACAATAGTGACCTTCTTAAAACCTGTTTAAAGTTATTACATATGTTTTCTGTGTGCTCACTTAATTAATTACTACTCTTCAATAGTTTATACAATTTCCAACATTAAGATCATAATATTGACTCACTGTAAATCACAAGATTTCACGTAAGTTAATTTGTAAAGGAAATAGTGGACATAAACCATGGAGAAACCAATGCTTCACACTTCCAAACAAAGATGCTTCAGATTTATCTCCATAAGTGGAAATTTAGGTTGAACGTAAATTGGTCACTCTTATCTTTAAAAAAGTCACTATATTGTGTTGTGAATTGGAAGGTCCCTCTTCTGTAATATATGCTTAATTATTACAAATTTTAAAGTGCATTGAATACAGGTTAAAGCCTGTTTAAAGTATTACATATACTTTCTGTGTACTCAATAAATTAATTACTAAACTTCTTTTTACAAATGTTATATATAGAGCTCACAAAACTGACTTTCTTTTTTGTAATTTTATTTTTTGCTGTCATGGCTTTGGTGATTTTATATTACTAAAGCTATTAATATATAGTGTATATGAACTTAGTTCAGTCCCATATGGCTATTTGATTAGATACCTGTATTGGAAGACATATGGGTGTCTAAAAATTTCAGATTTTCTACTTAATAGTTATATGTTAGATAATTTGCTGGGCTTGTCCTGCTATTTTTAATCTAATGATTGAATATGTTAGCACTTCACTGAGAATGCCATAGCAGACAACAGTCTCAAGTTTGGGATATTCTACAAAGTCTGTTAAGAGCTTGTTTTGTGATATATATATATATATATATATATATCACATATATATATCACAAAACAAGCCAACCTGGTACAATATATATATATATATATATATTGTACCAGGTTGGCTCCACAGAAGATCTTACTTACCCTGCAAAGGTTTTGGCTGGTATCAAACTTCTTTAAAACACATTTATAATCTTATTTAATTATAAATGTTACGTGAACGAACCGGCACGTTCGAGCAAAATGGAAGATCTTATTGATAGCTTTAACTATCAACAATGGCCCACCTCAGCTGCTAGATACAAACCCCTACTATCCAAACACTTTAATTGTTTCAGAGTAAACTCCAGGCACCAGTTAGTCTCAGACTAACATATTTGGCAGTAGGCCCATAATCCAGCGCTTGAAACGATCCCAAAAACTAGCTAAATCTAATTTTAATCAATAATAAAATATAGAAAAAAAGAATTGGCAAGAAGAGATTGATAAAAGGAATTTGATAAAAAGAATTGACCCACTAATAGAGTTTAAGTTTTAAGAAAATTTATTAACTAACATTAATTTACTAAATTTAAACATCTTTATATTTTTTTAACTAATATAACACACACACATTTTAAATTAACACACTATAATATATATCTTATGAAAAGCATAAATAATTTTTGACATTTATAAAATCATATAGCATTCACAAACATGCACATCAATAGTTCATTTTATGCATTATTATAGAGTTCAAACTACTTGTCTCTGGATGCTTTATGAATTAATGCAATGGCTATTATGGTATCAATGAAAATAAGCAAATGTTTTACTTAGGATTTTGAGCGTAGATTTAGAACTTTGTTTTCTTCTTGTTTGCTGCTTCCATTACATATACTTCCAGCTGGCTGGGACATTTTCTTGATGAGTTTTCTTATTATTCATGATTATTACTAGTGGAGACAATTAGATACAGATGGAGATTTTCTAAGTTGTTACACTGACATTATTTCACGGGTAGATATTGCTCATCTTATTTGACTAAGGCTCGAGAAAGACATGTGTTCCCAAAAGATGCTCAGCATTGCATTTTGTTTCTGGATATATTTAACTCAAATGATTGTCCTCTCTTGATTTAACTGACTCAATTAATTTCTGAACAGATTATCTGATAAAATTTTACTATTTATACCCACAAAGTGTTTTTCTTTTCGATATACTCTGGCAATATCTGTTGTCAAAATTCCATTGATAATCCTTTGACAATGTGTTTTGGAAGATTGTTTAATTAATAATAGCCATGCAAAACGTGTTGTTTTTTTATATTTTTAATTAATAGCCATTGCCATGTTTTTTAATGATAAACTACTTTTATTTCATTTTAATATTTATTACGCATACATTTTTTTTATTATTTACAATCGCACATATATATCCACACATATAAGAGGTTTTAAGATTACTTTTTCTTTAATTTGAATGAAAAGAGATTTGTTTTTTTAAAACTTTAAATTATATTTTGTCTAATAATAATACACTCTACTTCCTTTTATGAAACCTTTAGTTTATCTTTTCTAACCAACCCCCCCCTTTTAATCAATTATTTTCTAACTTGTATTTCAAACTAATGATAGAATACTATTAAACTTTTACAAAAGATTTTTATTTTAATAATTTTTTTAGACAAAATTATTTTATATACATGTGCCAATTCAGCCTTGGCACAATATATATATATATATATATATATATATATATATTGTGCCAAGGCAACCATATATATATATATATATATATATATATATATAATGATGGTTGGGGATGCAACTACACTTACATTATAATTGTGCTGCCAGGGTGCCAACAGGCCAATTGAACCCCAAAATTTATATAGGCTGGAATGTACTTACAGTAAGATCAGGAATTTAAATAAATATAACTGTAATGCCCCTGCCACTAACTCATGGACATGCAGAGATTTAATATATAAATTTTAATTTATAACATTTCAATAAAGAGTTAATAAGAAATGCAAATAAACTACTGCCAGCAATAACACACAAAAATACATTTATTGTCTCATGTTTAATATTTAAAATTATGGAATCAATTAATCTTAAATTTGTTATCTTTTTTTTTTAATTTAAATTATTATTTAAGAAAGTCCACACAGATGGACATTTTAATAACATTTTACTTTAGAATGTTTTCTATAGATAGGCAACATAGATTACTCAGTTAAAAACATTTCCAAACAATCATTCGATCACAGACTAAAAGTTCATAGCCAAAACAATGCTTGTTTCATGATCTATGGATGCAACCAATGCAATGAAGATGCTAGCATAAAACCACACAGACAGAAATGTGTGTCTACAGCATGATAGTATTTGGAGAGAAATGATTGTCACTCAGACCAGGAATGAGCATCTGTCTTGCAAAGAAAATCATTTGAAAAATATATATTAAAAATTCTCTGTAATGGTAAATTCAAGTCTTGGTTGCCTTACTAATAATACCAAGAGTAAAAAGGAAAAAAATGGTGTGGGAAATATGTCCACAACCATTGTAACACATCGACTACACTTTTGGGTCATGCATTCATATTGGGCTTTTGCCCTGTATAGTAACATGCTTCACATTACTTCAATATAAACACCCATATATCTCTCCAACCAAAATCGACCTAATTATGAAACAAATATCCTAAAATTAACTCCTTTTAAAATAAACATAAATGAATCTAAATATAAAGTTATTACATTAAAAATTGCTGAGGGAAATGTACATTAAAGTAAACCCAGTGGCACTCATCATAAGGTGCCACAGTGATAACAATAACTTAAAAGATATATGAATAAATACATTTCGACACTCAGCATGAGGTGACATATATATATATATATATATATATTAAAACAAAATAAATGTCCGCTAATATCAATAATACAATAACGAAACTTAAATATATTCCAAACAACGGTAACAATTTACAATATTATATAAATAAAAACTCATAAAGAAATATTTTTGATCATATTCATAATCATTTTCAACTCAACTTTCAAAATGGAATCATCTATTACCAACCGGTTGGTAATAGATGATTCCATTTTGAAAGTTGAGTTGAAAATGATTATGAATATAATCAAAAATATTTCTTTAGGAGTTTTTATTTATATAATATTGTAAATTGTTTACCGTTGTTTGGAATATATTTAAGTTTCGTTATTATATATCTATACAACCATTAAATGTCTGTATTTTTAAATCGTATAATAATAATTCAAACAAATATATTTAACACAGTATTCAAAATTAAATAATATATTCTTTACCAGAAGTACTTTCAATTGTTTCACTGACAATCTTTATCAACTGTTAATACAAATGTCCAAAAAATAAAAACTTGCATTACCCATCATTCAATCTATTCAAATTTTCCACAATTCTGTTGTCTTTATATTAACCAATTGTTTATTCTTTAAACCACCTCTATTCCTAGATATCATCATTGCTTCTTTAATTTTATGTTTTTCACTACACTTTTCAATTTGAATAATTTTTATATCTATTATTAAATTTAAAACCATAATTACATGTTTTATTATGATCAAATATAATTGCTGGAGTATTTATATTTACTGAAGATATATTTTGTTTCTGTACACATTTATATAATATCTTATGATCATTATATTGTTTTTGTAACGTACATTTGGATTCCCCTATATATTTTATTCCACAACTGCATTCCAACATATATACATATATCTAACAGAACTTAATTCAAACTAAGAAATCTTGGCTTTGGAGTTATTTATCATATCATTTATATTATTTGAAGAGAAAAAAGAAATTCTACACAAACCACTATAAAGTTTACTAATTAATTAATTAATTAATTAATATAATCAAAATAAAAGTAATAATAAGAAAATATTAAGTAAATTAAAAAGTGATAAATGGATTTCTATTCCTTTTATATCTAATCAACAAGCTAAATTAATTAATAAACTTTACAGTGGTTTGTGTAGAATTTCTTTTTTCTCTTCAAAAAATATAAATGATATGATAAATAACTCCAATGCCAATATTTCTAAGTTTGAATTAAGTTCTGTTATATATATATATATATATATATATATATATATATATATATATATATATATATATATATATATATATATATATATATATATATATATATATATATATGTTGGAATGTAGTTGTGGAATAAAATTTATAGGGGAATCCAAATGTACATGACAAAAGTGATATAATGATCATAAGACATTATATAAATGTGTACAGAAAGAAAATATATCTACGGTAAATATGAATACTCCATCAATTATATTTAATTATAATAAAACATGTAATTATGGTTTTTAATTTAATAATAGAGATATAAAAATTATTCAAATTGAAAGGTGTAGTGGAAAATGTAAAATTAAAGAGGCAATGATGATATCTAGGAATAGGGGTGGTTTAATGAATAAACAATCGGTTAATATAAAGACAACAGAATTGTGGGAAATTTGAATAGATTGAATGATGGGTAATGCAAGTTTTTTATTTTTTGTATGTTTGTATTAACAGTTGATAAAGATTGTAAGTGAAACAATTGAAAGTACTTCTGGTAAAGAATATATTATTTAATTTTGAATACTGTGTTAAATATATTTGTTTGAATTATTATATATATTGGAACATAAATGAGTAAGCTCAAAGATAATTCAAATATAAATAAATGTAGAAATGATTCATATATAAATATTACCATATATTACCTGGATAGTAGCTATATTAATCTTAAAATGATGAGTAGGAATAAATGAAACATATTTCTATAATTAGATTTATCAAGATATCACAATATCAATAATTATAAACAAATGCCTGGAGACTAGTCATTTAAGGTGTCTGGCCTATTTCAAATCCGGGTTAGGCAGGCATTGTATTCTCAATAAACAAGTAGATCAAACTATATGCAATTATTATTCAGAACAAACTATTATAACTCAGGTATATGAAAATCAAGTGAGTGAGTACACTGGTAACTCAATCAAATAGCTCTCAATATATCCAACTGTAGTTTTTACACACTCTTATCTCTTGGTTGAATCTCAAGTGCATATCTACATGAACAACAAGTGAATATGGTCTATCAGGGCGCCACTAGGTTAACTGGACCTAGACAAAGTCATATTTATAACTTTTTCACATGTACCAGGTTTGAATCCCTTTTGGTACTTTATTTTTAATAAAAATGTATGATTTTTATTTTAGACCCATAGCACTGTATGCACTAATATTTAAATAAACACCTGGGTAACATAAAACATCTTTGAACTAAAATGGAATATATAAAATTTATCAGACAGTAATCATCCCCTAGATCTTACATAATAAATGTGTTTCAATATTTTATATGTTTTACTAGCTCAGATTATATGATCAATTTAGAATGACAATTCACTCATCCTTGCATGAAATAGATGATGGGATGGTGGTTATGATAATTATTTAGAAATCACTAAATACTATGAAATCAATATTTATTTATGGGCTTTAAACATTTAAACAGCTCATTAATTAAAACGTGATGATGATGATGATGATAATGACAACGATAATGGCTAACCACAGCTTTAGGACTAAGCCTAATCATAAACCTAATTTTTATAAAGAAATTCATAATTATTGCTTAATTTTCGTATATCCAATTAAATCTTAAATAGCTAATATTCATCTTGATGATGAATGATCACACTTAATTAAGTCTACTCTTAATGAAATATATACGCCTCGTTTACTAAAATAAACTAATGTTTATTACTCCATTTCTAAAATATACATAAAAATTTCTATATCTACATGAGAATTGATTTTAACAATAACAACAATCATCATAATGGACTGTTTTAAAATCATAACATTAATTTTTAAATTCTTCCCCTTTCCCGTAAATGTATTTCAAATTGGATGTCACATTGACCATGATTTTCACTCCATGAGAAAATGTCTCAAAAAAATAAACACTCTTTTTTTTCTCTCTCTTTTCTCTTTTGCACACATACCTTTATAAATCTAACATGTAAGTAGAATGACAAAAATAAATGTTAGTAGAATTGGAAAGAGCAAATTTTAGAAACAAGTTTTAAATTATTTTTCTATTCCCCTCTCTTCTACAATCTGAAACCTATACTTTCTTAAATCATAATAATTTAATATTTTAACATTGCCTATTGTTTTACATTCACACACAATTACATATATGCAACAAGTATTATTATATTATGTATGTGCGTTTTTATCCCAATAATAACAAAAATATTATTTAAAACAAAATAATAATAATAATAAATGTGTTACATATTAATAACATTTCATAACTTTAAGTTAAAAGACAATCATAATTTTACTACATATAAAATCATTAATGCGCATGTTTATCTTTATTAAGAAATTCTGGGTTTCAATTGATCTTGGTTGTTTTAAAAGTTTTTTAAACAAAATTATACCACTCTGTTGCTAAAATTTTGCTAAGTCTCTGATATCATAAAGAAAATATATATATAAAAAAATTATACTACCAGTTATATTCTTTGTAGAACTTCCAATGAGTCAAATTTTCTTGTTTACTGTCAATATTTTTTCATCTACCATTCTATTTTCTTTGGAACAATCTTTTTCTTGAGGTATATAATTATTTGATGATGATGATCCTATTGAGGTTATTTGCTTTAGTGGACAATTTGCAAATCATTATATTGACTTTTCTTCTCTTCCTGTCAAGCATGATTATTTTAGTGGATGAAGTACAGCAGATGTTTTCACGTTTATATATTTTCTGGGGTTTAAACTCAGTTACTGGAACAATTAATTGGACTTGATGATTTAATATTTATCAGTAGATTACTCTTTTCCTGATCGCCTTCCAATGCAGGTGAATGTTTTTTTCTTCCTATTTAAAAACATCTTATTTCTCTCGGTGAGTTGAAAGGTGTAGAATATTATTTTTCAGACAAGACATCTTTTCTTTCCTATATGATGTGCTAGTTGATGATGACTCAGTCAACATACAAATTATATATTAATTTTTCTTAACTTGCCATCCTTATATTTTCAACATTCAAAACTTGATATAAAAAATGATTTAAAAAAAAGGGTTATCTAGCAGAATTAAAAATGTTTGTCTGCTTTTGTTTCAATAATTTTAAGAAGTCTCTCTATAACAACAAATGATATCAACTGATTTTCCAGACTGCTTTTATATCCAATTTTTTTGTTTCTGGCCACCTATTTTAATTATATTTATAATTTATTTTCAACCAAATCGTTTTTTAGTTGAATAGTATGAAAAATCTCAGTATCCTTATTTCTAGACAAACTTTTGTTTTGAAGAAAAAAGTAGTATTAATCCATTTTCCTCATGTATATCTGCAACATCTAAAATTGGAGATTCTTTCTTTTGATCTTAAGATGAGACATTTTTAAAATTAGACTTCTCACATCATCTCTAAGTTTTAACAGAAAACAACCAATCTTTATAAAAACAAAATTGTTGAGTAAGAAAAAAAAAACAATATAACAGATTTCTTCTTTTTCTCTCAATATTTAATAAATGTAGATATATTTATGTGATGTAACACACACACTCCATCATTCAAATCATGTATATAATGACATTAAATAATCCAATTGCTAGCTGAGTAATTCTAACCTTAATTTTTAAAATCAATTCCCTAGCCTTTAATTCCAACTTACAATTATAGAAAAGCAAAAATAGAAGTATAGAATAAGACATTAAAATTTAGCAAGTGTAGGTTAGTTTTAAAGAAAGTTAATATGTGTAATTTAAAAGTAACTAACTAAATAGCTTTTATAACACACACTGCCTATACTATGCATTATAACTTTATTTTTTAACAAAAAATTACCTATTAAATGTGTGTACTACTATTTTTGAGTTTTTATTAACATACAAACAAATAAAGAATATAACTGTTGTGTCACTCTCTTTCTATCTTAAGCTTTTAGAACTGGATCTAGTAGGGTTTAAACTTGGATGCCCTACAGCTTTATATATATATATATATATATGATTTTTGTTTAACATTTTGTTTCATGCACATTACTACAAATTTAGCTAATGACTAAATTATAATGGCACAATATATATATATATATATATATATATATATATATATATATATATATATATATATATATATATATATATATATATATATATATATATATATATATATATATATATATATATATTGAAAATCTTAAGAAATAACTAACATAAATGTTAATGAATCTATGCAGCCATCTACACCCAACTTAAATTTAATATATTTATAATAATTTAGTTATTAAATGAAACATAAAATAAATTATAACTGAAATGCAAAAAAAAGTGATTAGCAAACATTATACAAAAAAAAAGATGACTAATTTGAATTTATGTTCAGTCAGATTAAGAGTTCATTTCAAAATTTTGTTTAGTAGGAACATTAAAAATACTTGTTTGAGAGGTCTACAAGTTCATATTTATAAAAGTCTATACTTTCTGTTTGATCCTGGTGATTCCTTAGATTTCATGCATTTTGTGAATTTCCTTACTGATTATATTATTTGCCAAAGATTTCTTGGAGATGGAATGGCTGCAAACCCTTTAATCTATCGGGAGTTTGACTCAGCCATTCCAGATAAAGAAAAGAAATTCTATTGCATGACACTTACATCACATAGTCCACAATATAGCTAGATATAAGATGTTTTAACTGGTCAGCATCATTCTCTGAATAGTCAATCACCTCCATTAAATTTACTTATTTTTCTTTTTATAGTACCTGTCCTACTTATCTCCAAATCTTCGGATTGACCTAACATGATGTCATTGATTTTAATGTTCCAATTTCCGTCGGTGCTGTGGCTTCATGCTTGCATTGTTCAATCTAATTTTTCACTTATCTGACTTTTCTATTATTCAGTACCCAAGGGCTTGTATGTTTAAGATTTAATTAATAAAACAATCACTTCCACTGTAACATTCAAATATGACTTTTGAATAGAAATTGCTTAACATTTATTTCTATTTTCTTTTATCCAACATTTTCTTTTAAATTATTTATCTATCTTTAGATCTTCTTTTTTTCAAAAAAGTATTTTCAAATACTTTTCTTTTAAAAAAAAAATAGTTTTAATGTTTTCCATGTGTGCGATATATATCCTTGTTCGCATAACTTTTTTTTAATTTTGGCTTTTAATTTTTAATAACCAATTTTATTTAAGATTTATTTTCCCCTTTTATCTTAGATTTAAAATAATGTAATGGCATAAGTATACCATTACATATCAGTGAACTTCCTCAAAAACAATAACCTTAAAAAAGAATTTACTTAGTGTTAGTAATTACATTACACATATTGATTATATACTAAAATTTTAAAAAGACAAAACTTTTGTTAGTAATTACAAAAACAAACAAAAATGCTGACTATTCTTTCCTTTCTACATCAGCTGAGATTATGCCTCCTCCCTCAAATGTTCCCTTCTTACTATGTTTCATTATTATTAACTTATGCAAGTCAACCAAGTTACTTAATTTTAGACTTTTTATTTAAAAAATATTTATATTAATTATTATGGTTTATTCTTCACATTTATTTATATAGCACAATTTTCTTACTGGCAGTACTTGTAACACAAAATTCAGGTTTATGACTTTGTATAATACAGACAACAAATAATTAATTTTTTTTAAAAAAATGTTACTGGTAAATTTCAAGTTACTCATGGTCAAAGTATATATGACCCATGTTGGACAACAATTCTAACAGTCAGGAATGCAACAACTCTTACAATACAATTCTGAAATCAGGGCAACATCAGGCCAATTGAACCTGAAAATTTATATAGGCTGGCAGGTACTTACAGAAAGATTGAGAATTTAAATAAATATGACTGTAATAACCCTGCCCCAAACTCATGGAGACACAGAGATTTAATATATAAATTATTTTTATAGCATTTCAATAAATACTTAATAAAAAATAAATAAGCTACTGCCAGAAATCACACTCACAAAAAGACGTTTATTGACGCATATATAATATTTAAAATTGAGGAATAAATTAATCTTAAATTTGTTATTATTATTTTTTTTATTTTAATTATTATTTTAGAAATCCCAATCAGATGGACATTTTAATAACATTTTTACTTTAGAATGTTGAGTATAGATAGGCTACATAGATTGCTCAGTTAAAATATTTTCAAAACAATCATTTAATCTCAGACTAAAAGTTCATAGACAATCCAACACTTGCTTTCTGATATACAGATGCAACTAATGCAATATGAAGATGCTAGTATAAACAACACTGACAGGAATGTGTCTGCAATGTGGTATTATTTAGAGTGAAATCATCCTCGCTCACAACAGGAATGCGCATCTGTCTGGCAAATGAAATTATTTGGAAAATATACATTAACAATTCTCTATAATGGTGAATTGTGGTCATGTCCATCTTACTATTAACACCCAGAGTAAAAGAAAAACAATGGTGTGGGAAATACATCCACCTCCATTGTAATGCATCAACTATATTTCCACATCATGCATTCATATTGGTCTTTTGGCCTATATGCTAACATGCTTCACGTTACATTGATATAAACACCCATATATACTTACACCAGCATGGACCTAGTTACAAAACAAATAGCCTGAAATTAAACCCCTTTAAAATAATCAAAAACAAATTTAAATATAAAGTTATAAAATTGCTGTGGGAAGTTTACAACAAAGTAAACCAAATGACACTCATCATAAGATGCTGCATTGACAACAAAAACTTAAAAGATACATGAATAAATACATTTGGACACTCAGCATGAGGTTTCATATTTACTGATATATATATATATATATATATATATATATATATATATATATATATATATATATATATATATATATATGTCTATTTGTAGTAGATGAAACCATGGTTGTGTAAGGATTTTGGTAAAATTTTGAATTTAATCTAGTACTGTATTGTTTTATGGTTTTGCATATATATATATATATATATATATATATATATATATAATTGAAATACTATTTTTAACGGTTTACAAACATTTACAAACAATCCTTATATCAGCAGAAGTACTTTCGGTTACTTTCTAACCTGCCTCAACTGCCATTAAATTCAAAATCCAAAAGTGCTTTTGGATTTTGAATTTAATGGCAGTTGAGGCAGGTTAGAAAGTAACCGAAAGTACTTCTGCTGATATAAGGATTGTTTGTAAATGTTTGTAAACCGTTAAAAATAGTATTTCAATTATAATTACAGTATTGTTTTTAATTAACAGATATTATATATATATATATATATATAATATGCATATGAAAATGTTAAGAAATTACTAACATAAATGTTAACGAATTTATGCACCCATCTACACTCAACTTAAATTTAATACATTTCTAATAATTTAGTTATTAAATGAAATGTAATATAAATTATGACTGAAATGCAAAATAGAAGTGATTAGCAAACATTATACAAAAAAAAAACATAAATAGGTTAAATTTACATTCACTCAGATAAGAAATTTTCTTAGTGGTTTACATATTTGAAAAAAGTTTTATAGATAATCAGACATTTTAAAAATTGTGTTTAGTAGGCACATTAAAAAAACTTGTTTGAGAGATCTAAAAGTTCATATTTATAAAAGTCTATACTTTCCATTTGATCTTAGTGATTCCTTAGGCTTTGTTTTATGAATTCTTTCATGGATTATATTATTTGCAAAAGTTTCTTGGAGACATAACACCTGCAAAATGGTCACTCTATCAGGAGTTTGTCTTAGTCAGCACAGATAAAGAAAATGAAATCTATTGTGTGATCCTTATGTCACAGAATTTTCAATATAGCTAGCTATATGATGTTTTAATTGGTCAGAATCATTCTATAAATAGTTAATCTTCTCCTTTAAATTCAATTAATTTTTATAGTACCAGGTATATTTATCTCCAATCCTCCAGATCAAACTAACATGATGTCACTGATTCTAATGTTCCATATTCGGTATGTGCTGTGACTTCATGCTTGCATTGCTCGATCTATTTTTTTCTCTTATCTGACTTCTCTAATATACAGTGAGAAAGAGCTCATCTGCTTCAGATTTAATTAATAAATCAATCACTTCCATAAAAAGATTCAAATACGACATTTGAATAGAAATTAATTAACATTTATTTCTATTTTCTTTTATAGAAGTTTTTGTCTTAAAAATATTTATCTATCTTTAGATCTTTTTTTTTTTAAAAAAAGTACTTTTAAATACATTTTTTTTTTAAAAAAAAAATAGTTTTAAAGTTTTCCATCTATGCAACATATATATATATATATATATATATATATATATAGCTTTACTTCTCACTATATGTAAAATATATAATTGTTAAATAGAGAAGATATTAATTAGTATTAAAGTTTATCGGCTTAACGTTTTCGAGGATCCATGCCTCATATTCATAGCCTTCATAAAATGTATAATAAAATATGCAAATACAAATATTCAAATAAGCTAGTATTACGTAGCCCATTTCTTCAAGATCTCGAAGCAAGTATCCTTTCTATTAATGGCATGGATGTTTCCATTGATGTTATATATTAACATAACTCTTTTAAGTTTGGCATTTAGTTTTAAATAAATCAATTTTATTTAAGATTTATTTTCCCCTTTTATTTTAGTTTTAAAATAATGTAATTGCACATGTATACCATTACAATATATTGTGCCGGTAAAAATATGTTTATCCATCTAACATGAGCTGGAACTCACAAAATGTACTTCAAATCAGAGATTTGGGACAGGGACCACCCTGAATTCGAACCCACTCTCTAAGCCCTAGATCTAGCACCTAATGAATAATGTAGTAGTGATAGCACAAGAGAATTAATTTAAAATCCGGCTGACTAGTAAAGCTGAGCAAAACAATGAGACATCTATTAACTATGACTAAACTAAAATATATATAAGGAGGCTTTACTTTTGGAAGCGGTGAAAAGAAGGAATTCAAACTACTCAAATAAGTTAGACAATAAAATATATTTTAATATACTGACAAATTATTATACATTTATAAATTAAGTACATTAGTATGTGTGTGAATGAGCAAGTTGTAGATAATTACATAGTGTCATTCATGCTATTATTTCTCATATGCTATTTATTAGCTAAATGATATATTCCAAGTAAACACACATCTTTGGTGGGTCCAATATTTAGATGTCAATCAAATATTAAAAAGAATTACACAATATTGCCATTAACACTTTGATTTATGGTTCAGAAACGTGGTGACTAACATATATTTATCTAGGAGCATTCTGAAATTCATTATACATATGATATATCCTATTTTCATGCCATTGAGGTCATGAAAATAAACAAAATACAGTTGAAGAATTATATTTGAAACTATGACAAAATATTTAATGAAAAAATATTTTAACAATAGTAAGACGAACACTTTATTTTCCCCAAGGCATATAGATACTCTTAAATATAGAAATAAGTTATGATGGTGGAATTGTAGAAGACTGAAATAAATTTATATATTATAATGTTAATAATAAATCTAGAAGTAGTTGGCATTAATATATATTTTAAGCAGAGCACAATTTTAATATTAGAGCATTAAAACTGGGTTATGAAGCAAAAGAAATAATTATACAAAGAAGTTTGCAGTGCTGACATTGTCGCAAAAATATAACAGGAAAAGTTGTGCTTCTGGATGAAAAATGAAGTCTCATACCCCCTTCTTGTTTAGTGCTTAGAGAAAAGTGGATAGGCATGGCATGGCCCAGACTTTTGCTGGTATTACCAATGTGAAAGGCCCTTTATTTACAAAGAAGTGAATATGCATAGTGTGTTCCAAACTTACAGGATTACCACCAGAGGCATTTTATACGAAATAAATATGACGCTGGATAGCTCAACTATCTATGGAATGAGATATGAGAAGAAATCTATGGGTTCGAACTTGTCGTAACCCCCAGATTAAAAAATTAGAAGCACATAATATATATATATATATATATATATATATATATATATATATATATATATATATACGAAGATGGGCCAAATGTCAGTAACACATTATGACTGAATGTCCCTAATGACATGAAATATAATTTACTTCTTTAAAAATAAATGACCGTTGTTTGAATACTATAATTTAGACAAAATAATACGCTATGCAGTTATATATATATAAAAAGATTTTCCTTAAATAAAATATACATTAAGAATTTACTTAGTAAAAGAAACATTAAGATTTACCCCCATCCCTTTTCTGCTATTTAAAATAAATAAATCCCACCTTCGTTGATTTTACAATAAATGAAATATATATATTTTATTTGATATTTTAAGCATAAACTTATTTAAGAGTATAAAAAAAAATGACTAGCAGTTATATAGAAAACAAATAATTGGTCACCTTTTTAGAAATGAATAAATAATATTTTAAAATTTCAAAGCGTTAATTAACCAAAGTTCTGGATTCTCTCTGGGTAGAAAATCCAGAGTTAAACAAATATATTTTTATAATAAACCATCATAAAATGTTGGTTTGTAAAAATAAACTGGCGAACATATTAATTTATAATGCATTATATATATATATATATATATATATATATATATATATATATATATATATATATTTAAAGGAGACGTTAATAAAAACTTAATAATGGAGATTTAATTGAAAGACAAAAAGGATTTTAGAAATTATGTTCGCTAGGTTGCTGGGAATTGGCATAATAATAAGCAAGCAGATATATAATCAAATAATAAATAACTATAAATAAATGACCACACCAAAATTAAAGAAAGTTAGAGCACATGAGATAGAATTAAATTTAAAAAAATCATTTGAGAGTAATTTACATATTATAAATAGAAATTAACTAAGAGCAAATTACATATTAACAAAAACAAAGTTAAATAACATATTAAAAGAAATCTTGATAGATGAGTTAGGTTAGATTTAGTTTGCGGTGATGGCTTGAAAAGTTACCTGGGAATTTTAAGAGTCCGATTTAAAATATTGCATGTGCATGGCAATTGAAATGAAAGTTATTAAATAACTGCAAGCTTCTATTTACATTAAAGTTCTTAGGTCAGGCTTTTACTTCCTGTTGGGCAGCAGAATGAGATGGCTGCTGAAGATGATGACCCAACAGGATCGAGAAGGTTGGTGAATTTATACTACATCATTTTAAGTTTCAAGCAACGTGTAATATGTTTACAATCAGTTCTCTCAATAGTAGCTAATCTAATCTTGACTCAAAATTCAGTCATTTTATACTTTTTCTTTATCGGTTGTTTTTGAAGATGCAACAGTAAGATAACATACAAAAATAAATTCAAATCTATTTCCAGATTAGAAATAGATTGGACAACATGTTTTTAACAAAAGTGTCTCTAATCTTAATCTCATTTTAAGTAAAACTTTAATTAAAAAATACCTGCCCCAGATTAAAACAATAGTGCTTCCAACCCTTTAATTATTTTTAGACAAGTACTATAGCATCTTCCATATTGTATTTTAAAATAGTTTAATAATAAAAAAACAAGCAATTTAAAAAGAAAAAGCTAAAAATGACACACGATAAAATATTTAAAAATCAATATTTTGTTCATAAGTTTTGCTCCTATGTTACTTTAATAAAAAAGAACTAATAATTAATAATAGAATTAATAATCATAAAATTAATAATAAAATGTTATTGAAAGTTAAAATTGATAAATTTAGGTGCGCATTTCAAATATATACATAATATATATATATATATATATATAACAAAAGGAGCGCGATAAGATATAGGATTTAAATATAGGTTAGTAGGTAGAGACATGAAGTACAATCTTAAGCTAAGATTGATTGATTCAATATATATATATATATATATATATATATCCATTTTATCCACTTCATAGCGCTTTTGACCATCTTGTAATTTTTTTCAACTTTGACTATCCTTGTAGTTTTTGTCAACTAACACTTTGAAAGACTAACCTTCCCACAATTTTGTGATATTAACATTTTCTGCCCTATCTTTCCTACAAATTCCATGATCTTAACATTTTCTGCCTGCCTCTTGTGTGGAAAGTTAGTTTTTCAAAGTGTTTGTTGACAAAGACTACTAGATTAAACTAAATCACTACTTAGTGGATATATATATATATATATATATATATATATATATATGCTGATTATTACTTTACTTTTTATTGAGCTACAGAATAACATTTACTACATCTTAATTCATTGAATTAAAATAATGCATAAAGTTAAAAAAATGCCTAAATGCCTTCTCTAAAATTAAATACAAAAATTCATTTGACATACTATACACCACAAAATTTACTTTTCTTGCACATTATATTCAATTATTGTTAATTTTTAAATTATTTTTTTCAATTTCTAGCCAATAAGGATATTGAAATTTTTTGAGAGATATGTTATTATTATTTTGTAATCACATATTTCTAGTGCTGATTTAGTATGTGCTCATGGCCATTTTGAAATATAAGAACCACCCAAAACACAGGCTGACAAAATCACTACTGTCATCAACATTAAAAAAAAATCCATAGTTATAAGAAATGTAATCATATGGTCAAAAAAATTAAAACATCAATTGCACAATTTTCATTGAGAATTAAAATAATAAAAACTTGGTTTGATCAAACTTTTTCATCATTATTACAAAATTGCCATTTTCATCAATAATCAAAATATATTAAAAAAAAAAAAAATTCATACAGTTATATAGAAGAAATTTAATGCTATAAAAAATATAAATGGAATATTTGCAGTTTTCTTCAATAATTAAAAAAACATTTTTAAGCAATAATTATAAAACAAAAATGTAATTTTCACAGTTACTTATATAATCAAATAAACAAAAAAAGATGTGCAAATGTCTTAAATTAACATTTGTCACAATATATTATTTTAAAATTAATAGAATTTTTGTTCTTATATGCCCCCATGAAATAAAGCATATTATTTTTATAGATTATAACTTCTAAAATATGTATTTAAAGTACTTAAACAGAAAAAGTTAAGGAAAAGATAAAAAAATTAAAAAATATGGTACTTTTGCACGTTGTTCTATGAGGCTGCTTGCTGCTATTGTTTCTGTTCAAAAGCACAGAAATATGTCATTTATATAGCCTAAGTTATAGTCTATAGAACAGTTCTGTTCATATTAGCCATTAGCAAGCCTAGATGGCATTGTACATAACCATTACAGCTTGCTGATGTGCTTGACATCACTATGGGAATAGTGCACACTTCATAGATCGCTACGGTACATTGTGAGGGTGTATGGAATTCAACTGGCTATAAGTGTTTTAATGTGAATTTGAAGTAACGATCATAAAGTTACTTGATATACTGCATTTTCCTATACATTTATGGTGAAAAAAATTGCAAAAGTGCAGGTCCCAGAACAATTTCCCATAAGTCATGTGGAAAAGCACATTTGTTGGCCCTTATATTATGGTCCAGTACTACATGCTGAAAGGTTTGTTTGTCAGACTAGTGCATTTATTGGTTGATCCTTCAAATCTGAAAACCATTGGACCCCCCACACACAAGCCAACACTCCACTCTGAAATGTCTAATGTAATTATAAATTGTCACATAGAAAATATTACTGATTCTTAAATTGCAGTGCATGCTGGAATATATAATGTAATTAAAAATGTAATTTATAAAATAATGTTGGCTCGTAAATTTTGTGTAAATATTTTTAAATATTGTCAGAGAACAGAAAGCAAAAGTTTATCAGCCCAGTAATGATATATATTTCATTATTTTGCAAGCAATAATGCTATTGAGCAGCCACATTGTAGAAAGTGCACACCAACGAAAAATATTAACTAAAATACCACATGTTTAATATACATAAAATTGATAAAATTTAGTAATTCTAAAATTACAAAATCACATTTCTTAGGATGATGGGGGAAATAAATAAAACGAATTAAGAAAATACATTTATAAATAATAGCACACATCACAATAAAACATTACATTATGAATCTATAATACTAGTTCGAATATTTAATAAATTATGTTAGCATTATTAATATTTTCACAGTTTTCATCAATAATTTAAAAAAAAAAAACCAATTTTAAACATTAATTATAAAACTAAAAAAATTTTTCATACAGTTGCTTATATAATCACGTGACTAAAAAAGGCATACAAATATTTTAAATTAACATATTATTTCTAAAATTAATAAGATTTTTGTTTTTCCTTATATGCCCATATAAAATAAAGCATATTATTTTTTAGGATATAATTTCTAAAAATATGAATTTAAAGAACTTAAACTGTAAAAGGAAAAGAAAAAAAAATTAAAACATTCAATATTTCTAAAATTTCAAAATTGTATTTCTTAGGAAGATGCAGGGGATATAAAAACGGGTTAAGAATATATATATATAAGTAACAGCACACATCCCAATAAAACCTTACATTATAAATCTGTAATTTTAGCTCGAATACTTAATAAATTATGTTAACATTATTAATATTGCTAAATTCTAATTACACTAAGGAGGGATCTCATTTACCCACAATTGTGATGGTCAATCCAGTCTTTAAAACATTGTATTAATAAAACATATCTTTAATCTTTACTCTTAGCTTTACATGGTCGAGTGCAGGTATATATATATATGAAAATTAGTATGACACTCATTTTTATTTAATGTTAAACTTTTTTAAAATTAAAGCATAAAAAAAATACTTCCATAGATAAATGTATGTTAGAAATCAATATTTTAATGGTCACTTTTATGAAACTTGTTAACACACCCAATATAATATACACAACAAATGTACACTTAAAATAAATCAACCATTATCCTTCATGAGATTTTTTCTGAAATCGCAAAGCAAACATTTCTTAGAACAATGGAGATAATAATAATAATAAAAATAATAATAATAATAATAATAATAATAATAATAATAATAATAATAATAATAATAATAATAATAATAATATTATTATTATTATTATTATTATTATTATTATTATTATTATTATTATTATTATTATTATTATTATTTACATTCATATCAGCCTTTCAAACCAATTGTGCAAACGCTTTGCGAGTGTTAAATAATAAATGAATGCCTTCTGATCAATACAAGATATAGAATTTATGCAGGAATAAAAAGAATCCTCTTATTCCTATGACTCAAATATTTATATATGAGCAAATCTGAAGTACTTGCACAGAAGGCGTGATGATAGAATGGTCACTTTTAAATTACTATATACAATATCTGAATGAATGACGCGATGAAATTTTCTAGAATTTACTAAACGTCATTCCAACTGAAACTTAATCATATATATATATATAAATAAGCATTTATTTTTACAGTGTCTGCATATAATTGTAATTTACATTCATATCGGCCTTTCAAACCAATTGTGCAAACGCTTTGTTTTATTCCTGCATAAATTCTATATCTTGTATTGATCAGAAGGCATTTATTTATTATTTAACACTCGCAAAGCATTTGCACAATTGGTTTGAAAGGCCACTATGAATGTAAATTACAATTATATGCAGACGCTATAAAAATAAATGCTTATTTATATATATGATTAAGTTTCAGTTGGAATGACGTTTAGTAAATTCTAGAAAATTTCATCGCATCATTCATTCAGACATTGTATATAGTAATTTAAAAGTGACCGTTCTATTGTCACGCCTTCTGTGCAAGTACTTCAGATTTGCTCATATATAAATATTTGAGTCGTAGGAATAAAAGGATTCTTTTTATTCCTGCATAAATTCTATATCTTGTATTGATCAGAAGGCATTCATTTATTATTTAACACTCGCAAAGCATTTACACAATTGGTTTGAAAGGCCGATATGAATGTAAATTACAATTATATGCAGACGCTATAAAAATAAATGCTTATTTATTATTATTATTATTATTAACAAAATCAGATTCTTCTCTTTTTTTGTTTATATATTTCCACTACTTAATTCTACGAAAACCACCGGCCTTTGGATATCATGAGAAAAAGGGTATTGTTTACATTTTAATAAATTCTATCCCTTCATCTGCTGATCTTTGATTATAAGTAAACAAATTACAAACACAAACATGTGATAATATATATATATATATATATATATATATATGGAGAGAGAGAAAGAGATAGATCGATAGATTGATAGATAGATAGATAGATAGATAGATAGATAGATAGATAGATAGATAGAGATAGATAGATAGATAGATAGATAGATAGATTGATTGATAGATAGATAGATAGATAGATAGATAGATAGATAGATAGATAGATAGATAGATAGATAGATAGATAGATAGATAGATAGATAGATAGATAGATAGATAGATAAATAGATAGATAGATAGATAGATAGATAGATAGATAGATAGATAGATAGATAGATAGATAGATAGATAGATAGATAGATAGATAGATAGATAGATAGATAGATAGATAGATAGATAGATAGATAGATAGATAGATAGATAGATGATAAATTACAACTATGTTAAGGAAAATTAAAATAATACATGTTTTATTTTCTATAATCGTATCTGGAACGTGTTAGATGACTGCTTGAACACTGCTACTGGAACATTCATCATGAGCCCATCTTTTATTCAATGGCACTGAAAATGCCGACTCTGGAATACTCATTCATTTTAATAGGATGTTTATACACGTATACAGGTGAAATGGAATTTTATATTATTATACATTTAACAAAAGATCACCATCAGTATTTATAAGGTAATCACTCAAGGAGCATTGGGAAATTTTCTATTAATTGATTTGTAATATTTTAGTTAATGGCCATTCACACATTTTATTTTAATTCAAATTTACTTTTCCAATGATGCTTGTATATAATTACTGCCGTGTAGCATTTGATCTTTCGTTAACACTTTTGGGGAAGGCTGTTGCTAAATTAAATTCCTAAGGTGTTAAACTGGAACTACTTGTTACATCCTATCTTAGTTTTTGAATAAGGCACCAATTATGGTGATTGCTTATGGATTATTTCCATAACTGAAACCAATTCTATTGTTCTGACCATTCCAACCTATTAAAACATTAATAGTTATATAATTATATAACTTTTAAAATATTTAATTTTCAAATTTATTTGCATGGTTTCAACAAGTTAAAGTGTCTACTGTTACACACACACACATGCACTCATTGTCTCTGTGTGTGAGTATAACAAAATCTATGTGATGTTACCTGGCATGAAATACAAGAAAAGTGAAACACATATTTGCAAGTATATATGCACTGTTTCTGTATAAACAATACTAGATCATCTATGGATTGTTTCAAGAAAAACAGAAGAGAAATAAAGTTTACTTATGAAAGTGTCATCTTGAATTTTTTTTAAGTAAACCTACTATTTAGTTATTTCACATTGACTTTACTTCAAAAATTCAGAAATGAAAATGCATTTTAGCATATGTATAAAAAATAATAAATGTATACAAATTTTAAATATATATCACCCGATGAAATAAAGCATATTATTTTTACAATTATTAGAATTTTTTTTATATATACCAGAAAGAAAATGGTACAATAACACTTCTATAAGTGAACTTTATTCTCTTTTGTTTTTCTGGAATCAGTCTACAGATAACTTAAAGGTTATCATATTGAAATGGTTCTTATATGCTTGCATATATGCATGCTTCATTTTTGTTTTATTTTCCACCATGTAACATCATATATATATATATATATATATATATATATATATATATATATATATATATATAAATATATATATATATATATATATATATATATATATATATTTCATTATACTCACACATGTAGATTATGAGTGCATGTGTGTGTAACAGTAGATTTTATATATATATATATTTCATTATACTCACACATGTAGATTATGAGTGCATGTGTGTGTAACAGTAGATTCTTTAACTTGTTGAAAGCATGCAAACAACTTTGAAAACTAAATATTTTAACAGTTAAATAATTATATAACTGCAAATGCTTCAACGGGATGGAGAGGCCAAAACAATAGAATAAGTGTCAGTAATGGATATAATCAATTAAGCAATACAATAATTGGTACCTTATTCAAAACCTAAGATAGGAGATAACAAGTAGTTCCAGTTTAACACTTTTAGAAGTTAAATTAGCAACAGCACTCCGCAAAGGTGTTAAATGAAAAATTAAATGCTACAAGGCAGTAAGTTTATACAAAGAGCATTGGAAATGTAAAATTGAAATAAAATATGTGAATGGCCATTAACTAAAAATATTACAAATCAATTAATAGAAAAATCCACAATGCTCCTTGAGAGATTACCTTATAAGTACTGAGAGTAATATTTTATTATATATATTGTGAGAGTACCATATGAGCCTCACCTAAAACAATTTGTGTTTCTTTGTGAATTTAACTGTGCCTATATCGAATCAACATATATAAATAACTTATACCTATCTTAAGCTTTTCATGTATCAGCTATATATATAAACTAGTTAGTATTAAAAGAATAATTCTAAAAATGAATAATTCTAGTTTATTTATACACACATATAAATAAAATGTTTCTAACTAATAGTATTTTTTTTGTTAATATAAAACTTGACATTTGACAAAGCCTTAAGTCAATATTGCATTTTTATCAGTTGAAACAAAGGAAATAAACGTTTGGGGTTCATTACAGATTGTATATGTTAAACAATAGAGAGTGTGAGCGTGATTATGTGATATGCTTGCTGAAATTAATCCAGTATAAAAACGAACTAATATTGTTATAACAATAATCTTCTTTTTACTTATCAAGGCAAGAACTATGTCTGTAAATTTAAATGTGTTCGAATTTAGAACACATTTAAGAAAAAAAAGAAGATTCAATATTTTAAAACCTGCTTCAAGTAATTAATTTACTGCCTTTGAATATTATAAAGAACTATAAAAAAAAAAAATCATTGTAATTAACAAGGATATAAAAGTGATCAATGTCTTCGAAATGAGTTTACAAAATATATATTTAAGAAGACAAAAATTTATAAAGATGTTCTGTGGCTAGATAATTTATGCCAGGGATTTCTGCTAATGTTTTAAACCCGACATGTAAATTTATTCCTACTTAATCAAAGCCTAAATTATAATCATCGTAATTCCCATTTAAAAAGCTGCCTTAATATTGGAGTATTATATTGAAGAAGATGTTAAATATTTTACTACACAAATATTTAAAGAATGAATATCTGGATTACCTCTTCGAAGGATGATCAATGAACTTTTTGTTTTAACATTCATCGTCATTTTATTTCGTCTAAAGAGGGATATAAAACCGTTATTATTTCTCGTCTTGGATTATTTCATTGTGTATTTTAATAACCCTTAAACTTTATTTCCTTTGTGGATAATTATATTTACTTAGAAAAATTACTTCGTATATTAAAATGGAGAACTGATAAGATGAACACTTTATTTCTTTTTTATTTATTTAATAAAATTCAGATGTAGATATTTTGATATATAATCTGATGGAAATGACAGCTGACTAAGGTAAACGTTTTTAAATTATTTCAATTTGGAAGTAAGTTTTATTATATTCCAAATTGAATCTTACATGAAAATTAACATAATATATTTTTAAACATACATAACTAATATCAGAATACATTCTATTATTAATCTAGTGTGAATGGATGTTATCTTATATAGACATACAACATACACTGAATCATTTTAATGACACAATAGGTAGATTTATAATGTATCATGTGTATTATTTATTATACGCATGATTTTAAATTATGTATATATGTAAATGATTACATTATTTTTTTTTGAATATTGTAATAATTTATTAGTGTATATCTATAAGCACAGATTATAATTCTAAATTTTAATGTTTTTATGTGATAATATTTTTGTTTTTTTATTACTGATTAAAATGTGTTAAACTTGATTTTAAAATTAAACAGGTCTCGTTTGTTTATTTTATTTAGTCGTTTTATAAAACCAATAATTATAAATATACATACTCACGCATACATATATTGAAACAACTTAGTGATTTAATATTTATAAAAAGTTATATATATATATAGCTTATACTAAATTTATCATTACTATGGGATATTTGTGGAAATGCCTAAAGAGAGTCGATTGCAAATTTCTACTCTGAGCTCGAATTCCGAAAGTAATGAGGTTATTAATAGAGGAGTGAATTGGATTGTATTTTAAATCACATCATCCATGGCATTCTATAAGCAAACTCAAAGTCCGACTATTGTTAGATGCGACTTCCTCGAATCCTGAAAAGGATCGTCCCATTATAATATAATAATATAAAATTCTAGCTAAACTGTATTTATGTATTGCCATCATATAAAAATGTGGGAGTAGTCCAGAGTTGGCTTTTTTAGTATCATTGAGGAAAAGGCAGCTTCATGATGAGTGTTCCAGTAACAGTGTTCAAGCAGTCATCAAACTAGTTCCAGATACCGGTATAGCAAATATCCTACTGAGTTGTCTATTAGTTCATATCAATAATCCAACAAACATTACATATAAGCATGGCCATCAGATCAACATCAATGGTAAAATATCAACTTATCTAAAATCAACAGCATCATAAAGTCATAGATTGTATATTAATTTGAGTACTTCAATGATGCTTCCAAACATGCCAGTAAAATTATATATATATATGTAAAACAAAAACACAAGTTAAAAACTTGCATACACTTGTATTTATGACAATAGATGGCATTATACCAAAAACACCTTCAAGCGTTTGTTTACATAAACGTCAGAGCGAGTATTTCACTATCTCTAACTTAATTTCCACCTTCATATCATGATTTCAAGCTATTTGCTATCGTCAGTGAAGGACAGGATTAAGAAACTAGATCTTAAACACAAACTCTGAGCGTTTAAGAAACAGTTTCTATTCAGCTTGCAAGCGTGAATATTTTAGACACGTAATGTCGTCAAACTCAGCATCGCATGCGAGATAGCTACATGGTTCTGATATCAGTTCAGCATCACCACATAGTAAAAGTCTCTGCAATATATATCATTGCAAGAAAAAACTTCAAAGGTACATTTATGAAAAACAAAAAAACACAAGTTAAAAACTTGCATATGCTTGTATTTATGACAATAGATGGCGTTATACCAAAAACACCTTCAAGCGTTTGTTTACATTAACGTCAGAGTGAGTATTTCACTATCTTTAACTTAATTTCCACCTTCATATCATGATTTCAAGCTATTTGCTATCATCAGTGAAGGACAGGATTAAGAAACTAGATCTAAAACACAAACTCTGAGCGTTTAAGAAACAGTTTCTATTCAGCATGCAAGCGTGAATCTTTTAGACACGTAATGTCTTCAAACTCAGCATCGCATGCGAGATAGCTACATGGTTCTGATATCAGTTCAACATCACCACATAGTAGAAGTCTCTGCAATATATATCATTGCAAGAAAGACCTCAAAGGTACATTTATGAAAAACAAAAAACACAAGTTAAAAACTTGCATACGCTTGTATTTATGTCAATAGATGGCCTTATACTAAAAACACCTTCAAGCATTTGTTTACATAAATGTCAGAGTGAGTCTTCACTATCTCTAACTTAATTTCCACCTTCATATCATGATTTCAAGCTATTTGCTATTTGCAAGCATATGCAAGTTTTTAACTTGTGTTTTTTGTTTTTCATAAATGTATCTTTGAGGTCTTTCTTGCAATGATATATATTGCAGAGACTTCTACAATGTGGTGATGCTGAACTGATATCAGACCCATGTAGCTATCTGGCATGTGATGCTGAGTTTGAAGACATTACGTGTCTAAAAGATTCACGCTTGCAAGCTGAATAGAAACTGTTTCTTAAATGCTCAGAGTTTGTGTTTTAGATCTAGTTTCTTAATCCTGTCCTTCACTGACGATAGCAAATAGTTGAAATCATTATGTGAAGGTGTAAATTAAGTTAGAGATAGCTAAATACTTGCTCTGACTTTTATGTAAACAAACACTTGAAGCTGTTTTTGGTATAACACCATCTATTGCCATAAATACAAGCGTATGCAAGTTTTTAACTTGTGTTTTTTGTTTTTCGTAAATGTACCTTTGAGGTCTTTCTTGCAATGATATATATTGCAGAGATTTCTACTATGTGGTGATGCTAAACTGATATCAGACCCATGTAGCTATCTGGCATGCGATGCTGAGTTTGAAGACATTATGTGTTTAAAAGATTTACACTTGCAAGCTGAATAGAAACTGTTTCTTAAATGCTCAGAGTTTGTGTTTTAGATCTAGATTCTTAATCCTGTCTTTCACTGACGATAGCAAATAGCTTGAAATCATGATATGAAGGTGGAAATTAAGTTAGAGATAGTGAAATACTCACTCTGATGTTTATGTCAACAAATGCTTGAAGGTGTTTTTCATATAACGCCATCTATTGTCATATATATATATATATATATATATATATATATATATAGATGGCGTTATATGAAATTGTCATATATATATATATATATATATGTTCTTTACACTTGAGAAGTCTGCTTGTAGCAGTGAAACCTTAGGTTGTGTTTTAATATTATTTTAATGCTGGTCTGGTTTTATTTTGGATTTGGGGTAGTTTTGATATATATATATATATATATATATATATATATATATATATATATATATATATATATATATATATATATATATATATATTGTGCCCTTATCTATAGGTCATAATAAGGTAGAATGGTCAATTGCTAAAAAATTTAAATTTTAAAATACATTTGTGTAATATATTGATAATTGTATCATCGATTAGATTTTATATTACAATTTAAGGCTGAAAAATACCTGGTATGTAAAAGTGTAATGGATTATTTAAAAACAGTTAAATAAAGCTTAAATATATCCTTGCTTATGGTTGTAAAAGCTGGCCATATAAAATAATACAGTTATAAATAGTTAAAAGTATATTAAACAATTCAATTGTAATGTTTTAAAACTAATAAATTAAATAAACGCGATATGTAATATTATAATTATAATTAATATTCAAATTTAATCTAATATATTTTAAGATAAACTTTATGATGGTGAGAATTATATTTAGTTCTACATTTTTAAATTATTTTCCAAATTTTTTATAAAATATATCAGTTTTGGTAATTTAGACCGAGACGTAAATTAAAAAATCATCTGATAAAGTTAGTAATCATGTGACTGTAGATTATATACCTACACACACACGCTTGTTAGAATATAATAATAAAGTTTGTGAATTATAAAACTAAATGTAATTGCTATCTATCGTTAAAGTAAAAGTTGAAATATTAAATGATATTTTAATAATTGTTTTAAAGTTTAAATGATTTTGATAAAATTATAATTGAGTTAAAAATACTATTCTAAGTAATATTTTAAAACATGATGTCATAAATTCTTTATTTTAAAAAAGTTTAATCTATTATAAAACTAAAAATGTGTAAATTTGTTCACGCTAAAAAAGTCATTAACCAATCAACGGAGGTATTTTAGCAGACGAAATATAAAAATTAGACGGAGGGGAGAAGAAATGTGTAAGTAAAAGAAGGAGTAACATATTTTTTAGCTGCATAAGATCATAAGCTAGAAAAGTGTTATAATTTTTAAAATTTTGTATTTATTTTAAAAGTTTTGTTTTAACATATAATATTTTGAACTGCCTTTAAATGAAGGGCTAATTTAAAAGATTTCTTACCAGGATTTTTATTCACGTTTAGCCAAAACATTGCAGTAAAAATGGAAGTACTACAGAAAACAGTATATAGAAGTTATGAGAAAGAAAAAATATTTGTAAAGTGCCTTGATACAGCTTTATTTATGCTCAATCAGAAACTTATAATTGTAGCTCAGAGGAATATAATTTGGACGTTATACGGAAAACTTAAAAGAGAAGTTACTTGCCGTCAGAAAAATTTATGACGCACAAATTTATAAGGCTACTCCGAGGTTTTTTTTTTTTTTTATTATTCTCTATGGAAAAATTAAGATGCGTATATCATAAAGAAAAATTTATGTAAAAGTTATAACAGAGAAAGAATGTCTGTCTTTTTAAAGGAAACATTATAAAGTATATAGTACCACAATTTTAAAAAGAAGGAAAAAAGTTACAGAATAATAATATGAAAGAGCTATTGTGTTTTATGAAAAAGGAACCGAAAAAACTTTCTCTAAGAAGAATTAAAAATATTATAAAGTGTTCATTAGAGAAATGCTTAATAAAGATAAAGATTTGGAAAATATAAATCTAATATACTTAATGAAATAAATCCATGGAGACAGAAAAATTTACTGAATATTTAAATCAAAGTACCTAGAAGATGCATCATAAAAGTCACGCGGGAAAATATTAGCAGAAAATATTAGAAGAGAATATGTAGACGTTTTCTTTAAGGGATTAATTGATATCATAATTAATAATTGTATTAAATATTATAAAAACCAAGGATTATCATCTATGAATATTTATTAAACAGAGCAATAATTGTTTTACCTTAAAATTGAACAAGCAGGGAGGAGAACATTAAGTGACTGAAGAAGAAATAATAAACATTTTTTTAAGCTTTAGTATGAACGGTTTTCAAGGAAATTTGATGAAGAAGTACAGTAAATATAGTTTGAAATATTTTTTTTACTAATTTATTTTAAAATACAAAATGTTATGTGAGATTAGGGAAAACATAAAACATAAATTTAGTAATATAAAAATTTAAATATAATAGCTTGATAAAATTATAGAAATAGTGTTTAAAATAAAGTGTATGGATGTGAATCTTATATCTACAAGGATCAAATGGATGGTGAAGCCTACGGAACGCGATCGAGGAGATAAAGGTCGTTTGGTAATTTTAATAGTTATTTATAATGCATAATGTATTTTTTTAGATCATCTAATGACCTAAGAATGAAGTGTGAAAGTTTAAATTATATGTACACATTTTATACAACATTTTTAACATATTATGAGTTACGAGTAATTCGGAATATGCATGCAATAATTTATTTAAAGTATATTAATAATATAATTTAACAGAACAATTGTGTGATTCTTTTGAACTTTCATGTGATAAAGTATTCAGATATTTAAATAGTTTGTATATGATTAAATATGCAGAGGAAAGTAGTAAAAAGATTTTCTTATAGAACAATGGAATAGTTTTAAAATATCAATGAATTTTATTATTGTTAGTAATGCAGATATGTATTTGTCGATGTACAGTATAGAAAAAATCTTGAGAAATAAGATCGGATAGTGACTTGGAAGTACTAGTGGAGAGGAAACCAAGATGATGTGGTTTTTTTTTTAAGAAATAGGAAAATATAAGGGATTTGGTTCATATTTAGTTTTGTGTGATTTAGTATAGTTAACAAAGTCCTATGACTGAACACATATGGTTTGGACAGTGTTTTGCATATCTTTAAACTTTTGATGTTTGAATAAAGCTGAAGAAATAGCTTTAGCATCGTTCCTATGATAGAGGTTGGTAGACAGGTAAAGGTCACTCCTCTATAGTGTATTTTAATTCACTGTGCCATGATTGTCAAGGTATATGACGAGTAATATTCTAGTTGTATTTTGATCCTATGCATCTATCTTCGCTATCCTTATTTCGTGAATCTGCATCGGACAGAAATATATTTTCAAAGAAATAATGAATAAAATAGAACTGAAGATATGTTATCGTTTATGTAAGAATAGTTTATTTGCTTGAATGTATAGAATTGTGTAACTTTAAAATTGAAAGTCCAAAATATCATAAAGAGAGAATCATATAATACATTGTAAAATTAATTCAGAAATGAATATAAGATTTTGAAAAGAAATCTAAACCAAGTATTTTAAAAGTGATAATAAAATTTGAATTTTATTTTAATATTAATGTTGGAGGGAATGAGTATTGCATATTTATCGAGAGAAAAAAAATTCAATAAGGTATAATAAACATATACTTGTCCATGGTATATTAATAGTTATAATTATATCATCCAAAGTAAGGCTTAAATGAAAATATTAGGATTAATAAACATCGGATAATGAATAATAAAACCTAATACAGAACGTAGAATAATGTCTTGACTTTGTAAGATTCCATACAACCAATATGAAACTAAATTTTGTTATTTTGTAGAATTTTATTACGAATGTAAAATTTTGTAAAAATGTAATTTTAATAATATTAGGGATGAAAAGTGTTTGTGTTAATCATATAAGAAATGCATTTTGTAATAAGCTAACCATAATAATAAATCAAGTAATAATACTGTATTTTCTTAAGTGTTAAAAAAATAAGATTTAACTAGGAAAAGTAAATAATATTTTGATTTCATTTTATAAACTAATAAACTAAGTTGAGATATGAGAGTAAGGGATATCCAATGTATATAGTGTAAAAATATTGTTAATTTATTTATGTTGTTAATAAACTTTGTTTTAAATTTATTTTCAAGTTTTTGTGTCCGAGTTGTTATTTCTCCACATGGATGCATGAAATCACGATACATTTATAATTGAAACAGACATATAAGTTTTGCACAAAAGGTAAACATAAAAGTGTTATAATAATTTTGAGAATTTATTGGTATGTTAAAATTAAAAGATCATAATTTTATATTATTTATTGGTCATAAGTCGGTTGCCACAATATTACATTAAATTATATGCTAATGTTGCCACACGTATTCTGTTGTCAGATTATTAAAATACTACCATGTACGTATTTATTTATTTCATTTTAGGAAGAAATAAGATTATATTATATTATTATTGTTATTATTATTTTTATTATTATTAGTTGCTGTGTAGTAGATTATGACATAAAATTCCCTTTTCATATTTTACTACCGTAATGTTAAATCAGTTAGAATACAATTTATGAACCTGAGATTTTATTTTTATTTTACTTCATTTTATTTAATTAAGCTAGATTCTTGTTATAAAGAAGATTAAGATATGATTATTATTTTAATCATAGTGAATAGAGCTTAGAAAGTCGTAAGAATACTATGAGTTAGTTATTTGGTATAGTAAAAAGGGGGGATAGTGTTCTTATGCCATTGAGGTAGTATCGTGTGGATAATGGCTCAATGTAGTCTTTCTCGTTCCCGGTATTGTCACTCCATTTCTCATGAAAATAGTAAATATTTGTTAATTCAATTTTAAAATTGAACCGAATTTGTATTTTAAAATTAGAGCTAGTAATCATTTTAATTAATGCTGAATATTTCATTTATTTATTTGTTAACTGAGCTAGAACCCGTAATATTCGTAATAAACAGTATATTTTGGGATGAGAATGCACGGGGGGGAGGTTAAAATATATATATATATATATATAGTCCCATTTATTTATATATGGTAAAGATATATTGGCATTTGGTAAAAGCTAAAAAAAAGAGTAAACTTTGATTTTTTTTTGTTAGTATAATTTATTTCTTTAAAAACGTACAGTGAAAGATAGAATTGTCTTTCGTATTTTTTTTATGTAATTAAAAATAAAAGTTAAAATTGGAGAAAACAAAAGACACAGAATAGCAATCCAGATAAATTAAAAGAATTCCAAAAGTAAAATGATAAGCTAAAAGAAGAATATTTTAGCTAATTAAAGATGGCAGAATTATGCTGAAAAAATAAAGACTTAGTAACATAAATTTTATAAAGAATATACAAGATTATCAACGTATATTTTAACAAACAAAAGATTTGTGCAGAAGCCTGAAAACTGGACCTCTTGTAGAAAAAGGCATGACCAGTTTTGAACATTGTCTTGGTTTGCCTGTTATTCTTTTGGTTGGTTTTGGATTAAAGAATCCAGACCACTCTACGATGAAATAATTCTTCATGCAAGAGTAGACCGGAACTTTTGCTGACATCATTACTGAAGATGGACACCAGAGAAGGTTTCACGACTAACCTATACAATCAGCACCAAGAACAACTAATCACCACTGGCCGAGCTCATTCTAAACCAAAAAACTATTCATAGTTATCTACTACTTTCTCAATAAATTTACCGGTAAGTTATGGCTTCATTATTACTGATTGTGACAAATTAAAGCGTTTGCAAACCTCTCGTAAAAATATACGTATATTAGGAACCCATTAGAGACTTTAATTTTTCTGTTCTAGAGACTTTTATTTATCCAAGAACATTTTGTTTATTGTGAAATTGTTTTTTATTAATTGATTCATATCTGAATTAACTATATTCTCTCCAATTTATTTAATTAGTAATCTCTATTTTAATTTGTTATTATAAAAATATTTATTTCTAATACCAACTTTTTTATTTATATGTTATTAATAATATTTATTAGTGTTTATTATTAAATTTATTATTATCTTAGTAAGATTTAAAAATGGAGTTTACCTTTGCCAATATGTTATAAGTTCCAGGAAAAATAATATTTAAAAGATAATTCTAGTTTACGGTAGAATTACCGATTCTTAAAATCTAATACCGATAATTTTGAACAATATCTTTTTTTTTTATTTACAACTTTCAAGACATGCTGGTGACAGATTTCAATGGATTCTTATGGATCCTGGTGCCCAGAGTGAATAAATTAAAATCTGATTTCATCAATAGCACAATTAATACCAATTCTAGGCCAAGTTGATCAGGAAATTTAGTTATGTTTTTAGAAATAGAAATACAACTTTCTTCTTTTTGACATAACTTGATCAAATCACACATTTTATAATTCATATAGAGCCCTAGCAAAACGGTAAATGTTATAATATATATATAAGGAAAGAAAAGAAAAATCCCACATAAAAATAATGCATGTATTATTTTATTTCCCATTAATGTATATATATATATATATATATTGTAACCCCTCACACTGATCACCAACAACCACAAATATCCGGAGGCACCAATTCTATGGATCATAGAATAAAATATTAATCTAACTTTATCCTAAATTATAAATGAGGCTATTAAATAAAGTTTTACCTTAGCCTAGCTCAGTTGAGGGATACAGAGGTCTATGAGGTGTAAAATGTACATTAGATGTGGGAGGAAATATTATAACTAATAGACAAAACACATATTAAATTATAAAATAAATAAGAATTAAATTGGTAAAATTCTACCATCTAAAATTAACAAGTTATAATTTATACTTCACCTCCTCCCATCATCCACATGCATTGAACAACCTCTATCATATTAAAAAAATAAACTAATAAATAAAATGTAAAATTTAGAAACTATAATGTATAACAAGTTGGATCTGAAGTTAAACTAAACCTATCATTACTAAATTTTTAATCTAATGTAGTTAACTAAATTTATTATTTAATCTGAATTAAATATTGAAGATTTTAGGAAATTAACTTATAGGATGGCTTAATCTAAAGTCTACTTCTTAACAAATACTATTTACTTATTATGAACATAATAATAATATAAATTAATCAATACCCTAACTAAATAATGTCAGTTAGATAAAGAAAGAAATCGGGTACATTTTGATTTCAATTCATCATCTAAACAATTACTAAATGATAAACCCTTTTTAGAAACTCAGTAAATTATTGACATCTCAAACAGTGTTTGGATCAAGGAAATCAATATCATCATGTCTGAATATGTTCATCATTAAATTAAATGAAAATACAATCATATTAAATAAAATAAATGTGTGATCATGTGTGGAAATATGAAACAGGGATGTATGTTAAAGAAGAATCTTGATTATAATTTTGAATAATAAAATATTTATTACAAAAAAAATATTGTTAAGTAAACATTTAATTTCTTTACAATTTGTACGGATATAAGTTCTCGATGTATTAACATCAGTGGTTGAAAACCTACATAATAGCAGAAATTACAAGATAATTTTCTAACTTCTTATCTAATACATTTCGTCTATCAAGTCACTTTGATTGACTTATGGCATCACATTATATATTTAACCCTAAAGAATAAACGAAAATGAAATCTTTATATTTTATTGCAAAAATGGTTTTCAGTTATCAGTCACTTCTGATAAACATATGGAACTGAAATAATATAGCCTTACATTTCTGGTAATCAACTACAAAATTTACTTTATATTCGACATCTTGTCTTTTATATCACTCCTAAATTATTAAGAAATCCAATAAGTCTATAACAAACAACATAGGTTATATATTTCAATTAGATTATAAAATAAAACTAAAATCTTGGCATTTTTACTTTAAAATGCACATTAACTAAAATAAAGGGTTTGAACCTACGAATAAACACAAAATAAAATTAAATTACACATTGCAAAATGGAAATAATTCTATCAATTAGCTATGTCTTATTTTTGCAAAATAGAAATGAGTAATGCCACTAATTAATTATGATTTGCCTTCTTTGCTTGCTTATACCAGTTATGATTAAATATTATGGAAGCTGATGATATGAAATTTAAATGATAAATGTAAAATGGTTGAAGTTATGCATGAATGATGGATTTCTTTTATAACTGTTAAACTATTACTTTATATCTGTATCTGCATTATGCTGTGTGTCATACAATAAATAATTAATACTAATCAACCCAATCGGTTTACTTATGAATGTGCAAATAAATCATAATATGCACAATGGCAATGGACCAAACAAGCTTCAGCACTAATTCTAACACAGCTGTTTTGTGAGAAAATCAATTCTACTTTTATTCTTCTTCGTGTCAATAAATTAGCTGGCACATACCTATGAATAAGATGAAAGCATTCTATAAGCACATGGGATAAAAGATTTTCACAATTCTAATTTTATAACTAACAAGACAATAACTCCCAAGTATACATCTGAGATTACATAAACTGGTGGGAATAAATCTCATCATCAAAACATCAAGGAGATAAAACACTTGGCTTCACATACTCTAATTCATAATATCAAATATCAAAACTGGATGATTCAATCCACTCTTATCAAATACTTCATTAATAAAGGGACTTTATTTTATCCCATAAGATATACTAGGCAATCTACAATATCAAATATTCAAATAACAACAAAAAAGAGAGAATATTCGATCCCACAAGACACAGTAAAACATCATTAACTTTTACTACAAATAGCAACTAAACACTTTTCTTATCAAACATAATAAAGAACAATAAACTCATGTTTAAACAAATTATAATCTTTCAAATTTGAACAGTCCATTCCCATCCTCTGAAACCGATAGATTATATATCATTTTTACTTGCAAATTACACATTATTATAGTTGAGTTTTATAATATACACAGATATACAAGCATAATAATAATACAGACAATTCAAATCCCAGTAAGTAAGGAACTAATGTAAAACTTATTAATTACTAACTGTAAACGAAATAATGGGTAAACATTTCATATCTGATATAATATTTATAACTTAAAACATATTAATTAGGGTTGAGAAACAAGGCAATAATTCCTATTGGCAAGGTAAGACAAAATAATATTTTTATAGTGAATATATATTAGCACAAATCCAAAGCAAAAGTTTGGCTTGGATATATAATAAAGCTTTATGTTCTAGGTTAAATTATTATTGAAAATTGTAATTTTCTAATCTATTAAAAAAAAACGCAAAGATATACTATCAGATTTATGTAATGAAACTCTTTTAAAATAATTGTTCACCCCTTTTAATCTTAAATGGGCGTCTCCATCTTACCAAGCATGTACGTTTAAACTAAAATAATAATAATAAATACCTTGTATAATATTCCCCTAATATTATACATTTAGGAGACGTTCTTAGAGACATAATAAATATAAAATAAAAATAATAAAATCATAAAACAACCTTTAAGCTATCTACCTACTAAATTCGATTAAATAAATAAATAAATAAATAAAGTTCTTTTGTTTTCTCTTCTGGGTTGAAAATGAAAAGTTTGTTGCAGTTTATACATGACATCCCTTGGTCATGTCTTAAATAATAATAATAATAATAATAATAATAATAATAATAATAATAATAATAATAATAATAATAATAATAATAATAATAATAATAATAATAATAATAATAATAATAATAATAATAATAATAATAATAATAATAATAATAATAATAATAATAATAATAATAATAATAATAATAATAATAATAATAATAATAATAATAATAATAATAATAATAAGAATAAGAATAAGAAGAAGAAGAAGAAGAATAAGAAGAAGAAGAAGAAGAAGAAGAAGAAGAAGAAGAAGAAGTAGAAGAAGAAGCACACAGAGACAAATATTGACAAAAAAACAACATGTTCCCTCAGGAAAACAAATAACAATATTATTTTAACTCCAGTATAGCACCTTCAATGTTCTAGCGAAGCTAATGAAGTTGCTGTTAATGTTATAGAAAAAAGTAATAATTCACATTTCATTCATAAAATATATTAGGCATTTATTTCATGTGTCTTTTTCAGAGCCATTCATAAAACATATATAATTATTTGAACTGATAACATTTATTTAACTTTCCGTGAGCTGGTTGGCAATATTCTATATGAGAAATTCCATTGCAAATAAAGAGGACAATTAATAAAATAAAAGTCATATTTAGTTTCATCAATTGTCTACATCCATTTCTCATAGTAGTTGGGAAAAATAATTAGATAATTAGTCGAATTATATATTTAGTCTCATTTTGTAATAGGCAAAAAAAATGATAATAAAATAAATGATTCCTATGCATTTTTCTTAACCTTCTTATTTATAACAAGCACAAAATTTATCATAAAGAGTTCTTGAGAGACTTAATAATAGTTCACATATTTTTTCGACATAACAAAGGTATGCATATGCTGCAGTTGTTCCCTTAATACTATAATTAAAATTTAAAAATAATAATTGTGAAAAATAAACAAACATTCTTCTGTATTCTTCACAAGTAGGAATAAAATTTAAATAAAATTATTTTGAAATATAATTTTGTACTTCCATTCCATTCTTCATATTACTAATTAATTTTAAATACATTATAATGTAGATACACTCTTGCATTTAAAATAGTGATTGAGAATTCTGAAACTGTCAATTAAGAATAAAATTAATGTACCTTTAGTTTGTTCACAGGAATATCATCTTGAAACTTTTTAGTAATTTTTTTAAAACTTTCAACTTGGTTTTTCTTGAAAGAATAGCCTTTTAATAAAAATTGTACTATTAAACTTTGTTTAGAGAATAATTTATAGTTCTATCAGTAGAGAATTTTGTTAGTCTTTGTTGGTAGTCTTCTTTGGTAGTCCCCTCTTAGAATTATATTTAACTTTTTTATAACCCTCAAAAAAATTACCCAGCATTTATTCTTCCAATCCAAAGTCATTTGAAAGTTCAAAGGTCATCAGACAGAGACTAAGAATTAATTTATGCAAGAAACTTTCTTGTAGAAAAAAATAGAAACAAAAAAAAACTATTTTGTCTTTTAAATAAATAAAAAAATATTAAATATTAAATTGAACTAAGAATTAAACATTCTGTATTATTAAAGTAATGTAATAAAATTAATAATTATTTTAACAAATAAAATATTTTACAGCATATTTGTTGTTCAATAATTCACCAGTACAGTGATACATCAATTCATTTAAAAAGGTAATTAAGCTGGTTTTTAAACTAGTAATGGTAAAATTAAATATTTGGATATGAGATATGATATTTGATGGTTTCATGAAGCATATGAATGAAAAATGAAGTTGGATAATGATACAGACATAAATGATTATTTACAAATAATGTACTATAGGTATTAAACTGATGTGACTCAAACACAAAAATTAATGATAATGTGTTAAATATATTTCACTGTTTATACTATAGATTACAATATGAAAAGCAAATGAACTAGAGAATCACTCAAACAAATATTAATACTGTTCTGTAAACAAATAAAATCAATTAGAATCAACTTAAAGTAAACTGACTAATTTTGTGACAAGACACCCCCTTATCGTATCATTGATTATACACTAAAGTAAAATATTAAATATCTAATAATCCTCAAATTACACCAACAAGTACTTTTAAGCATAGTTTTAAGTCTTTACCAATTTTTTTTTTTTAAATTTCACGTTATTTCATTTTTTTTAATAAGATGATATCAGATATTGCTGATACAATATTACACAATTACAAATAATATTTCTGGTGCCAAACCAGAAGGTCACAATATATATATATATATATATATATATATATATGATATATATATAACTACTGTATATCGGAATATATTACAATATATATATATATATATATATATATTGTAACAGTAGTTGGCTTCAAGTATGGTTATTAAAGGAAGTAAAAGGCAATAATGACTACAAAAGAGTGTTTCTTTCAGTTGTTATTATGGATTAAATTAATAGATGTGAGAACATTTTTGATATAAAATTGAACCCTGTTACAAAACAGTGTGAGAGAAATACTTAACCATTTAAAGGAGTGAACCTATACATCTATATTTATTACATGTGTTGTTGTGATGTTATGTAAAATTAATTACTAGCAAATAGATTTGTATATGAAGAAGAAGAGGAGCATTTATGTGTGGAGTAGTATTTTTTAAATTTGTGTTTTATATAATTTTATTTCCGTAAGGTATAGTTATTGAAATAATGTCATTTGTAGCCCATGTTTCTTAATGAATGCAAATTAAAATATAAAGCTGGGGAGAGTAATAAAATGGATTGAAAGTTGTGACATGGGAAATTTCTCTTAATGACTCTTGTCATCAGAATTTCAACAACTGGTCACTAAGTATTTTGGGACAAGTGAAACCTGATCCTGCTAAAAGCATTCCTGCAACAATGGTCATTGATGTATGGATAAAAAAGGTGAGGTGAAAGATAGATAAAAAAGAACAATATATTTTTTTGATTTGTAGTGATTTGGGAAAGTGATCATTATAGAGAAAGAATCACGGAAAGTAAATTTTCATAAAGTTATTTTATTAATTAATAAAAATTACTAAGAATGGATTCCATCAAAATGCTGGGGTGAAAGTATCATGTGTATTTGTTAAACTGGTCCATTCTCTAGCTGTTTTGTGACCTGCCTACCACAATGATATTTGTCTATGGAGATTTTGCCATCTATTTCAAGCAAGTGAAGTTATCACATAGCTCCAAACATCAAGAACTTTCATGCCCTCAATTTTAAAATTACCCACCTAACACCTTTAAGATAGATTATCATATGTATAAACATTATGTAATCTTTCATCATCTTCCAGACTGACAACTCTCACTAAGACAATCGCCAGTGTAATGTTGTAAGCTTACAAATCATCAGCTTTAAACACATGAATGTTCACCCTCAAAAAATAAATATGACTGTCTCTTTTTATATTGAATGAACAAATAATAATTTTGTAATAAATTAAGAAATATGCAATTTGACCCAACTTAAAGAAGGAATTATAGAAAATAGATTAAATTATTTAATAAATACAAGTCTAACACATAGTTGCACTCTTTCATGAATGTGTATACTGATGTTATATATAGGTATCAGAATGACTGGGTTGTATGACTTTATTAGTATATGTGTGTATTAATAAATATTATAATTTTAAACTATAACTGGTGTATTTATTGGAATTATGAGATCTTTTTAAAATTTATGGGTTATTAGTTATAAAAACTTTCTGATATTTATGACCATATATTTCTAAAAAAATAAAATAATAAGATTTGTAGAGCATATAGGAAGATTATAAAAGTATATAAATGACATTTTTGTAAGATAACTTCAGCATCATTTTCCCAACAGACATTGTCTTCCAGACCTTGAGTCTGAGCTAATCTGGACAAAGCACCCAATACGATTGACTGGAACCAATTTCTTTTGTTTTCAAGTGATATAATTCATATTAATTGGTAAGATTGGTGCTTGAGGTTGGACCTCTCCAATGCTCATAAATATACACAGTCAAAGCATGGGTTAATAATCTGTTCTCACTTAAATTATTAGAATAGGATTATGGGTAGAATGTTAAAATGGCTTCCCAATGAATGGGGCAGTGAAGGTTAGAAAATGAAATTTAAAAGGCCTTTCCAATGAAAGTTGGAGAATATTTTTTTTTTAAAAAAGCCATCTGTGTATTACCTGGCCAGTCAGATAAAACAACTGATTGCAACAAGTTTAAAAATAGATTTAAATGAGGGTGTATTTTGCAATATATAGATATACTCCAGAAAAGTTCTCAAATAGTCAGAATGATGATTGATAATATTTGTTCAGTGAGATTATATATTTCTTTCAAAAGGGTAGTATGGAAAAATGGAAAACTGATCAACTTTGATGATTAGAGGGGTATATGGGTACGGTCGTGGTTTGCAGACTGTACTGTCGCCGCTAGAGGCGCTGTTTCTGTGTTTTCACACAGAACATACAGTCTTTGCACCATCATTATTTTTTAACATTCATATTTTATAAATTATAATTTTTTGGCATGGATTGTGGGTTTATAATTAATATTTTTTTTTCAATTTTTTCCTTTATTTTTTCTGTTTAAGTTCTCTAAATTTATATGCTTTATTTTATATAGACATATCCTTTTGTATTGTCATGAGTAGATTGTTTAATAAACTAAGAAACTTAAATTTGATTTTTTTTAAAGTTGATGTAAATTTAGATAACGAATCTGAATGTAAAATGTTGTGTGCCTTTTCTAGTCATGTGATTATATATATATATGGCTGCAGAAAGGAGTTTGCTATTAACTGAAAGGAGACCCTTTGATTCCTCTTGGAGGCCTTAAAGGAACTGAGCAGGGCAAATTCCTAATGTCCACTCCATAAGTTCTTGTCGTTGCAGCTGTTATTACTATATGTTTATTCATATAGTATACGAACATGGATGGTCTGCTCACCAACACGCATTAGCCAGTGTGGTGAGTTTATTGGCTTTTTACCTCTGAGTTTAAGATCAAGAAACACCATGGTCTTTCTTCTCAGTGCCTGATAAGGCAGAATGAATGTTTGTGTAAATGATAAAGATTTTTCCCAATTATACAATTATGACAGACAAAAATAAAGCATGGCCCTTAATCCCAGGAGGCTGTAAAGTCACCAACCAAGGCAGCGGTTGGTGGCCGAAGGCGGAGGGTGCTAAGAATATCCTGGAGGCAGACCCAGGCTGCCATTTGATGACGACTTTTTATTTAGGTACTTACAACTGCAGATCACTTTCAAGTGAAGGAAGATTGCAAGAATTAGAAGAAGAACTCTCTTATAGTAATGGGATATTATTGGACTTTGTGAAGTTAGAAGAAAAGGTGAATAGACAATTGATTTAAAAAGTGGACATATGCTCTATTATAAAGGCACAAATATTGGAAATACAAGTGGAGTAGGATTCATTATAAATAAAAAGTGGAAGAACAATATTGTGGAGATTGATGGTGTATCAGACAGAGTGGCAAGATTAGTTATACAACTTAATAGCAGATATCAAATGCAGATAATTCATGTTTATGCCCCAACAAGTTCTCACAGTGATGAAGTAGTAGAAGATTTTTATATGGATGTACAAAAGGCTTTTGATCAGAGTAAACAACATTTTAAAATTGTTATGGGAGATTTTACTGCTAGAATTGGTAAACAAATGAAAGATGAAAGTGTTGTAGGTAATTTTGGTTATGGTAATAGAAATGAGAGAGGACATAGACTTGTGGAGTTTGCAGAGAAGGAAAAACTTTATATTATGAATTCTTTTTTTGAGAAAAATGTTAGAAGGAAATGGACATGGAAGCATCCAAATGAAGGTACAGCAGAATTGGATTATATTTTGACTAACAGGAAATACATATTTCAAGATTGTAATGTTCTCAATAAATTTAAGCTCACAAACTTTAAATTTAATTAAAGATAAATATATCTATTTTTTTTAAACGCAACCCTATATCATTCATAAACTCAATCTCTCTTTTTTGCCATTAGTAATGCTCCTGGAAGCCATTTATTTTTTTAGATGTAGGCCATTTATTTTTTCAGATGTAATCTGAAAAAACAAACATGTTAAACAAATCAATGTGAAACAGCAATTTGGTATTTGTATATATACCATGAACATCACACTGTAGCAGTTAATTCATAAAGTGTGGTCCAATTCAGAAAAAAAAATAAACTTGAGAACATAGGATATTATATTAGAAAGTAATATTAGATAACAAGGCATAGCCAAAACTTTTATATCTATTTTTTGCTAGCCAGTAAAACAAAGGTGAATAATATTCTCAAATCATCATAGTCTAGCAATTTACAGTTCCCTTCAGTGCTTTTTAATCAGGATTTCCTGGAAAATGTTTATTCTGTAATGGGATATTTAAAAATAATAAAACATATTTTAACAAGTATATAATGCTAACAATGCACATCTGTTCTTTAAAACTAAATTTTTAATATGAAAATTAATAACAAACAGTTTTAATCATAAAAATGCAAGTTGTTCCACTTGATATAAATATTTCTCTAGCAATATGATTTATCTGTGAATTCAAGTGAAATGACACTGAAAGTTTGTCGAAGAGTTATACTGCTAATAAAGGAAGTCTGTAGTCTGTTTTAATTTTATAAAACATAAGTTCAAATTAAAAATATAGATCTCATATTAATGATTATTATTGATTATTTATTAAACTAGCGAGATTATTACATCTATTTAAAGTGAGGTGTACACTTTGAACATAATTCAAGATTAATATATTTATTTTAGTAAATAAAACAACATGGTATCATTAACTCCATTTTTACCTCACATAAATAATAATAATAATAATAATAATAATAATAATAATAATAATAATAATAATAATAATAATAATAATAATAATAATAATAATAATAATAATAATAATAATAATAATAATAATAATAATAATAATAATAATAATAATAATAATAATAATAATAATAATAATAATAATAATAATAATAATAATAATAATAATAATAATAATAATAATAATAATAATAATAATAGGGATTTCACCTTTATTGTTAAAAAGGAAGTTGTCTTGACAACAGTTTGAAATTGTTGATTGTCATTGATATTGTGATTGTCTAAGTGTTAACGGGTTTTTAATGATAATATCTTAAATATATTTTAAAACATTTTACCATTCTATACATATTATAAATCTTTTTGTATTATTTTTATTATATATATCTCAAACAACATAATCTTTCATGCTATTTTTTTTTAACATAGAGTTATAAACACAGGAAAAAATATAAATGATTTCAAAGAAATACTTTGATACAAACCTTATCTTGACTGCTGGTAACAAACGTCATAAATTTCAATGTCTATAGCCATTGTTTTCGTTTTATTTGATGTTAATAATATCCTATCTAATTTGTAACAATCACTTTCTTGGAAGCATTTATCATAATTGTTACTTTTAATCAACTTCATTAATAACTAATAATATACATTTTTAATATTATAAATTATTAAATTTCTTTAATGTAAATATATACTTTAATTTTACATCAAAGATTAAATACTATCTATTAATTATTGTACAAAAGACTTTTGATCAGACCAAATTATATTTTAAAATTGTCATGGAAGACATTAATTCTAGAATTGGTAAACAATTGAAAGATAAAAGTGCTGTGGACAAATTTGTTTAAGATTTTTGAAATGAGAGAGGACACACATTTATGGAGTTTGCAGAAGAAAAAAAAAACTTTATATTATGAATTCTTTCTTTAAGAAAAATGCTAAACAGCAATGGATTGGAAGCAACCATATGAAGATACAACAGAATTGTATTATATTTTGATTTAATAAAAAATATTTATTTTAAGATGGTAATGTTGTTAATAAAGTCAACACAGGAAATGATCATTGATTAATGAAATGAAAGTTACATACTAATGTAAATCAAGGGCGTTAAAAGTTATTATGCAAAACAGTATTCACAATTGATATTCTTAATATTCGGAAACATTCAATAAATTTAAATTAGAACTTGCAAATTGGTTTAAATATTAACAGATTTTAAACATGGTTCAGATTTAAATGTAATTAATATGAATGTAATTGATATACTATTAAGAACTTCAACAAAGATAGCTGGTACAAAAACATAGCAACTGACCAGTAAACATATTACTGAGACAACACAATGTATGAAGAAAATATATAAAATGCAATAATATATAATAAAAAAATCTATAGAAAAACATAAAAGTCTCAAAAGTATAAAGTAATATCTTGGTATTGGTAGGAAACATTTCTATAATAAGAAAAAAAGATGAAACTATTGCTAAAAAAGATGACATTCTGAAATGTGTAGAAGAGTTCTACCAAGAACTATATAGCAATAAAGAACAAGACAAAGCATCTCTTAAAATTTCTGCATCTTATGAGTTGCCCAGGGTTTTAAATGAAGAAATGAGACATGCAATTAAATCTATAGAGAAAAGAAAAGTTCCAGGTAAACATAGTATTATAATCGATATTTTTAAAAAATAGGTGAAGAAATAGAAAATATTTTGGCAAAGTTATATACCAAATGTCTAAATGATAAAGATGTACTAGTTGATTGAAAGAATGCAGTATTAGCATTAATATTAAAAAAAGTTATACAAAAGATATTAGACATTACAGACAAATCAATCTTTTATCAATTCTCTACAAATTTTTTACCAAGATAATTTATAAGGCATTTAGAGAAAACTTTGGATTTTAATGAATCAAAAGACAAGCTGTATTTAAAAGTGACTAAAGTACTGTGGATCATATCCAAGTATTGAAAAAAGTTATAGAAAGGACAAATGAATATGAGTTGCTATTATGCTTTGGATTTGTAGATTGTAAAAGGGTATTTGATTTTATAAACATTTCTTCAGTGATTAAAGCATTAGATCATCAAGACATAGATCCAAAATGTCTTATTCTGAAAAATATTTATATAAATACAACATCAATGATTAAATTACATAATAATATTAGGGAGATTAACATTGAGAAGAGTGTACAACAGAGTGACTGCATATCTCCAAAACATTTTACAGCAGTTTCCAAGAAGTATTTTGTGGTTTAAAATCGAAAAGCTAAGGACATAAAAGTAAATGAAGATTATTTAAATCATCTAGATTTGGCAGATGATATAATTGTTTTTGCAAATAATGCTTCAGAGCTTCAGGAAATGTATTAAGAGTTGTCAGATAAAGTAATATTCAATGGATTTTCTCAAAAAAAGAAAATAAAGATTGATAGTGATGAATGAGAAGAAAAATAACATCTACAAATGCCTTGATCAAATTATTATTACAGATGAAATTAATCATATAATTAAACTTGGTTAAAATGTTTTTGGTAAAAATAACTTAATATTCAAAGGGTATATGCCTATATATTTAAAAATGAAGCTTTTTATAAATAAGTTTTACCACTTCTTACATATGGATCTGAATCTTAGACATTTAACAGAAAAACAATATAGAGATTTCATATGCCTCAATAAAATATGGAGAGATGTATGTTAGGAGTAATAAGAAGAGATTGAAAATAAATTACATGGATGAGAGAACAAACAGATGTTCTGACATCATTGAAAAAGTTAAGAGACTGAAGAGGAGTTAGGCTGGACATATTGCTAGAAGAGATAATAATAGATGGACAGTAGAAATCTTAAAACTGAATTCCAAAAGATTGTAAAAGACCTAGAGAGAGAGATCACATATGGGATGGATGGATAAAAATAAGGAAGCGTTCTGGCATGAAAGAGATAATTGAGAAAAACTGGATTAAACTTAGAAACTATCCTGAAATGGATCGATAATGGTTAAAATGATGATGATGATGAATTATTGTAATCTATATATCAAGTTACTTGTGAGTAAAAAAAGTGTTGATATATGGATTAAAGAAATGTTTCATGCATTTAATAAAAAATAACAGATGTATTTAATCTTTGATAAAAAATTGAAATATATATATATGCGTGTGTGGTTTAAAATGTCCTATTTTCCACTTTTAACAAATATATTCATAGTTAACAAAGAATCGATTAAAACACTAATTATATATTTATGGAGCAAATGAATCCAAAATACACTACCATAACAGCAATTTGTAGACAAACAATTGATAAAATTGTAAATGACGTCTGCTTCTTCTTAGCAGCACGAATTTATCTGTTAGGCAAAAGAAATAGAATTAATAAAACAGTATTGCATTTAATAATAGTTGGAATAAAATAATTACTCGGTAAGTGATAATATTTATTTGGAATCAATGCAAACGAGATCGAAAGCAAAAATGGACGATCAAGTTGAAACAAAAAAAATTACCAGTGAAGAACAAACGGAATTATCCGGAGAAACAGAGAGTGAAAGAGAAATAGAAACCAATAGTGAAAATGAAATTAATAATGACAAACAAGATCAGAAAGTTAATATAGAAAATTATAATTTAATGAAAATGTTGGAAAAAATGGTGGAGGACCAGCGGCATTTTATAAAGGAGATAAAGGAAATAGATGAGCAGAGAGATGAAATAAATAAGAAAATGATAGAAAATCAGCAACAGTAAATGAAGGAATTAAAGGAAGATAATAAGAAAATGATAGATGAGTGGCAAAAACAGTTGATTGACAAATTTGATATAAAAAATGAAGAGTTGAGTAAAAGGGTCGAACAAACCTCAAATCAGATTTCTGTCACGAATGAAAGGCTGAATGGACAGGCTGAATTACTCGAAAATTTAGAGCAGCAACTCATGGGAAATGTACATAATTTAGAACAAGAGGTTTTGATGAAAGTAGAGGGAAGGGTGGCACATATAGAGGATAAAATAGAAACTGTGTGTCGAGAAGTAGAGAAGTTTAAAGTAGAGCAGGGAAAGAAATTGGAGGAGATAAAACAGGAAAAAGGAAAAATGGTAGATGATGTACGTATAGATGTAAACCAGCTAGCCGTAATAGTAGAGATGCGGGGGTCTACAGGTTTTGAACCCATTCATCTACACTTTGGGAAAAATATTCCTTGCCCATTTGACATTAGGTTACCTGTGGAAACCAGAGCAATAAACAGAAGAAGGGATGCAGAACAAGCATGCAGCCAGATGAGGAAAATGGGTGAGATAAGACAACAAAGAGTAAAGGGCAGGGAGAATCAGTTCAGAATAGGGGATGAAGTCATGGTAAGAGTGCATCTTGTGAGTCATCCGGAGCGAAATCTCTTCAAGAAATTCCAACCTATTTATGAGGGGCCATACCCTATAAGAAAATGATATGGGAATAATGCTTTTGTTGTGGGTCAAGGGATTGAAGAAAAGGGAACATACAATGCTCGGTCTTTAAGGCTATTCCGGAAAAAGAAAGAACCTCCAGATAGAAACTAAAAAAGAAAAAGAAAGTAACAGGAAAGACACCTGTTGATGACTAAAAGATAGTGCCCATGGACTTGACCATGATAATCCACATGATAAGGGAAATGTAGGGGGATGGTGAAATACTAAGAGTAGAGAATGTATGAATGAGGTTCTGGATTTGAGACAAATGTGTGCAGATATGAGTCATGTAGAGATTGCATTTGAGCTTGGTCAAGCCATCTTGCCATACATATATATCTGCAAGGGAGTATGTGTGTTAATCTTGTCTATATACATAAGGATAGACAGGAAATAAATAAATAAATAGAATGAGGACTCAGCAGAGATCTGGGCTCATTATCCATCTTACTGGGTAAAAACCCCATAGGTATTGAAAAGATACGAAGAATTGAAATATATTGAATTCAAAAGATCAGGTTGGACAGGCTGTAGAAAAAACATGCTGTTCACAAAATCGGACTCCATATAAATGCGGAGTGGCCTAAAAATCAACTCTCTTTGCAGGATAGTGTTCGGTGGAGATTAAAGGTGTTTGAGCAGTACAAATCAATCAAATGGAATGCAGATAGTTTTAACCTAGTTGTCTCTCTAAGATAATCTCATCATACGAAGGTTAAAGATACTAAATGGGTACCATTAACATTAATATCAAGAATATAGTAGAGAAAAAAAAAATAATAAAGGAAGATAGGTGTTAAGAATTAAAATGGCTTGACCTTAGGAAATAATTCCAGTAGATTTTAATTCTTAAAAAAATAGGGAGCGGTGTAATGCGATATCTACATATAATATAGTCTCGTATGTATATATATTATTGATCCTCAATAATAATAATAAAGAAAAAAGGGTTTCGTTAAAAGAAATAGAAAACCAATAAAAAAAAAAAGAAGTTACTCAGTTTTAATATGTAATTATTCAAAACTATGTGAATGTCGTGAAAGGGTTAAAATGAAAAAAAAAAAGTTAGTTAAAATGATTCTAAAAACTTATTTTAAAAGAAATTAGAAAAAACTAAATAAAGATTGAAGATTAGAAAGGAAATGGGAGGGGTGTATAATGAACGCGTCTCTTTCTTTCTTTGTTAAATAAGAAAATCACGTATCAAAAGAATGAAAGAAAATAATTGTAATTGTAAAATTAAAAATGTAAAACTTGTACCAAATTTCCAGATAGATTGATACAAGATAAAGTAATGTAAAGGAATGTTGCAATTAGTAACATTCAATATTTAAATGTATCAAAAGAATGAAAGAAAATAATTGTAATTATAAAATTGAAAAATGTAAACTAGTACAAAAAATTCCAGATAGATTGGTACAAGATAAAGAATGAAAAAAAATGAGGCAATTAGTAACATTCGATAGAACAATAGCAGAGATATAAGCAGAGCTGATTTAGAAGTAACTGGTTGTGTTTTCTTTTGCTGGCTAAAACTTAACAAAAAAAATAATAGAAGGGAAGAAACCGTCTAGAGAATAGCGAGGACGTATTATTCAAATGTTAACGAACTTAGTTGGGTACGCTAACATGGAGGGCTAGTGGTGAATAACGGGTGTTTGCTCGGTCTATCTCCGTCCAACCATTCGCTCACTACCTATAAGATCTAAAATGCTGCCGATAAGAGACCACCGTTATGGAACCAGATCTGCCTGAAGATTCATAATAGGATATTTAAAGAGATGAATACATACTGAAATTCGGAATTAGAAAGAAATCAAACCCACGCCAAAAGATTATAAACTCTCACTCCACTAACTGGGACGTCGAAAAGTGAGCAACCATCTCTGCAAAAGAAGGGAAAATTTTCTCACTCGATGGTTGATCCTTCATTGAGGACTTCATACCTAGGTAACTATTATTAATACATGCATGTCAGAATTAATTTGTGAACAAAGAAATCAGTCAGAAACTAAAACTATTAAAATTTGCACAATACTTCGGACAAATATAATTAAAGGAACTTATGATTTTACTATAATGATGTATAAGAAAGTAACAATTGGGTTACGCTAGTTTATTTAAGGTTTAATTTGAATTATATTCCTTACTATTTTATTTATGTGTATATTATGTTGGTGTGTGATAGGTATGTGTGTGTTTTATGATTTTATTATGTCATTAGAAATAACGAATTGCAAAATTAAAGGTTTATTTATAAAAGGAAGTAAATAGTCATTTGCGTTTTTCTTTTCTTTACCAAGTGAATAAATATTTAGAGTGAATTAAATCTAGGTCATTCGAGCTAACAGGTTTATTAAGTGAGGAGTAATAATAATAAAGCAATCGAAATGGATAAATAAGTTCTTTCATATTGTAAATAAAGGGAAAGAAGGAAGGGCTATAATTGATATTCCTGCTGTACCATGATAATTCCGGGAATAAATTTATAAATATTCCAAGCGCTGGGCAGAACAAATTATTCGATTCGAATAATTTGCCCAGCAGAGAAGAAGCGTTTAATTGGGAAATATAATGTTGGAATGAGATTTTATATTATGTCAGTGTTCAATTAAGAATATATACTTAATTTTGGGGTGTATATTGGCTTCTTGCTTGTGGTAATCATCATCGGTGGTGAAACGGTCGATCACATAATTAAGTGCAGCTGGTGTATAACCGAACGGTGGTTGTATTACATTTTGGGGGCCAGTCCGTTGGATTTTATCACATTCAAAGTAAAAATCAGATTGAATTAAATTATAGCGCCCTGATTAAAATAGATCTACATATATGTGATCTATACAGCAAGGTTAAATAAAGTCAAACAATCGGAAAATCGAATTTAGACTGAGAAATATTTTATATAAAAAAAAAAAAGAAAAAAAAAAGAAAAGGAAGAAAAATTTATTTTTAAACAAATGGGTTTTGTTTCAAATTAAGAATTTAAATGTGCTGCTACAGTAGAATAGACCGGGGATTTAGATAAAAATAGAGAGCAATAATAAAAGATCACTTGGTGAGAGAGAAAAGTGGGGCAAAAGACAACTGAATTTTATGAAAGAGAGAAAGAGATGGGGTAAGATTTTCTAGGCACGATCTACATTATATAAATAAAAAAAAAAAGAGGGGAAAGATTTTATTATTTGAATAATAAAAGTTTGTAAGTTTAAGGGGATCTTTAAAGCAGCATGAACAAGTGAGTTAATGAATGAAGATGGGGAAGTCCAGCAAACGTACCTAATATGAAATAGAATTAATAAAACAGTATTGCATTTAATAATAGTTGGAATAAAATAATTACTCGGTAAGTGATAATATTTATTTGGAATCAATGCAAACGAGATCGAAAGCAAAAATGGACGATCAAGTTGAAACAAAAAAATTACCAGTGAAGAACAAACGGAATTATCCGGAGAAACAGAGAGTGAAAGAGAAAAAGAAACCAATAGTGAAAATGAAATTGAAATTAATAATGATAACAAGATCAGAAAGTTAATATAGAAAATTATAATTTAATGAAAATGTTGGAAAAAATGGTGGAGGACCAGCGGCATTTTATAAAGGAGATAAAGGAAATAGATGAGCAGAGAGATGAAATAAATAAGAAAATGATAGAAAATCAGCAACAGTTTATGAAGGAATTAAAGGAAGATAATAAGAAAATGATAGACGAGTGGCAAAAACAGTTGATTGACAAATTTGATATAAAAAATGAAGAGTTGAGTAAAAGAGTCGAACAAACCTCAAATCAGATTTCTGTCACGAATGAAAGGCTGAATGGACAGGCTGAATTACTTGAAAATTTAGAGCAGCGACTCATGGGAAATGTACATAATTTAGAACAAGAGGTTTTGATGAAAGTAGAGGGAAGGGTGGCACATATAGAGGATAAAATAGAAACTGTGTGTCGAGAAGTAGAGAAGTTTAAAGTAGAGCAGGGAAAGAAATTGCAGGAGATAAAACAGGAAAAAGGAAAATGGTAGATGATGTACGTATAGATGTAAACCAGCTAGCCGTAATAGTAGAGAAGCGGGGGTCTACAGGTTTTGAACCCATTCATCTACACTTTGGGAAAAATATTCCTTGTCCATTTGACATTAGGTTACCTGTGGGAACCAGAGCAATAAACAGAAGAAGGGATGCAGAACAAGCATGCAGCCAGATGAGGAAAATGGGTGAGATAAGACAACAAAGAGTAAAGGGCAGGGAGAATCAGTTCAGAATAGGGGATGAAGTCATGGTAAGAGTGCATCTTGTGAGTCATCCGGAGCGAAATCTCTTCAAGAAATTCCAACCTATTTATGAGGGGCCATACCCTATAAGAAAATGATATGGGAATAATGCTTTTGTTGTGGGTCAAGGGATTGAAGAAAAGGGAACATACAATGCTCGGTCTTTAAGGCTATTCCGGAAAAAGAAAGAACCTCCAGATAGAAACTAAAAAAGAAAAAGAAAGTAACAGGACAGACACCTGTTGATGACTAAAGGATAGTGACCATGGACTTGACCATGATAATCCACATGATAAGGGAAATGTAGGGGGATGGTGAAATACTAAGAGTAGAGAATGTATGAATGAGGTTCTGGATTTGAGACAAATGTGTGCAGATATGAGTCATGTAGAGATTGCATTTGAGCTTGGTCAAGCCATCTTGCCATACATATATATCTGCAAGGGAGTATGTGTGTTAATCTTGTCTATATACATAAGGATAGACAGGAAATAAATAAATAAATAGAATGAGGACTCAGCAGAGATCTGGGCTCATTATCCGTCTTACTGGGTAAAAACCCCATAGGTATTGAAAAGATACGAAGAATTGAAATATATTGAATTCAAAAGATCAGGTTGGACAGGCTGTAGAAAAAAACATGCTGTTCACAAAATCGGACTCCATATAATTGCGGAGTGGCCTAAAAATCAACTCTCTTTGCAGGATAGTGTTCGGTGGAGATTAAAGGTGTTTGAGCAGTACAAATCAATCAAATGGAATGCAGATGGTTTTAACCTAGTTGTCTCTCTAAGATAATCTCATCATACGAAGGTTAAAGATACTAAATGGGTACCATTAACATTAATATCAAGAATATAGTAGAGAAAAAAAAATAATAAAGGAAGATAGGGGTTAAGAATTAAAATGGCTTGACCTTAGGAAATAATTCCAGTAGATTTTAATTCTTAAAAAAATAGGGAGCGGTGTAATGCGATATCTACATATAATATAGTCTCGTATGTATATATATTATTGATCCACAATAATAATAATAAAGAAAAAAGGGTTTCGTTAAAAGAAATAGAAAACCAAAAAAAAAAAAAAGAAGTTACTCAGTTTTAATATGTAATTATTCAAAACTATGTGAAAGTCATGAAAGGTTTAAAATGAAAAAAAAAAGTTAGTTAAAATGATTCTAAAAACTTATTTTAAAAGAAATTAGAAAAAACTAAATAAAGATTGAAGATTAGAAAGGAAATGGGAGGGGTGTATAATGAACGCGTCTCTTTCTTTCTTTGTTAAATAAGAAAATCACGTATCAAAATAATGAAAGAAAATAATTGTAATTGTAAAATTAAAAATGTAAAACTTGTACCAAATTTCCAGATAGATTGGTACAAGATAAAGTAATGTAAAGGAATGTTGCAATTAGTAACATTCAATATTTAAATGTATCAAAAGAATGAAAGAAAATAATTGTAATTATAAAATTGAAAAATGTAAACTAGTACAAAAAATTCCAGATAGATTGGTACAAGATAAAGAATGAAAAGGAATGAGGCAATTAGTAACATTCGATAGAACGATAGCAGAGATATAAGCAGAGCTGATTTAGAAGTAACTGGTTGTGTTTTCTTTTGCTGGCTAAAACTTAACAAAAAAAAATAATAGAAGGGAAGAAACCGTCTAGAGAATAGCGAGGACGTATTATTCAAATGTTAACGAACTTAGTTGGGTACGCTAACATGGAGGGCTAGTGGCGAATAATGGGTGTTTGCTCGGTCTATCTCCGTCCAACCATTCGCTCACTACCTATAAGATCTAAAATGCTGCCGATAAGAGACCACCGTTATGGAACCAGATCTGCCTGAAGATTCATAATAGGATATTTAAAGAGATGAATACATACTGAAATTCGGAATTAGAAAGAAATCAAACCCACGCCAAAAGATTATAAACTCTCACTCCACTAACTGGGACGTCAGAAAAGCGAGCAACCATCTCTGCAAAAGAAGGGAAAATTTTCTCACTCGATGGTTGATCCTTCATTGAGGACTTCATACCTAGGTAACTATTATTAATACATGCATGTCAGAATTAATTTGTGAACAAAGAAATCAGTCAGAAACTAAAACTATTAAAATTTGCACAATACTTCGGACAAATATAATTAAAGGAACTTATGATTTTACTATAATGATGTATAAGAAAGTAACAATTGGGTTACGCTATTTTATTTAAGGTTTAATTTGAATTATATTCCTTACTATTTTATTTATGTGTATATTATGTTGGTGTGTGATAGGTTTGTGTGTGTTTTATGATTTTATTATGTCATTAGAAATAACGAATTGCAAAATTAAAGGTTTATTTATAAAAGGAAGTAAATAGTCATTTGCGTTTTTCTTTTCTTTACCAAGCGAATAAATATTTAGAGTGAATTAAATCTAGGTCATTCGAGCTAACAAGTTTATTAAGTGAGAAGTAATAATAATAAAGCAATCGAAATGGATAAATAAGTTCTTTCGTATCGTAAATAAAGTGAAAGAAGGAAGGGCTATAATTGATATTCCTGCTGTACCATGATAATTCCGGGAATAAATTTATAAATATTCCAAGCACTGGGCAGAACAAATTATTCGATTCGAATAATTTGCCCAGCAGAGAAGAAGCGTTTAATTGGGAAATATAATGCTGGGATGATATTTTATATTATGTCAGTGTTCAATTAAGAATATATACTCAATTTTGGGGTGTATATTGGCTTCTTGCTTGTGGTAATCATCATCGGTGGTGAAACGGTCAATCACATAATTAAGTGTGGCTTGTGTATAACCGAACGGTGGTTGTATTACAATAT